>CM026395.1:57182126-57232751 GCA_014843695.1 Archivesica marissinica
GATAATGCACATACATGGTAGGAGGTAATGTACATACATGATGGGAGATAATGCACATACATGGTAGGAGATAATGCACATACATGGTAGGAGATAATGCACATACATGATAGTAGATAATGCACATACATGATAGGAGATAATGCACATACATGATGGGAGATAATGCACATACATGGTAGGAGATAATGCACATACATGATAGGAGATAATGCACATACATGGTAGGAGATAATGCACATACATGGTAGGAGATAATGTGCATACATGATAGTAGATAATGCACATACATGGTAGGAGATAATGCACATACATGGTAGGAGATAATGCACATACATGATAGTAGATAATGCACATACATGGTGGGAGATAATGCACATACATGATAGGAGATAATGCACATACATGGTAGGAGATAATGCACATACATGATAGTAGATAATGCACATACATGATAGTAGATAATGCACATACATGGTAGGAGATAATGCACATACATGATAGGAGATAATGCACATACATGGTAGGAGATAATGCACATACATGATAGTAGATAATGCACATACATGATGGGAGATAATGCACATACATGATAGGAGATAATGCACATACATGATAGGAGATAATGCACATACATGATAGGAGATAATGCACATACATGGTAGGAGATAATGCACATACATGGTAGGAGATAATGCACATACATGGTAGGAGATAATGCACATACATGATGGGAGATAATGCACATACATGATAGGAGATAATGCACATACATGGTAGGAGATAATGCACATACATGGTAGGAGATAATGCACATACATGGTAGGAGATAATGCACATACATGATAGTAGATAATGCACATACATGGTAGGAGATAATGCACATACATGGTAGGAGATAATGCACATACATGATGGGAGATAATGCACATACATGATGGGAGATAATGCACATACATGATAGGAGATAATGCACATACATGATAGGAGATAATGCACATACATGATAGGAGATAATGCACATACATGATAGGAGATAATGCACATACATGATAGGAGATAATGCACATACATGATAGGAGATAATGCACATACATGATGGGAGATAATGCACATACATGATAGTAGATAATGCACATACATGATAGGAGATAATGCACATACATGATGGGAGATAATGCACATACATGGTAGGAGATAATGCACATACATGGTAGGAGATAATGCACATACATGATAGTAGATAATGCACATACATGATAGGAGATAATGCACATACATGATAGGAGATAATGCACATACATGATGGGAGATAATGCACATACATGGTAGGAGATAATGCACATACATGATAGTAGATAATGCACATACATGATAGGAGATAATGCACATACATGATAGGAGATAATGCACATACATGATAGGAGATAATGCACATACATGATAGTAGATAATGCACATACATGATAGTAGATAATGCACATACATGATAGGAGATAATGCACATACATGATAGTAGATAATGCACATACATGGTAGTAGATAATGCACATACATGATAGTAGATAATGCACATACATGATAGTAGATAATGCACATACATGGTAGGAGATAATGCACATACATGGTAGGAGATAATGCACATACATGGTAGGAGATAATGCACATACATGATAGTAGATAATGCACATACATGATAGTAGATAATGCACATACATGATAGGAGATAATGCACATACATGATAGTAGATAATGCACATACATGATAGGAGATAATGCACATACATGATAGGAGATAATGCACATACATGGTAGGAGATAATGCACATACATGATGGGAGATAATGCACATACATGGTAGGAGATAATGCACATACATGATAGGAGATAATGCACATACATGATAGGAGATAATGCACATACATGGTAGGAGATAATGCACATACATGGTAGGAGATAATGCACATACATGGTAGGAGATAATGCACATACATGATAGGAGATAATGCACATACATGGTAGGAGATAATGCACATACATGATAGGAGATAATGCACATACATGATAGGAGATAATGCACATACATGATAGGAGATAATGCACATACATGGTAGGAGATAATGCACATACATGATAGGAGATAATGCACATACATGATAGGAGATAATGCACATACATGATAGGAGATAATGCACATACATGGTAGGAGATAATGCACATACATGATAGGAGATAATGCACATACATGATAGGAGATAATGCACATACATGATAGTAGATAATGCACATACATGATAGGAGATAATGCACATACATGATGGTAGATAATGCACATACATGGTAGGAGATAATGCACATACATGATAGGAGATAATGCACATACATGGTAGGAGATAATGCACATACATGATAGTAGATAATGCACATACATGATAGGAGATAATGCACATACATGATAGGAGATAATGCACATACATGGTAGGAGATAATGCACATACATGATAGGAGATAATGCACATACATGGTAGGAGATAATGCACATACATGGTAGGAGATAATGCACATACATGGTAGGAGATAATGCACATACATGATGGGAGATAATGCACATACATGGTAGGAGATAATGCACATACATGATAGTAGATAATGCACATACATGATAGGAGATAATGCACATACATGATGGGAGATAATGCACATACATGGTAGGAGATAATGCACATACATGATGGGAGATAATGCACATACATGATGGGAGATAATGTGCATACATGATGGGAGATAATGTGCATACATGATGGGAGATAATGTGCATACATGATGGGAGATAATGTGCATACATGATGGGAGATAATGTGCATACATGATAGTAGATAATGCACATACATGGTAGGAGATAATGCACATACATGATGGGAGATAATGTGCATACATGATAGTAGATAATGCACATACATGATGGGAGATAATGTGCATACATGATAGTAGATAATGCACATACATGGTAGGAGATAATGCACATACATGATGGGAGATAATGTGCATACATGATGGGAGATAATGTGCATACATGATGGGAGATAATGTGCATACATGATGGGATATAATGTGCATACATGATGGGAGATAATGAGCATACATGATGGGAGATAATGTGCATACATGATGGGAGATAATGCACATACATGATAGTAGATAATGCACATACATGGTAGGAGATAATGCACATACATGATAGTAGATAATGCACATACATGATGGGAGATAATGCACATCCATGATGGGAGATAATGTGCATACATGATAGTAGATAATGCACATACATGATAGTAGATAATGCACATACATGATGGGAGATAATGTGCATACATGATGGGAGATAATGTGCATACATGATGGGAGATAATGCACATACATGATAGTAGATAATGCACATACATGGTAGGAGATAATGCACATACATGATGGGAGATAATGTACATACATGGTAGGAGATAATGCACATACATGATAGGAGATAATGCACATACATGATAGGAGATAATGCACATACATGGCAGGAGATAATGCACATACATGATGGGAGATAATGCACATACATGATAGGAGATAATGCACATACATGATAGGAGATAATGCACATACATGATGGGAGATAATGCACATACATGATAGGAGATAATGTACATACATAGTAGGAGATAATGCACATACATGGTAGGAGATAATGCATGGCAGAAGATGATACATGACAGGTGATAATACATGACAGGAGGAAATACATGACAGGAGATAATACATGACAGGAGATAATACATGACAGGAGGTAATACATGACAGGAGATAATACATGACAGGAGATAATACATGACAGGAGATAATACATGACAGGAGATAATACACGACAGGAGATAATACACGACAGGAGATAATACACGACAGGAGGCAATACATGACAGGAGATAATACATGACAGGAGATAATACTTGACAGGAGATAATACATGACAGGAGATAATACATGACAGGAGATAATACATGACAGGAGGAAATACATGACAGGAGATAATACATGACAGGAGATAATACATGACAGGAGATAATACATGATGGGAGATAATACATGACATGAGATAATACATGACAGGAGATAATACATGATGGGAGATAATACATGATGGGAGATGATACATGACAGGAGATAATACATGACAGGAGATAATACATGACAGGAGATAATACATGACAGGAGATAATACATGATGGGAGATAATACATGACAGGAGATAATACATGACAGGAGATAATACATGACAGGAGATAATACTTGAAAGGAGATAATACATGATGGGAGATAATACATGAGGAGATAAACATGATGGGAGATAATACATGACAGGAGATAATACATGACAGGAGATAATACATGACATGAGATAATACATGACAGGAGGAAATACATGACAGGAGATAATACATGATGGGAGATAATACATGACAGGAGATAATACATGACAGGAGATAATACTTGACAGGAGATAATACTTGACAGGAGATAATACATGACAGGAGAAAATACACGACAGGAGATAATACATGACAGGAGGAAATACACGACAGGAGGAAATACATGACAGGAGATAATACATGACAGGAGATAATACATGACAGGAGATAATACACGACAGGAGATAATACACGACAGGAGGCAATACATGACAGGAGATAATACATGACAGGAGATAATACATGATAGGAGATAATACATGACAGGAGATAATACATGACAGGAGGAAATACATGACAGGTGATAATACATGACAGGAGATAATACATGACAGGAGATAATACATGATGGGAGATAATACATGACATGAGATAATACATGACAGGAGATAATACATGATGGGAGATAATACATGATGGGAGATGATACATGACAGGAGATAATACATGACAGGAGATAATACATGACAGGAGATAATACATGACAGGAGATAATACATGACAGGAGATAATACATGACAGGAGAAAATACATGACAGGAGATAATACATGATGGGAGATAATACATGACAGGAGATAATACATGACAGGAGATAATACATGACAGGAGATAATACTTGACAGGAGATAATACATGATGGGAGATAATACATGACAGGAGATAATACATGACAGGAGATAATACATGACAGGAGATAATACATGACATGAGATAATACATGACAGGAGGAAATACATGACAGGAGATAATACATGATGGGAGATAATACATGACAGGAGATAATACATGACAGGAGATAATACTTGACAGGAGATAATACTTGACAGGAGATAATACATGATGGGAGATAATACATGACAGGAGATAATACATGACAGGAGATAATACACGACAGGAGATAATACACGACAGGAGGAAGTACACGACAGGAGGAAATACATGACAGGAGATAATACATGACAGGAGATAATACATGACAGGAGATAATGCATGACAGGAGATAATACATGATGGGAGATAATACATGACAGGAGATAATACATGACATGAGATAATACATGATGGGAGATAATACATGACAGGCAGGAGATAATACATGACAGGAGTTAATACATGACAGGAGATAATACATGACAGTAGATAATACATGACATAATACATGACAGGAGGAAATATATGACAGGAGGAAATACATGACAGGAGGAAATATATGACAGGAGGAAATACATGACAGGAGATAATACATGACAGGAGGTAATACATGACAGGAGAAAATACATGACAGGAGATAATACATGACAGGAGATAATACATGATGGGAGATAATACATGACAGGAGATAATACATGACAGGAGATAATACATGACAGGAGATAATACCTGACAGGAGATAATACCTGACAGGAGATAATACATGATGGGAGATAATACATGACAGGAGATAATACATGACAGGAGATAATACATGACAGGAGATAATACATGACAGGAGATAATACTTGACAGGAGATAATACATGACAGGAGATAATACACGACAGGAGATAATACATGACAGGAGATAATACATGACAGGAGATAATACATGACGGGAGATAATACATGACAGGAGATACTACATGACTGGAGATAATACATGACAGGAGATAATACATGGCAGGAGGAAATAGATGAAGGAGATAATACATGACAGGAGGAAATACATGACAGGAGATAATACATGACAGGAGATAATACTTGACAGGAGATAATACATGACAGGGGGAAATGCATGACAGGAGGAAATACATGACAGGAGGAAATACATGACAGGAGATAATACATGACAGGATATAATACATGACAGGAGATAATACATGACAGGAGATAATACAAGACAGGAGATAATACATTACAGGAGATAATACATGACGGAGATAATACATGACAGGAGATAATACATGACAGGAGATAATACATGACAGGAGGTAATACACGACAGGAGATAATACATGACGGGAGATAATACATGACAGGAGATAATACATGACAGGAGATAATACACGACAGGAGGTAATGCACGACAGGAGATAATACATGACAGGAGATAATACATGACAGGAGATAATACATGACAGGAGATAATACACGACAGGAGATAATACATGACAGGAGGATATACACGACAGGAGATAATACATGACAGGAGATAATACATGACAGGAGATAATACATGACAGGAGATAATACATGACATAATACATGACAGGAGGAAATATATGATAGGAGGAAATACTTGACAGGAGGAAATATATGACAGGAGATAATACATGACAGGAGGTAATACATGACAGGAGGAAATACATGACAGGAGATAATACATGACAGGAGGTAATACATGACAGGAGGAAATACATGACAGGAGATAATACATGACAGGAGATAATACATGATGGTAGATAATACATGACAGGAGATAATACATGACAGGAGTTAATACATGACAGGAGATAATACATGACAGGAGATAATACATGACAGGAGAAAATACATGACAGGAGATAATACCTGACAGGAGATAATACCTGACAGGAGATAATACATGATGGGAGATAATACATGACAGGAGATAATACATGACAGGAGATAATACATGACAGGAGATAATACATGACAGGAGATAATACTTGACAGGAGATAATACATGACAGGAGATAATACACGACAGGAGATAATACATGACAGGAGATAATACATGACAGGAGATAATACATGACGGGAGATAATACATGACAGGAGATACTACATGACTGGAGATAATACATGACAGGAGATAATACATGGCAGGAGGAAATAGATGAAGGAGATAATACATGACAGGAGGAAATACATGACAGGAGATAATACATGACAGGAGATAATACTTGACAGGAGATAATACATGACAGGGGGAAATGCATGACAGGAGGAAATATATGACAGGAGGAAATACATGACAGGAGATAATACATGACAGGATATAATACATGACAGGAGATAATACATGACAGGAGATAATACAAGACAGGAGATAATACATTACAGGAGATAATACATGACGGGAGATAATACATGACAGGAGATAATACATGACAGGAGATAATACATTACAGGAGGTAATACACGACAGGAGATAATACATGACGGGAGATAATACATGACAGGAGATAATACATGACAGGAGATAATACACGACAGGAGGTAATACACGACAGGAGATAATACATGACAGGAGATAATACATGACAGGAGATAATACATGACAGGAGATAATACACGACAGGAGATAATACATTACAGGAGGTAATACACGACAGGAGATAATACATGACAGGAGATAATACATGACAGGAGATAATACATGACAGGAGATAATACACGACAGGAGATAATACATGACAGGAGATAATACATGACGGGAGATAATACATGACAGGAGATAATACATGACAGGAGATAATACATGACAGGAGGTAATACACGACAGGAGATAATACATGACAGGAGATAATACATGACAGGAGATAATACATGACAGGAGGTAATACTTGACAGGAGATAATACATGATGGGAGATAATACATGATGGGAGATAATACATGACAGGAGATAATACATGACAGGAGATAATAAATGACATGAGATAATACATGACAGGAGGAAATACATGACAGGAGATAATACATGATGGGAGATAATACATGACAGGAGATAATACATGACAGGAGATAATACTTGACAGGAGATAATACTTGACAGGAGATAATACATGATGGGAGATAATACATGACAGGAGATAATACATGACAGGAGATAATACACGACAGGAGATAATACACGACAGGAGGAAGTACACGACAGGAGGAAATACATGACAGGAGATAATACATGACAGGAGATAATACATGACAGGAGATAATGCATGACAGGAGATAATACATGATGGGAGATAATACATGACAGGAGATAATACATGACATGAGATAATACATGATGGGAGATAATACATGACAGGAGGATAATACATGACAGGAGATAATACATGACAGGAGATAATACATGACAGGAGATAATACATGACATAATACATGACAGGAGGAAATATATGACAGGAGGAAATACTTGACAGGAGGAAATATATGACAGGAGGAAATACATGACAGGAGATAATACATGACAGGAGGTAATACATGACAGGAGGAAATACATGACAGGAGGAATACATGACAGGAGGTAATACATGACAGGAGAAATACATGACAGGAGATAATACATGACAGGAGATAATACATGACAGGAGATAATACATGACAGGAGATAATACATGACAGGAGATAATACATGACAGGAGATAATACATGACAGGAGATAATACATGACAGGAGATAATACATGACAGGAGATAATACATGACAGGAGATAATACATGACAGGAGATAATACATGACAGGAGATAATACATGACAGGAGATAATACATGACAGGAGATAATACATGACAGGAGATAATACATGATAGGAGATAATACATGACAGGAGATAATACATGACAGGAGATAATACATGACATATACATGACAGGAGATAATACATGACAGGAGAAATACATGACAGGAGATAATACATGACAGGAGATAATACATGACAGGAGATAATACATGACAGGAGATAATACATGACAGGAGATAATACATGACAGGAGATAATACATGACAGGAGATAATACATGACAGGAGATAATACATGACAGGAGATAATACATGACAGGAGATAATACATGACAGGAGATAATACATGACAGGAGATAATACATGACAGGAGATAATACATGACAGGAGATAATACATGACAGGAGATAATACATGACAGGAGATAATACATGACAGGAGATAATACATGACAGGAGATAATACATGACAGGAGATAATACATGACAGGAGATAATACATGACAGGAGATAATACATGACAGGAGATAATACATGACAGGAGATAATACATGACAGGAGGTAATACATGACAGGAGATAATACATGACAGGAGATAATACATGACAGGAGATAATACATGACAGGAGATAATACATGACAGGAGATAATACATGACAGGAGATAATACATGACAGGAGATAATACATGACAGGAGATAATACATGACATAATACATGACAGGAGGAAATATATGATAGGAGGAAATACATGACAGGAGGAAATACATGACAGGAGATAATACATGACAGGAGATAATACATGACAGGAGAAAATACATGACAGGAGATAATACATGACAGGAGATAATACATGACAGGAGATAATACATGACAGGAGATAATACATGACAGGAGATAATACATGACAGGAGATAATACATGACAGGAGATAATACATGACAGGAGATAATACATGACAGGAGATAATACTTGACAGGAGATAATACATGACAGGAGATAATACACGACAGGAGATAATACATGACAGGAGATAATACATGACAGGAGATAATACATGACGGGAGATAATACATGACAGGAGATACTACATGACTGGAGATAATACATGACAGGAGATAATACATGGCAGGAGGAAATAGATGAAGGAGATAATACATGACAGGAGGAAATACATGACAGGAGATAATACATGACAGGAGATAATACTTGACAGGAGATAATACATGACAGGGGGAAATGCATGACAGGAGGAAATATATGACAGGAGGAAATACATGACAGGAGATAATACATGACAGGATATAATACATGACAGGAGATAATACATGACAGGAGATAATACAAGACAGGAGATAATACATTACAGGAGATAATACATGACGGGAGATAATACATGACAGGAGATAATACATGACAGGAGATAATACATTACAGGAGGTAATACACGACAGGAGATAATACATGACGGGAGATAATACATGACAGGAGATAATACATGACAGGAGATAATACACGACAGGAGGTAATGCACGACAGGAGATAATACATGACAGGAGATAATACATGACAGGAGATAATACATGACAGGAGATAATACACGACAGGAGATAATACATTACAGGAGGATATACACGACAGGAGATAATACATGACAGGAGATAATACATGACAGGAGATAATACATGACAGGAGATAATACACGACAGGAGATAATACATGACAGGAGATAATACATGACGGAAGATAATACATGACAGGAGATAATACATGACAGGAGATAATACATTACAGGAGGTAATACACGACAGGAGATAATACATGACAGGAGATAATACATGACATGAGATAATACATGACAGGAGGTAATACTTGACAGGAGATAATACATGATGGGAGATAATACATGATGGGAGATAATACATGACAGGAGATAATACATGACAGGAGATAATAAATGACATGAGATAATACATGACAGGAGGAAATACATGACAGGAGATAATACATGATGGGAGATAATACATGACAGGAGATAATACATGACAGGAGATAATACTTGACAGGAGATAATACTTGACAGGAGATAATACATGATGGGAGATAATACATGACAGGAGATAATACATGACAGGAGATAATACACGACAGGAGATAATACATGACAGAAGGAAATACACGACAGGAGGAAATACATGACAGGAGATAATACATGACAGGAGATAATACATGACAGGAGGAAATATATGACAGGAGGAAATACTTGACAGGAGGAAATATATGACAGGAGGAAATACATGACAGGAGATAATACATGACAGGAGATAATACATGACAGGAGATAATACATGACAGGAGGAAATACATGACAGGAGATAATACATGACAGGAGGTACTACATGACAGGAGATACTACATGACAGGAGGAAATACATGACGGGAGATAATACATGACAGGAGGTACTACATGACAGGAGATAATACATGACAGGAGATAATACATGACAGGAGATAATACATGACAGGAGATAATACATGACAGGAGATAATACATGACAGGAGATAATACATGACAGGAGATAATACATGACAGGAGATAATACATGACAGGAGATAATACATGACAGGAGATAATACATGACAGGAGATAATACATGACAGGAGATAATACATGACAGGAGATAATACATGACAGGAGATAATACATGACAGGAGATAATACATGACAGGAGATAATACATGACAGGAGATAATACATGACAGGAGATAATACATGACAGGAGATAATACATGACAGGAGATAATACATGACAGGAGATAATACATGACAGGAGATAATACATGACAGGAGATAATACATGACAGGAGATAATACATGACAGGAGATAATACATGACAGGAGATAATACATGACAGGAGATAATACATGACAGGAGATAATACATGACAGGAGATAATACATGACAGGAGATAATACATGACAGGAGATAATACACGACAGGAGGATAATACATGACAGGAGATAATACATGACAGGAGGCAATACATGACAGGAGATAATACATGACAGGAGGTAATACATGACAGGAGATAATACATGACAGGAGATAATACATGACAGGAGATAATACATGACAGGAGGAAATACATGACAGGAGATAATACATGACAGGAGATAATACATGACAGGAGATAATACATGACAGGAGGCAATACATGATGGGAGATAATACATGACAGGAGATAATACATGACAGGAGATAATACATAACAGGAGGAAATACATGACAGGAGATAATACATGACAGGAGATACGACATGACAGGAGATAATACATGACAGGAGGAAATATATGACAGGAGGAAATACATGACAGGAGATAATACATGACAGGAGATAGTACATGACAGGAGGTAATACAGGAAGCATGTACTCGTGTTACGTGGAGAATCTATTGTGGTATATCATTAATATTATGGCGTGTTTGCGAGCAATAAATAACTTGACGAACCGCCAGCGTCCCGTGCTGTTAGTGTCGCAATCGATTGTAACAGATTGTTATCTATTAAATTGTGGATTCTTCCTCGAATTTGTTGACGAAAAGATAATGACATGCCTAGAAAAAATGAGGTCTGGAGGTCATAGGAGGTCTGTTTATCGTTAATGTGTTGAACAAAATGTGTAGCAATATATAAACATAAACGCTACGATATGATTTACCGAAGAATACAGACGGATCTGTAGTCCAATGGTAACACGCTGGACTGGTAATCTGTAGATCACAGGTTCGATCCCCAGTCTGATCCTAATACTATTAACTGTATTTCAGATGGGACTATAAACAATGGTCACGTGTCAGTGAACTACAATGTACACGTACAATAACCAGAGGAGACTCTGGAAGGATCTCTGGCTGTATCATTGCACTATCCTCCAAAATTGAAACTCACGAATCTCTTGAGGAGGCACAAACCGGTAGCGACGATAAATAAACAACCCACACACACGGCTTCGGATCTAGACTCATAGCATAGTCTTTTGGATGAGACTATACACCGAGGACTCGTGTAGGTGCTTTACACCGTGCACGTAAAAGAACCGGAGGAGACTATTGCACTATCCTCCAAAATTTAAAATAACTTATTCCTACAGGAGGCGTCTCATATGGACAACAAGTAACGACGATAAATAAACACAAACACGCACGCGCACGCGCACACACACGCACACACGCACGCACGCACGCGCGCGCACACACACACACACACACGCACGCACGCGCACACACATACACACGCACACACGCACGCACGCGCGCACACACACACACACACACTCACGCACATACACGCACGCCGCACGCACGCATATACACGCACTCCGCACGCACGCACATACACGCACGCCGCACGCACACACTTCGGATCTAGAAATATTCGAATCTTCGAAATATGTTAATACTGAACCGTTGTCTTCCTTGAGAAGAACACTTTTATTATCTTCAAATATCCGGACGTTTTATTAAAAAGAAGGAATAAGGAATATAACTCGATAGTTAAATATGCTTTAGACCTCCGGCGATATTAGCACTGCAATAACACATTAAAGGACGTGAGTCTAACCTTCAGAAGTGTGTATAATATAGACTATTGATTATCTTTTACTTCATACGATATAGGGCTGCTTTAAATAATATACATGTAGCTATATAAGCAACTTATTATTAGAAATGTTAAATTAAATAGATTTGGTGATCAAATGGGGTAATTGGATGTTTTAAAAATAATGTGGCTTGGTTTGAATAGTTTATTCAAATTTATTTAGCTCAATTGCGAAACGAGTGTTTACAACATTATATTAATCGCGCTCGAGACCTCATTTTGGTGAAATACTTCGCCATGAGGGAGGGAGAAGAGGCAATGCGAAATTTAACTGCCTTGCCAAAATCGTAACGGCTACAGCTGGGCGCAAACTCCTAGCCGTTCACACCTGAAGCGAACGCGCTGCCACTGCGCGCTATCACGACTTCCACACTCGGTCAATCCAAGATGGCCGTCTCTATTTCTTCTATTTCAGATACTCAACATGTCATATTTACTTTATTTGCAGCGCGAGTTCTAACATTCTTTTACCGCCTTTGATGGTTTAGTAAGCCGGTTTTGTACGCATGCACAGTTTAATATATATCTCCGTAGCCCAGTGGTTAAGGCGTCGGTTCGATTCTCGTCAGGGGTTCGTTCTGATATGGCCGGTTGGTGAGCCGCCAGCTAGTTAAATAATGGTTACCGATTGCCTGGCATACAAGCATAGGATTCAGGAAGTACTGATGTTCATACAAAAGAGGTGTCTCATAAATCAGAAATGGCTGGCCCTTTAAATAGGGGTGACACTATAATAAACAAACACTTTACTTTACTTTATATTGTATGTAGTGGTGAATACTGCGGTAATATCGCCCTCGTGTACGTCTTGGAACGGGAGTGCCGCATGGTGCATTATTATGCAACTTCCATCCCCGGAGTTAAACCGAACCAGTATTTTGAGGTTAACACTAGGATGCACACCACTGAATATTACTCCTTCTTCGCGCTATGGTAAATCGATCAACTTTCACAGTCAAATGCTCAGTTCCAAACAAGAATCGACATTTACCGCATGCAGTTCTGTAAACTCCAGGGCTGCTGCTTGCTGTTAGACACAAGTAAGTCATGGCACCACCATCAAAGTTTTTCACAATTTTCAAATGTAAACAAACACCGGTTAAAAATGGAGCGCGTAGGAATCCTAGCTGTCATGTAGGGCTGTTTACTCATCAATGCGCTGGAGCAAGTAATTCTGAAATAAATGCACAAAAAGTCTTCTTTAAATGAGCACAAATGCCACAGATGCACCACAATCACAGTAAGAAATGCAAACAGTCTCTGGTTCTACAGTAAAACATCATCAAATTATGGTCTGCTTGATTGTAAAAACTACTTTCTAGGGTACAACGACCCGGAACCAATTCCCCAGTGGGGTCACACGACTAGTACACACCGGAAGTGACACACCGGAAGTGAGACTATGGCAATCACGCACACAGTCACACTTTGTATTGCATGATCTAGTCTTTAGTCGCAGAACGTTACAATGACATTTGGCAACTATACATGTTTACAGATTGATTTTGAAATGATAAACTGAGTAATATATCTCGCACAGGTAACACACAACATGACGCAAGGAAACTTATATACTGAACCTTAGATATATATATAGATATATTTCTTTATTTATAGAGGGTGACCTACTTAGTTCTGAACTAATCTTGCATAGGGCCTTCTTACTGTCAGCATTGATTGACAAGGACTTGAATAGCTTCCTTTCTTTTTTATATTTACGTTTATTTAACGTCGCTACCGGTTACTCATATGAGCGACGGTTTACGTAACACCTTTCATGGGTGGGCTCCAGTGGTTAACCAGTACTTGGTGCACCAGCCTACGTAAGTAACTGCCAACTTTTTCATATAAAGAGACACGGTCTGAGCGGGGCTCGAACCCGTGACCATCAGTGATGATAGGGTACAGTGGTAGGCCTATACAAGTCAGCCAGCTTAACCACTCGACCACTGTTGATTTGTGCACTATATATATATATATATAACAATGTAATGTATGTATGTTCCTTTAATGTCAAACCCCTCGCGGGGACTTAGACATGTTTTCTTGGGCAGGCTTAGCCGACCTAAGCGATTAACCAGTACTAAGCAATGTATGTGAGGTGCCTTGCTCAATGGCACTACATACGTGGCCTGGCCGAGTATCGAACCCGGGACCGTTCGAGTCCAAATCCGACGCTCTACCACTGGACCACGGACGCCACTAGTAATAGGTAGTCTTCCTAGATTAGGTCACATGGCGACTACATATGATTTATTGGTGGACCCTGGGTGCCCATCCCAGTCATTCGGGCACTGGTAGAACCACCGACCTTCCGCATGTCAACTGGATATATTGTTGTATGTCTCCTATTATGTATGGAGTGGAAATAAAGAAATCTAAAAATAGCTGGAACCAAAACGTAAACTAGTGAGAAGATGATCAGACCCCAGATCAGAAATTGAGAACTAGATATAGAATTCTACATGACGGGTGATTTCATACCATATTTAGATATAGAATAGATATAGAATTCTACATGACGGGTGATTTCATACCATATTTAGATATAGAATAGATATAGAAGTCTACATGACTGGTGATTTCATACCATATGTTATTAAACGAGTTTTGGAATGTTGCTATTAAGCGAGCCCTTTGGCGTCTCCATGGCCCAGTGGTCAAAGCGTCCGCCTACAGAGCGGGATGTCGAAGGTTCGAACATCGCAAGCGGTTCGTTCTGATATGGCTGGTTGGTGAGCCACCAGCTAGATACATAATGGTTACCATCCGTAATGGCGATCAGCATGGAGCCTGGCCGCCAAGGATAGGGTCGTTGAAGAACTGATGTCCATCAAAAATATGTGTCTCATATGTCAGTAATGACTGGCCCTATCAATAGCGGTGACACTATAATAAACAAACACTTTACCGTACTACACTTTACAGTGCTCATTTGCATAATTATTACAGTAGGGCAAGACGAACAACATGTAATGGCAATATTACGAGTCAACAGTCGGCATTGTTTGTTATTCTGAATGCCGGAATTAATTCCTACGCGTCAGAGCTCAAAATAATGTTTTATTCACCAATAAATAAATTAAAAGACAAATATTATTTCTTTAATAGAGAAACGTTTCAAACCAACATAACAATGGTTTACATGTACTAATTGTTATGTTTATCAGTATATTGTGATAGGGGAGTAGAGGGGTAGATGGGGTAGAGGCCCGCCTACGTGCGGACCATTGGGTGCGGAAGTTAGGATGAACTATCGGGATTTGGTGTATACAATTCTTTGAGCAAATTATATATATATATATAGATGTATTTTATTGACCAAAACAAACGGATCTGTAGTCCAGTGGTAAGACGCTGGACTGGTAATCCAGGGATAGCAGGTTCGATCCCTCGTCTGACCCTAATACAATTAACAGTCTTTCAGATGGGACGCTAAACCGAGGTCTCGTGTCGGTGTTGTACACCGTGCACGTAAAAGAACCAGAGGAGACGCTAGAATGGGTCTCTGTCTGTATCATTGCACTATCCGCCAAATATCTAAATTGACTAATCTCTTCAGGAGGCGTCGCTCATATGGGCAACCGGTAGCGACGATAAATAAACGTAAAACATACACGTCTGCAGCGCAAATGATGTTATAAGGGGAAATATGTGAGGGCTGTATGAAACTGAATACACGTAATGTTATACGATTATTGTATTTATTAGTGTAAGGTTGTACTTTATTTCATCGAGTGATCACAGGAATGTGTACTTCCACAAGTGGCGGTAGCCAGGAGTGGACAAATATGAGTTCCGTGACCACGAGATGAAACAAGATCCTTTCATACACTAATAAACACAGGAAGTCATGATAGTGCTGTGGTAGCGTGTTCGCTTCAGGTGCGAAAGTCCCGGAGTTCGAGCATCCGCTGGAGCCGTTACGATTGTGCCCTTAGGCAAGGCATTTAACTTCCCACATTGCCTCTTCTCTCTTCCTCGTGGCGATGGATTCCATCAGGAATGAGGTCTCGAGAGTGATTAATATAAGTTGTATGAACTTGTTTCGCAATCGAGCTAAAATAAATGTGTACAAATAAACAGAAATGTTCCATTTTAATTGTTTCCAATGATTTTTGTCTAATACATTTGTTTCATACATATTTTCATTTTATTGCCCCTGCCTGGAGCCTCATTACGAAACAATAACAAAATAGTTCCTGTACAATTTTCGAATTCATTTCTGTCTGCTGTCATAATTGAAAACGCCAGACAAAACAAATTCATTAGAACATTGTCACAAAATAGGAAAATAGAAAAATACACGCAACCGCGGAGGAATACGAAAACCAAGCAGTGGAAAAGAAAATGCCATCTTCAACTGTTTCAAAACAATGACAGGTGGAATTATCTTTCAGTTCAATCATACATTGGAAAGCATGAATGGAAAATAGTGTTGTTTATCGCAGTACACTGTAGCAGAATAGAAATGGAGTGATTGGAAGATAGTTCAATAAAAGTATAAACAACAATACAAAAGACAGACAGACGGACTGGCGGACGGATGGACAAGGCAGGCAGGCAGGCAGGCAGGCAGGCAGGCAGGCAGGCAGGCAGGCAGGCAGGCAGGCAGGCAGGCAGGCAGGCAGGCAGGCAGGCAGGCAGGCAGGCAGGCAGGCAAGGCAGGCAAGGCAGGCAAGGCAGGCAAGGCAGGCAGGCAAGGCAGGCAGGCAAGGCAGACATGCAGGCAGGCAGGCAGGCAGGCAGGCAGGCAGGCAGACAGGCAGGCATACATTTTATTTTCAAGCAAGTAACACAATTGAAGCATAATTATTTTACATTTGTAAAAGATGACTAATGCCGTAGCATTAGTGACAGTGATACATATCTAATCAACAGTGATCAGTCCTGAACACGACGTGCTCAATACAACATTGTGCACACTGGTTTGGACGGGTTTGCGTTCACATCAAAAATAATGTTATTTAAAACTTTAATACAAATCGCTAGCAAGTTAATCTCAATGGGGCTAATTTAAGTTTATGTCCAGACAATCAGCCAATCATATGGTGTATATCTAATCAAATAATAAGTCTTGTTAAACATCAGTATGAGTTGTGACGTAGGGATTACCTCATATTGGCAAAAAGAACAAGACAATCTATTACATATAAATATATAATATATAGAAGGACGATTGAAAATTCACTTTGCATAATACACGCTCGGATAGTGTATTGTGTGTGTTTTACCTTTATTTATCGTCGCTACCGGTTGCCCATATGAGCGACGCCTCCTGAAGAGATTAGTTATTTTAGATTTTGGAGGATAGTGCAGTGACACGAGACCTCGGTTTAACGTCCCATCTGAAAGACTGTTAATTTTATTAGGGTCAGTCGGGGGATCGAACCTGCGATCCCTGGATTATCAGTCCAGCGTGTTATCATTGGCCTACAAATATATATAGTGTATTGAGTGATGTACATTGTATATAAATTATAAAGTGAATAATTTAGTAATTAAATGCAAACATGTTGACAAAACATGAAACCCTATCCAACATACTAGTATATACCACATCCCTGCTGGAACATCCGCGAATCATATGGGAACAAAATATTGTTACAGAATTTCAACTCCGTAAATAGATTGACCTGGCCATTTCTTGATTCCAGCTCAAGCTTGTATTTCTATGCGCACAGCAGTGAAAGCTTGGAACTAGTTCCCTGAAAACAAATGGACAATTTTAATACCTATAATACGAATACATAGCAGGAATTCTTATCGCATAGATTCCCAAAATGTTTTGCATAAACATAGCCAGTCACGTGCTTATAACAAACAGACAATACGTGAATACTTCGACAGATTAAACGTTCTCGGTAATGGCGGCTGAATCCATAAAACAAATATTTCGGAGAATGTACAAAATGACAGATCTTAGCTGAAAACCTTTCTTAAAATTAGAATATTATTATTATATACCAAACTTATATAGCGCTCTTTTCATTTAAAAATAGAACGTTCAAAAGCGCTTTACAGCCTAAAATATCACAAATATTGATAAAAACTTCCACATACAATGAGATAAAACAAGACAAAATTAGCAAACACATTTACAATGGATTCTAAATATGCTATAAAATATTAGGATCTAAAATTATAACAATTAAAATATAGGTAATAATTAAATAAAATGTGTTCATTTGCAGTCTTAATCCTGATTGAGCACAGACATAGTTCGATATTTATGTTCCATATGAACATTTAAAAAGGTGTGTCTTCAAAGCCTTTTTGAAAGAACACAATGTTGTTGCACTTCTAAGATTTGATGGAAGAGAATTCCAAAGTTTTGGGGCAGCAGTCATGAAACTTCTATCTCCGTATGTGACAGTCCGACTTCTTGGTAACACAAGAGTAGCTGCTTCATATTTAGACCGTAAGTCTCTCCTTGGTATATAAACCTCAAGCAAGTTTCTCATATAAATCGGTGCTTCTCCATTCAATGCTTTATATGTGTGAGTCAGTATTTTATACTTTATTCTTTCTTGAACTGGTAGCCAATGAAGTTCTTTTAGAATGGGCGTTACATGACTGAAACGGGATGTTCTGGTTATGATGCGAGCTGCTGTGTTTTGAACAGTTTGTAATTTATTATAAGTGTATTTTGGCACGCCGTACAACAGTGAATTACAGTAGTCGAGCCTGGATGTAATGAGTGAGTTTATGAGAGTTTTCGTGGCGTCTGTTGTTATTGATATTGATCTTTTAATTGATGTCCAATTATCGTAACAAAGTTCTGTATAGTACTTTTTATAGTATCTTTTATTTCGGTCAACTATCAACTAAATGAATTAAAAGCAGAACTAAGGTATACATTTATGAAATCTTTATCACCATGGTTTCTTTCTTCGACACGTTCGTGAATATAATAAAACTTCTACATGTTATATGTAAGTCCGCCTTTGTGATCGAGTGGTTAATGTCGCTGACTTGTATACCACTGTAACCTATCATCACTGATGGTCACGGGTTCGAGCCACGCTCAGACCGTGTCTATCTATATGAAAAAGGTTGGCAGTTTTTTTACGCCGAGGTTGGTGCCCCAAGTACTGGTTAACCGCTGGAGTCTGCTCAGGAAAGGTGTTGTTAGGTAAACTGCCCGTCGCTCATAGCATGAATATAGCCCGAGCATAGACTGGTCAGTGGTACAGTGGTTAACACGTTGGACTACTTATCCAGAGATCGCAAGTTCGAGCCACGCCTCCCTTATGTCGTCTGTTATTACTAAGTCTTTCAAATGGTCCTATAAAACGAGGTCTCTAGTATCGGTTCTACAACCGGGTATGTACAAGAACCAGATATGCTTCTGGAAGCCTCTTCTATAGAATTCCTTCAAGATGCGTCGCCCCGATTAACAAGGGCGAAGTTAAACGTATAATAAACGTATCCCAAAGCAAAAGAAGACAAAACCAGTATGGTATGTTATATAACCATTTAGTACCTAACCGATGCCGACGTTCCTTTCTATATATCTTCTGCTAATGTCGATCCCCTCGCGGGGACGTAGACATGTGACATTTGAGAGAAACGATAATTTTAATCATCTAAATACCATAAATATGATCTTCTAATATGCTATTCAGATATCACATAGATTAAATTATCTTAAAGCGCGGGTCATAGAGAACTATACTAGAGGACATAGAAAACGCACACCTACATTATATACTAGAGGACATAGAAAACGCACACCTACATTATATACTAGAGGACATAGAAAACGCACACCTACCTTATATACTAGAGGACATAGAAAACGCACACCTACATTATATACTAGAGGACATAGAAAACGCACACCTATATTATATACTAGAGTACATAGAAAACGCACACCTACATTATATACTAGAGGACATAGAAAACGCACACCTACATTATATACTAGAGTACATAGAAAACGCACACCTACATTATATACTAGAGTACATAGAAAACGCACACCTACATTATATACTAGAGGACATAGAAAACGCACACCTGAGTATTATTAAATGGAAACAAAATACGAAGGATTCCATCAAAGATATATCACATCTTTATTACAAAACACAAACTGAACAACTAAAAAATGTTTAAAACATATGTATTTATATAGTTATTGTTTTTCATGTAAAAACACACTTGCGTTTTCTGTGTCCTCTAGTATATTTCATAGTTTTCGTCGTTCGCGAATAAAAAATAAAAGTGCACAGTACGACTCCAAACTAGATTAAATGTATCGTCAATCTCTCTATTGACGTCCAAATTTGTTTGCAAATGACGTCACCGCTGTCAGCTTAGTGCTTAGTTTAATCATATTTTATTGCAAATCAATAGTAAATATGTCATACACATGAAGATACCATACAGAGCATGAAAATACAAATGTGTTAGGCCACAAGTTTTAACAACATTAGAAAACGGCCCGCATAAGAAATCCAAGCTAACGTTTGATTAAACTAAATGACTGAGTTTCTTTCTTGAAAAGAGTACGCAAAATAGAACGTAAATACAAATCACTTAACGGATTAGAGAGAAGAAAACGGAAACCTATAATTAGAGAAAAAAGTTGCTTAGATTGATATACAATGGGTACATGTATGTAAAAGAATGGTATCAGTTAATTAATATGATTTGGATAAATCATACCGCAACATCTGGTTAGGGAACAACAGAAAAATCAGGAATAAATCAGACTTTATCTGCCAAGGGAGGTAATAGAAAATGTGATGTATCTCACGATGCCCCCTGTTGTTCCCCACACCACGCCAACAACCGGACCCACGATCCCGTCTCACAAGCAAATAACGTATACATGTACTTAATTCACGAGAGGAGTGCCGAAAAACGATGTGAATTTTTTATGTAAGTTTGCGCTTCCAAAATTAAAGTTTTGCTCTCCTCATTTGTTAACGACTCTATACAGCATGTGCTTGCTTACACGGTACACGCTAGTGCTGCCAAACATGGACAAAGGAGCAAAACAACAGATAAATATTATATTTCGAAAAATATGAAACTGTTGATGTTTTCATTAATGTCGTTAACGTCTACCCTAAGAATTTCCTTTCATTACGCAGCGGTTTATATATAAAGAACTATTTGTTTTTGTTTTTGTAACGGGTGACAGTACGTAGCCAGACGTAAATTTCAACCGCGGCAATCTATGGGGCCCAGGGGCATGTTCCCATTTAAAATTGTTGAGGCATAGAAGCGATTTCCTGCGTGTTCTGATTTAATGAGTTTAGACGTACTAGCTGTCAACATTGTATACAGCAAAGGGACATTTTTTTGCATTTTATTTATTTAATTTTTCATTTATTTTTTAGTTGCTTTGGACATTTCAGTGTATCTCAGTGTGGCTACGGGCCTGGGTGAACCATGTTGGCTTACTGGGCAAGTCCATGTGCACATGTTAGTATTATGAAAATGACGGTGAATTTGATTGGTGAACAGAAAACAGGTGTGAGTGATATTGTACTTTTATTTTAAAACATGTTATGCATTCTAAGTTTAGTCAAGTGTACTAGATGCAAGATTGATCACATTACATAGTAATATTATTTCATCTGTTGTAAAAATCCACTCTGGTGGAATATCCTTATTCCTCCTTCTCCGAACTGTTCTCAACTCTCAATTGGATGACTTTCCCGGAAAGGGTTAGCTTTCAAAAAGCAGTCTTAATGTTTAAAACACTCAATGGCCTAGCACCGGTCTATCTGCAAGAGTCATTCAGATGTACTTCCGATGTTCGAACTCAAAACGTGCGATCATCCGCCAATCTCCAACTTTACCCTCAGAAGCCAACTACTAAGTTTTTAGAAAATCTTTCTTATATTCAGGGTCACACTTGTGGAATTCCCTCCCTTATCACATCAAAACAGCACATTCTGTTCCACAGGTCAAAGCTTTATATATCAGGTGGTGCAAATAACAGACCAATAACCTAATAAACTGATAATATACAAGTATACATGAATTATTAGTATTAGTTCTTGCAGCTTATAATTATCTTATTTCCTATGAAAATTGTACTGGTTATTGTTTACATGTTTCATTATGCTATTTCATGTTTTAATTTGTTGAGAGCCTCATGGTAGATTGACT
This sequence comes from Archivesica marissinica, assembly GCA_014843695.1. NCBI lineage: Eukaryota > Metazoa > Mollusca > Bivalvia > Venerida > Vesicomyidae > Archivesica > Archivesica marissinica. The sequence goes on from CM026395.1 coordinate 57,205,893, forward strand.
GAATTGTTCAAATGAGTTCTCTCGTTAAATAAAGTCTTTATTATTATTATTATACATTAATGTATACCATTAAGTTAATTATCCTCTTTAGCTCGGTACAAATACTAGCCTGGGAACAGGCGTCGATATATTTTGTCTGGTCAGTCAAATAAATATATTTTAACACCGATACCATTAATTGGGCCGTATTGAGTTTCTGATCATATCAACGTGTCATTTTGCAAGACGTGAAAAAGTGAAAAATCGATAGACTGGCACCCAGGCTATATACAAATACTACAAATACATACTAAGTTGACTTGGACCGTTTTAAAACCTAATACAATTAACAGTCTTTCAGATGGGACTTTAAAAAACCGAGGTCTCGTGTCGGTGCTTTACACCGTGCACGCAAAAGAACCAGAGGAGACTCTGGAATGGGTCTCTGTCTATATCATTGCACTATCCTCCAAAATCTAAAATGACAAATATCTTCAGGAGGCGTCGCTCATATGGGCAACCGGTAGCGACGATACATAAACGTAAAACACACACACATTTGACCGTTTTCGTAAGTTTTGATGTACGTATTCTGTTGAGCATATTTGGCTGCAAAGTATATATATAGTCGCGTGTGTAGCTTATTTATCTATAGATGGTTGGTGTTCACGCCAGCACGACATTACCGTTATTAATGAACAATCTCGACATGCACGGACGTCTCAAAGCCTTTCTTGACTATCTGCGACACGAAATTCAGATACCCGGTTTCCCGTCACTCCCTCTGAATATCGGAAGCGGTTTATAGTCAAACCTGTTTTAAGCAGCCAGTCAATGGAATCACAGAAAGTTGCTGCTTAGCACAGGTGGCTGCTTAATAGAGGTATTTGAGGTATAATAAAACAACACATTGGGAATATGTAAACTGGCTGCCTAATACAGTTTGGCTGCTTAATAGAGGTGACCACTAACACATGTTTGACTGTAGTATAATAAATGAAACTCTTAAACACAAAATAATTATTAAAGTAAACGCATATTATATACAGTCAAACCTGTCTTAAGCAGCCAGCCAAGGGAATTCCAGAATGTGGCTGCTTAGCACAGGTGGCTAATAGAGGTAAACTGTATAATAAAACAACATATTGGGAATCTGGAAACTGGCTGCTTAATACAGGTTGGCTGCTAAATGGAGGTGACCACTAACACAGGGTTGACTGTAGTAGCATAACTATTAATTAATTTTGAATCCAATGTAATATATTTACATCGCTATTTCATTTCTTTCGATAACGTATGTGCTTGTTTGTGTCCATTTTCGTATGAATTTCCTCACTAATGATATGCAGCTGACATGCGCACTCCAATATACACTCCATTCACAATGTTGAGCAGCGTTCAGCGCAAATGTCTTACAGTGTGCGCTATTCCAAGGATGAACTAATTAAAATGTCAGTCATAAAGCAAGTCGCAAATCTGGACTAAATACATTCAAATGCAAGGTATGCTATATTTGTCTTTGAGTCGTTGAATAGAATAATTAATGTAAATATAAGTAATGAATCGCGAGTTAATAATTTCCATCGGGGTATGAACTACATTGGGCGAATTTAAAGTTAGCGTGGATGCATTCGGCCTCCATACACTTTAAGCACGCACAATGTAGTTCATACACCGATGGACACTATTAATTCCGTAATTGTTTCGCATCTGCATATTCTTAGTTTATGCAAATTTATTTTAGCTCGATTGCGAAACAAGTTCCTTCAACTTATATTAATCACTCTCGAGACCTCACTCCTGATGGAATCCATCGCTACGAGGGAGAGAGAAGAGGCAATGTGGATTTTTAATGCCTTGCCTAAGGGCACACTCGCAACGGCTCAAGCGGGGCTCGAACTCCGGACCTTTCGCACCTGAAGTGAACGCGCATCCACGGCGCTATCACGACTTCCACATCACTGTTTATTCTTCTCATTGCTCTCATGCATACAGGACACATACATTATATACCCCCGCCAAGGACGTTAAGTTTTGGTCACCGTCTATTTGTTTGCTTGTATGTTTATCTGTTAGCAGAAGTATGAACGCATTATCATGATCTTTCATGGAAGTCACGGGTCAAGGACGAACCCATTATAGTTTGGAGGTGATCCGGATGAAGAATTGTATAAAAGGATATTTACAGACGGATATGTAGTCCAGTGGTAACACGCTGGACTGGTAATCCAGGGATCGCAGGTTCGATCCCCCGTCTGACCCTAATAAAATTAACAGTCTTTCAGATGGGACGTTAAACCGAGGTCTCGTGTCAGTGCTTTACACCGTGCACGTAAAAGAACCAGAGGAGACTCTGGAATGGGTCTCTGTCTGTATCATTGCACTATCCTCCAAAATCTAAAATAACTAATCTCGTCAGGAGGCGTCGCTCATATGGGCAACCGGTAGCGACGATAAATAAACGTAAGACACACACAAGTGGATATTTAGAACCGTGGTGGAGGTTTGATATATATGAGTGCTCTTGTTTTATACTAGAGGACATAGAAAACGCACACCTACATTATATACTAGAGGACATAGAAATCGCACACCTACATTATATACTAGAGGACATAGAAATCGCACACCTACATTATATACTAGAGGACATAGAAAACGCACACCTACATTATATACTAGAGGACATAGAAATCGCACACCTACATTATATACTAGAGGACATAGAAAACGCACACCTACATTATATACTAGAGGACATAGAAAACGCACACCTACATTATATACTAGAGGACATAGAAAACGCACACCTACATTATATACTAGAGGACATAGCAAACGCACATCTACATTATATACTAGAGGACATAGAAAACGCACATCTACATTATATACTAGAGGACATAGCAAACGCACACCTACATTATAGACTAGAGGACATAGAAAACGCACACCTACATTATATACTAGAGTACATAGAAAACGCACACCTACATTATATACTAGAGGACATAGAAAACGCACACCTACATTATATACTAGAGGACATAGAAAACGCACACCTACCTTATATTATTATTATTACTACCTGAAAACGAAATACGAAGGATTCCATCAAAGATATATCACATCTTTATTACAAAACACAAACCGAACTAAAAATATTCCAAAATGTTTAAAACTATGTATTTATATAGTTATTGTTTTTCATGTAAAAACACACTTATCCGAAGTGTGCGTTTTCTATAAAAAATTAAATAAAAACAAGGTTAAACTTTATTTATTTTACAATGAAGCAAGTTTTGACAACTTATAATTAATCACTCTCGTTGGCGGGAATGAAAGCGTAAATGTGGTCATTCGTGTGGGAGGAAACCGGAGTACCCAGAGGAAACCCACCTGTCCGATCTGGTGGCCACCGTACCATCTCACATACATCCCGGTCCGAGGATCGAACCCTGGTTGCATTGGTGAGACGCGAGCGCGCTAACCACTACGCTAATCGGACAGCCAATGCGTTTTCTATGTCCTCTAGGCTAGCTAGAATATTTACACTATTTCTGTTGCGCTTTATGCTCTAGTCTTCCTTTTGGGTTTTCTTTGCAAATATCTGAACGATTGATTTACTACATATAACTGGCTCTTCCAATACCCACACTAGTTAATGCCCACGAGTTCATTATTATACCGACGGTGTTCGTCACTTCCGCCAACAACTGCAAATTACCGTGGCTGGTTTTGAAAGAGGAATAATTGAAATAGTGCAATTGAACATTCCAGGGCATGTGCATTGATAATAAGTCTTCGACAACAGCAGCTGCAGCATATATATTTATATCCGCTGATGATCAGTATTGTGAGAACGGTTGGGAAATATTAAATTTTATTAATCAAATGAAATCTGATTTATTTTATAATATAGGATTATGGTTATATATTCTGACACCAAAATGAAACCGTGCACATGTCTTAGTATGAAAATGTGTGAAATATTTAGTACAATGTGTGAAGGATTATTTTCTTCACTCATACTAGTAAGATTCATAATGTTTAAAGTTGTAACGAAAGAGTAACGCCCAATATAAAAGTGCACAGTTTTTTTTATGGTGTTTAAACTTTATTTATTTTACAATGATTGCGAAGCATGTTCTAACAACTTATATTAATCACTCTCGTTGGTGCGGATGAAAGCGTAAATGTGGTAATTCATGTGGGAGGGAACCGGAGTACCCGGAGAAACCCCACCTCTCCGATCGGGCGACCACCGTACCATCTCACATACTTCCCGGTCCGAGGATCGAACCCGCGTTGCATTGGTGAGAAGCGAGCGCGCTAACCACTGCGCTAATGCATGGTGTCGGTATATATTGAATGGTCTCGTATTGTACATTCCTGTGTGTGTGTTTTACGTTTATTTATCGTCGCTACCGGTTGCCCATATGAGCGACGCCTGAAGAGATTAGTCATTTTAAATTGTGGAAGTCGTGATAGCGCAGTGGATGCGCGTTCGCTTCAGGTGCGAAAGGTCCGGAGTTCAAGCCCCACTGGAGCCGTTACGATTGTGCCCTTAGGCAAGGCATTTAAATTCCACGTTGCCCCTTCTCTCTCCCTCGTGGCGATGGATTCCATCAGGAATGAGGTCTCGAGAGTGATTTATATAAGTTGAAATAACTTGTTTCGCAATCGAGCTAAAATAAATTTGTATAAGTCATTTTAAAGTTTAAAGTCCCATCTGAAAGACTGTTAATTTTATTAGGGTCAGACGGGGGATCGAACCTGCGATTCCTGGATTACCAGTCCAGCGTGTTACCACTGGACTACTGATCCGTCTGTAGTACATTCCTTATATTGCGCCGTGTATATAATAAATTATTACATAACACAATTACTGACTTGTGAAACGATATTTATTACATAGGAGGAAAAAAAAAGTAATTTTTGATGTTCAGACCATTTTAACGAGAATATCTTGTTTCTTAATTATAAAACATAGCATGCGGCAACGACGTCAATGTGATTGGCTGCATTGAGGATTTCTTGTCTGTCGTCATAGAGCGTCTAGTTCTGCGGAGTATTATATTGTCTGGAATCGATAGAGATAACGTGTATGGAAAACCGCTAACCTTATCTAAAACAATCAAGGTAGCCTGACAAACTGTTCTGGTAAGATAAGATATATTTACTTTTTATATACCTACTGAAGACTACAATATGTTTATGTTTTTATACAAAGATTTTACGCTTAAATGAAAATGCGGCACTATAAAGCGCAAGCAATGTTTAAATGGACGTTGTTTTATGCATTATTCTTCTGATAAAATACACAGGATATTTGAAATGGATTGGAAAACAAGATGAGAGCTTATGTAAATTCCTTTCTATGATGATGCTACAAGATAATGTTGTTAGCATTAGTTAGTGAGACATGACGGGCATTGCCTTAAAGCGAAATTACATCGCAAAAGGCAAATAAAATAAATGCATTTTTCATGAATAAATGCATTGCTACTACAAATTCTTCCGAATGGATTCGAACACTAACATTGAATCAATAAACAGTATTGTTGTGGTATATAAGCTTTCAAATATTGAAAGTAGGATTTCATAGATAGTTAGATAGTTTATTCTGAACAAAAAGCAAATGCTCATGAGTTCATTATAACATTGGCATTACAATACTTGGTCAATGGTGTATAGTTCAATCACAAATTCAACATTCAGTACATGCACATTTTGAAAGCATAATATCGAATTAAACTACATAGTGGTTACACATGATCAAATTGAATTCAAATAATTGTATAATATATATATTCATATAACGGTCATCCCTGCTCGTGAATTGACGTTTCTTTGTCATTGTTGTACAGAGATACTTTAACTAAGATTAGTCTACAAATAAATATGCATAGGCACACATGTGAGTACACAGTAAATATGTACCATACCTCGTGTTATTCAGGATACACGAGTTGTATTACGCATATGACCCTATTTACATTATTTTGTTATGTCAACAAACCGCGTATACGACGTTTGTTTATTAGCTGAAATACCCACTTTTTGAGGCAAATATTTGGAAACAAATTATACCATATAATAAGAAAATACATTCTGCAGAAATTTGTATTTTCAGTTTTTCACTGATGTAGTTTCGCTTTAACGGAATAGCAATTTTACCTATATTTTTGTTCTAAAAGGACAGAATGTTACCTCTAAGACAAGTGCACAGTTTCTTTTCAATAGTGACAGTACTTAAAGCGACACTACATCAGGGAAAACACAAATTTCTACAGAATGTATTTTCCTATTATATGGTATAATTTTTCTCCAAATATTTGCCTCAAATACTGAGTATTTCAACAAATAAACAAACGTCGTATACGTATAAGCGAGCATTTTGCCGAGCTTAATAACAAAATTCCAAAACGAGTTTCATAAAATATGGTATGAAATCATCACGAGTGTACGATCCTTTCTATCACATTACCATGGTAACATTACCACAGCGTGCTTGTTTTAATAAACAACGTTGCTGCTTTCATGTTGGCGCCAATTGTCAGCACAACTTGTTACGACGTCACTAACTTATGAAGACGTCACTACGCAAAACAGCGTTATCTTTCTGTTTTAAACAGCGTTATAATTGCATAGAAAATTCGTGTCTTACAATTAACATTATTATTTACCAATTCATTTTTTTTATTTTTTTTTATTTAACCATATTTTATTGCAAATCAATAGTACATATGTCATACACGTAAAGATACAATACATAGCATGAAAATACAAATGGTTTGGGCCACACGTTTTAACTACATTAGACAACGGCCCGCACCAATTCAAACAGAAATATGCATACTCTAAAGATGAATTTACATATTATAAGGATTATTCTCTCAACCAATCGTAATACGTCCAGGTGTTATTACACGTGTGTACATATAAGTAAATATGCGATGGAACTTTTTTATCGCATAACTTTGTTGTTTCATACAGCCATCACACATTTTCTTATTTTTAGTATTTCATTAGTGTAATAATTATGCAAATGAGCACGGTGGGTATTCATACGCTCCGCCAAACAATTAACAAAACAACATGGCGTCGAAAACCCAGTGACATTTTTTTGTTTTTGTTTAAACATTATTTACTTCAGTATTTGTACATGTAATCAAGAAATGAACATTTTACATATAATTTAACAGCAGTAGACTGAAAGGGATTAGAACGAAAGAAAACTTATATAGTTCTTCTCCCTATCAATTGATTGATATACAATAGGCAGGAAAATAATATATAATATAACAATGAAAATACATGAAATCTATTCTAGGTATTTGCTAAAGAATTTCAGAACTTATTGTATTAGTGAGTCAATAGTTTTGGATGTAAAAAAGAAAATGGTTAATATTTAAAGGCATATATGAAGAAAGTTCAAGAACATGAACTATCAAATCGGAGCACTTGAAGAAAAAGAGATTAGTATAGAGAAAAGTGGTTAAATAGGGTCGGTTGTTGTGTCAATAACGACAGCATTCAGATTGGAATCCGCCATATGAACCTTTTATAAGTCATCCTTTCACTGCCAATAATGTATTCGTGTACAGTAAGGAAAATTACGGTGTTGGTTGCAATATCCTTATTAATGTCACCGAGAAGTAGTGTGCTTAAGTTGACATTACAAATTGTGGACAGCTTATTGAAGAGGGTTATACCTAGTTGATCATAGAAATGGCATTGAAAGAAGAAGTGGAAGTTATCTTTTATGCCACCACATCTGCATAATGGTGATTCTACAATGTTCTTTAGAAATAGGTGATGGTTTAGTGAACTACATTTCGTTATGTATGTAGAACCTGGGATCTTCTTTTCCCACAGTAAAATAGTTTTCCAATTTTACTTTTGTTAGTGTTAAGAAAGGCCTTGAAATAATCCAGTGACTGAATAGTTCTAGCCTCGTTAGGTAAGCTGTTCCATTCACGAAGTACCGCTGGAAGGAAGTAATTTGAATATATGGTAGTTCTAGCTGGAATAGTTAACAGATTATCAGAATTTCTAAGGTTATACCGAGTGGATTGGCCAACATCTTGTGAAACAAGAGATGAAATATAAGACAGGACAAGATTATTTTTCATTTTATAAACTAGGACAAGTTTGTGTTTTCGTCTTCTGCATAATTTAAAGTTTAATTTACAAATTATAAGGATACATTTCTCAACCAATCATAATCCTTCCGGGTTGTATTTCACGTGTGCACACATATATAGGATATTAAATGAGTAGTTATTTATTATTGAATTTAAATTAAGTGGCGAATTTTTTAGAAGATGAGTTAAATAAATTCAAGAACAAATGAACACGAATATAAATCCTATTTATAACATAATCGGCATGAAAGCTGTAAATCCACTGATTTGTGTATCTGTGCTTCAGTTACAGTCAATGAGTTATGCAATCGGTTGTAAACGCAGCAAAAAGTAGTTCACATTTTTTCTCGTATTTGTTACTTTGCTTACGCGATAAACAGCTGTTCAATTCATGAAACTGCTATAAAAATAAAACATAGTACATGCATACTGCACAACGGTGCAGACGTTGTATATGTATATTATAATATGACGTCACAAGTGTTTTACTATGACGTCAAAACAAATACATATTTACCAACACGGTCAACATGTGTGTCATTCATATACTGGTCATTTGCACAACTTTTAGCAAGTTTTACATCAGAATTACTACTGTAGCTGGACATGGCTGTTGAAGATTTCAGCGATTGTGCAATGATTTAACCATATTTTATTGCATATGTAATACATTCGACAATACAATATTACATACGAGCATGAATCAGATGTGAAATAAGTTAACAGATTATAAGGCACATATATACATTTGTGTAACATAGCAAAAGGGTCGGGCCACAAGTTATAACCAACAGTAGAAAACGGTCCTTCCCAATAATCAAACTTTATTTAACAAAATGTGTAAATATCGTCTCCGTACTATCAATTATAGTTTATGGAGATAATCACAATAAGGTTTAAAGCGACATTACATCGCAAAAAGCAAATAAAATGCATGTTTTCACGTATAGATGCATTGCTACTACAAATACTTCCGAATACATTCGAACACTAACATTGAATCAATAAACAGTGTTTTTGTGATCTACAAACTTTAAAAACTGAAAGTAGGATTTCATATAACGATCATCCACGCTCATGAATTGACGTTTGTTTGTCATCGGAGTCAAAACTAAATGCAAGATAATGTCGTTTAAAGATAATTTAACGAGACTAGTCTACAAATAAATATGCATAGGCACACATGTGAGATATAACGGTAAGTATGTACCATACATCGTGCTATTCAGGATACACGAGTTGTATTACGCATGAATGTCGACCCTATATACATTATTTTGTTATGTCAACAAACCGCGTATACGACGTTTGCCTATTAGTTGAAATACTCAGTATTTGAGGCAACTATTTGGAAAACAATTAAATCATATAATAGGAAAATGTAGAAATATGCGTTTTCACTGATGTAGTGTCGCTTTAAGCTTCCGATTAAATCCATTTTCGTTTGTATAGCTATACAATAGATATATACTGTACATAATGAACGAATAAATATGTTTAAACCAATTATACTTTATCTATGTTGATATTGATTAACTGGAAACTAATAAACCTAAATTTCGAAATTTGATTGGTCTGTAATGTTAATTTTAAAGACGAAACTGAGAAATAAAAAGACGAAGGATTCGAAAATAACAAACTATTTTCATAAATCCATCAATAATTTAATGAAAAGAAGTTACTAAAATGAAACAATAGGAAACATGTGCAATATTTATAGCGTTAGTGTGTGTTTTACGTTTATGTATCGTCGCTACCGGTTGCCCATATGAGCGACGCCTCCTGAAGAGGTTAGTCATTTTTAGATTGTTGGAGGATAGTGCAATGATACAGAAAGAGACCCATTCCAGAGTCTCCTTTGGTTCTTTTACGTGCACGGTGTAAAGCACCGACACGAGACATCGGTTTAAAGTCCCATCTGAAAGACTGTTAATTTTATTAGGGTCAGACGGGGGTTCGAACCTGCGATCCCTGGATTACCAGTACTATGACGAGGCACTCACGTTTGATTTATTAGGAAAATACTTCCTGTGTCATTTAGGTCAGGCACCCACTACCTGTGTCATTGCGTTTATGTATCCACTTCCTTTGTCATTAGCTTATAGGTATGCACCCACTTCCTGTTATATGAAGAGTATGCAACCATTTCCTGTGTCTTTAGATCTATGGTTATATGTATCTTTAAAGATGTTTTTATTGTATTATTGAAATTTCCAAACTCGTTAATATTATTTATGAGCAGTAATAACCTCAGTGCAGAACAGCGTGGCTATTTGCGGTATCCGTGCTGTTTCTATTTGCGGTATCCGTGCTGTTTCTATGTGCAGTATCCGTGCTGTTTCTATTTGTGGTATCCGTGCTGTTTCTATGTGCAGTATCCGTGATGTTTCTATGTGCAGTATCCGTGCTGTTTCTATTTGCAGTATATGTGCTGTTTCTATTTGCAGTATCCGTGCTGTTTCTATGTGCAGTATCCGTGCTGTTTCTATTTGTGGTATCCGTGCTGTTTCTATTTGTGGTATCCGTGCTGTTTCTATTTGTGGTATCCGTGCTGTTTCTATTTGTGGTATCCGTGATGTTTCTATTTGCGGTATCCGTGCTGTTTCTATTTGCGGTATCCGTGCTGTTTCTATTTGCGGTATCCGTCCGTGCTGTTTCTATTTGTGGTATCCGTGCTGTTTCTATTTGCGGTATCCGTGATGTTTCTATTTGCGGTATCCGTGATGTTTCTATTTGCGGTATCCGTGCTGTTTCTATTTGCGGTATCCGTGCTCTTTCTATGTGCGGTATCCGTGCTGTTTCTATTTGCGATATCCGTGCTGTTTCTATTTGTGGTATCCGTGCTGTTTCTATTTGCGATATCCGTGCTGTTTCTATTTGCGGTATCCGTCCGTGCTGTTTCTATTTGTGGTATCCGTGCTGTTTCTATTTGCGATATCCGTGCTCTTTCTCCGTGCGGTATCCGTGCTGTTTCTATTTGCGGTATTCATGCTGTTTCTATTTGCAGTGTCCGTGCTGTGTCTATTTGCGGTATCCGTGCTGTTTCTATTTGCGGTATCCGTGCTGTTTCTATTTGCGGTATCCGTGCTGTTTCTATGTGCGGTATCCGTGCTGTTTCTATTTGCGGTATCCGTCCGTGCTGTTTCTATTTGTGGTATCCGTGCTGTTTCTATTTGCAGTATCCGTGCTGTTTCTATTTGCGGTATCCGTGCTGTTTCTATTTGCGGTATCCGTGCTGTTTCTATTTGCGGTATCCGTGATGTTTCTATTTGCATTGTCCGTGCAGTGTCTATTTGCGGTATCCGTGCTGTTTCTATTTGCGGTATCCGTGCTGTTTCTATTTGCGGTATCCGTGCTGTTTCTATGTGTGGTATCCGTGCTGTTTCTATTTGCGATATCCGTGCTGTTTCTATTTGTGGTATCCGTGCTGTTTCTATTTGCGATATCCGTGCTGTTTCTATTTGCGGTATCCGTCCGTGCTGTTTCTATTTGTGGTATCCGTGCTGTTTCTATTTGCGGTATCCGTGATGTTTCTATTTGCGGTATCCGTGATGTTTCTATTTGCGGTATCCGTGCTGTTTCTATTTGCGGTATCCGTGCTCTTTCTATGTGCGGTATCCGTGCTGTTTCTATTTGCGATATCCGTGCTGTTTCTATTTGTGGTATCCGTGCTGTTTCTATTTGCGATATCCGTGCTGTTTCTATTTGCGGTATCCGTCCGTGCTGTTTCTATTTGTGGTATCCGTGCTGTTTCTATTTGCGATATCCGTGCTCTTTCTCCGTGCGGTATCCGTGCTGTTTCTATTTGCGGTATTCATGCTGTTTCTATTTGCAGTGTCCGTGCTGTGTCTATTTGCGGTATCCGTGCTGTTTCTATTTGCGGTATCCGTGCTGTTTCTATTTGCGGTATCCGTGCTGTTTCTATGTGCGGTATCCGTGCTGTTTCTATTTGCGGTATCCGTCCGTGCTGTTTCTATTTGTGGTATCCGTGCTGTTTCTATTTGCAGTATCCGTGCTGTTTCTATTTGCGGTATCCGTGCTGTTTCTATTTGCGGTATCCGTGCTGTTTCTATTTGCGGTATCCGTGATGTTTCTATTTGCGGTATCTGTGCTGTTTCTATTTGCGGTATCCGTGCTGTTTCTATGTGCGGTATCCGTGCTGTTTCTATTTGCGATATCCGTGCTGTTTCTATTTGTGGTTTCCGTGCTGTTTCTATTTGCGATATCCGTGCTGTTTCTATTTGCGGTATCCGTCTGTGCTGTTTCTATTTGTGGTATCCGTGCTGTTTCTATTTGCGATATCCGTGCTGTTTCTCCGTGCGGTATCCGTGCTGTTTCTATTTGCGGTATTCGTGCTGTGTCTATTTGCGGTATCCGTGCTGTTTCTATTTGCGGTATCCGTGCTGTTTCTATTTGCAGTATCCGTGCTGTTTCTATTTGCTGTATCCGTGCTGTTTCTATTTGCGGTATCCGTGCTGTTTCTATTTGCAGTGTCCGTGCTGTATCTATTTGCGGTATCCGTGCTGTTTCTATTTGCGGTATCCGTGCTGTTTCTATTTGCGGTATCCGTGCTGTGTCTATTTGCGGTATTCGTGCTGTTTCTATTTGCAGTGTCCGTGCTGTATCTATTTGCGGTATCCGTGCTGTTTCTATTTGCGGTATCCGTGCTGTTTCTATTTGCAGTATCCGTGCTGTTTCTATGTGCGGTATCCGTGCTGTTTCTATTTGCAGTATCAGTGCTGTTTCTATTTGCGGTATCCGTGCTGTTTCTATTTGCGGTATCCGTGCTGTTTCTATTTGCGGTATCCGTGCTGTGTCTATTTGCGGTATCCGTGCTGTTTCTATTTGCGGTATCCGTGCTGTTTCTATTTGCGGTATCCGTGCTGTTTCTATTTGCTGTATCCGTGCTGTTTCTATTTGCGGTATCCGTGCTGTTTCTATTTGCAGTATCCGTGCTGTTTCTATTTGCGGTATCCGTGCTGTTTCTATTTGCAGTATCAGTGCTGTTTCTATTTGCGGTATCCGTGCTGTTTCTATTTGCGGTATCCGTGCTGTTTCTATTTGCAGTATCCGTGCTGTTTCTATTTGCGGTATTCGTGCTGTTTCTATTTGCAGTGTCCGTGCTGTGTCTATTTGCGGTATCCGTGCTGTTTCTATTTGCGGTATCCGTGCTGTTTCTATTTGCAGTATCCGTGCTGTTTCTATTTGCTGTATCCGTGCTGTTTCTATTTGCGGTATCCGTGCTGTTTCTATTTGCAGTGTCCGTGCTGTATCTATTTGCGGTATCCGTGCTGTTTCTATTTGCGGTATCCGTGCTGTGTCTATTTGCGGTATTCGTGCTGTTTCTATTTGCAGTGTCCGTGCTGTATCTATTTGCGGTATCCGTGCTGTTTCTATTTGCGGTATCCGTGCTGTTTCTATTTGCAGTATCCGTGCTGTTTCTATGTGCGGTATCCGTGCTGTTTCTATTTGCAGTATCAGTGCTGTTTCTATTTGCGGTATCCGTGCTGTTTCTATTTGCGGTATCCGTGCTGTTTCTATTTGCGGTATCCGTGCTGTGTCTATTTGCGGTATCCGTGCTGTTTCTATTTGCGGTATCCGTGCTGTTTCTATTTGCGGTATCCGTGCTGTTTCTATTTGCTTTATCCGTGCTGTTTCTATTTGCGGTATCCGTGCTGTTTCTATTTGCAGTATCCGTGCTGTTTCTATTTGCGGTATCCGTGCTGTTTCTATTTGCAGTATCAGTGCTGTTTCTATTTGCGGTATCCGTGCTGTTTCTATTTGCGGTATCCGTGCTGTTTCTATTTGCAGTATCCGTGCTGTTTCTATTTGCGGTATCCGTGATGTTTCTATTTGCGGTATCCGTGCTGTTTCTATTTGCGGTATCCGTGCTGTTTCTATTTGCGGTATCCGTGCTGTGTCTATTTGCGGTATCCGTGCTGTTTCTATTTGCGGTATCCGTGCTGTTTCTATTTGCGGTATCCGTGCTGTTTCTATTTGCTGTATCCGTGCTGTTTCTATTTGCGGTATCCGTGCTGTTTCTATTTGCAGTATCCGTGCTGTTTCTATTTGCGGTATCCGTGCTGTTTCTATTTGCAGTATCAGTGCTGTTTCTATTTGCGGTATCCGTGCTGTTTCTATTTGCGGTATCCGTGCTGTTTCTATTTGCAGTATCCGTGCTGTTTCTATTTGCGGTATCCGTGATGTTTCTATTTGCGGTATCCGTGCTGTTTCTATTTGCGGTATCCGTGCTGTTTCTATTTGCAGTATCCGTGCTGTTTCTATTTGCGGTATCCGTGCTGTTTCTATTTGCAGTGTCCGTGCTGTTTCTATTTGCGGTATCCGTGCTGTTTCTAGTTGCCGTATCCGTACTGTTTCTATTTGCGGTATCCGTGCTGTTTCTATTTGCAGTATCCGTGGCCAAACTTGCTAAGCATGTATTTGTTTGTTTTACTTTTATTTATCGTCGCTACCGGTTGCCCATATGATCGACGCCTCGCGAAGAGATTAGTCATTTTAGATTGTTGGAGGATAGTGCAGTGATACAGACAGAGACCCATTCCAGAGTCTCCTCAGGTTCTTTTACGTGTACGATGTAAACCACCGTCACGAGACCTCGGTTTAACATCCCACCTGAAAGACTGTTAATTTTATTAGGGTCAGACGAACCTAAGCATGTCAGTCATCAATTCTATATAAGGATACCTATTATTATTAGCGATTTTAAGTTGGTATGCAGAGTTTGAGTGCACTTTAAAGTGTCTAGTATCGAGTACAGGCTTCCAGATATGTAACCGGAAATTGCTCAGTACGTTATCACGTAATCAATATGTTATTATTGTCAATTGATTTTAAACAGGAACTACTGTGCTAGATATCTACCAGGAAGCATGAATGTATTTGTTAGTTAGTTAGTTAGTTAGTGAGTGAATGAGTTAGTTAATTAGTTAGTTAGTGAGTGAGTTAGTTATTTAGTTAGTTAGTTAATGAGTGAGTTAGTTAGTGAGTTAGTTAGTTAGTGAGTTAGTTAGTTATTTAGTGAGTTAGTTAGTTATTTAGTTAATTAGTGAGTTAGTTTGTTAATTAGTTAGTTAGTGAGTTAATTAGTGAGTGAGTTAGTTAATTATTTAGTTAGTTAATTAGTTAGTTAATTAGTTAGTGAGTTAGTTAATTAGTTAGTTAGTTAGTGAGTGAGTTAGTTAGTTAATTAGTTAATTAGTGAGTTAGTTAGTTAATTAGTTAGTTAGTGAGTTAGTTAATTAGTGAGTTAGTTAGTTAATTAGTTAGTTAGTGAATTAATTAGTTAGTGAGTGAGTTAGTGAGTGAGTTAGTAAGTGAGTTAGTTAGTTAGTGAGTGAGTTAGTTAATTAGTTAGTTAGTGAGTGAGTGAGTTAGTTAGTGAGTGAGTTAGTTATTTAGTTAGTGAGTGAGTTAGTTATTTAGTTAGTTAGTTAGTGAGTTAGTTATTTAGTTAGTTAATTAGTTAGTTAGTTAATTAGTTAGTTATTTAGTTAGTTAGTGAGTGAGTTAGTTATTTAGTTAGTTAATTAGTTAGTTAGTTAATTAGTTAGTGAGTTAGTTAATTAGTTAGTTAATTAGTGAGTGAGTTAGTTAATTATTTAGTTAATTAGTTAGTTAGTTAATTAGTTAGTGAGTTAATTAATTAGTTAGTTAGTGAGTTAGTGAGTGAGTGAGTTAGTTAATTAGTTAGTTAGTGAGTGAGTGAGTTAGTTAATTAGTTAGTTATTGAGTGAGTGAGTTAGTTAGTTAGTGAGTGAGTTAGTGAGTTAGTGAGTTAGTGAGTTAGTGAGTGAGTGAGTTAGTTAATTAGTTAGTTAGTGAGTGAGTTAGTTAGTGAGTGAGTGAGTTAGTGAGTTAGTGAGTTAGTTATTTAGTTAGTTAGTGAGTGAGTGAGTTAGTGAGTGAGATAGTTAGTTAGTGAGTGAGTTAGTTAATTAGTTAGTTAGTGAGTGAGTGAGTTAATTAGTTAGTGAGTGAGTGAGTTAGTTAGTGAGTGAGTTAGTTATTTAGTTAGTTAGTGAGTGAGTTAGTTAGTGAGTGAGTTAGTTAATTAGTTATTTAGTTAGTTAATTAGTTAGTTAGTTAATTAGTTAGTTAGTGAGTGAGTTAGTTAATTATTTAGTTAGTTAATTAGTTAGTTAGTTAATTAGTTAGTGAGTGAGTTAATTAGTTAGTTAGTGAGTTAGTTAGTAAGTGAGTTAATTAGTTAGTTAGTTAGTGAGTGAGTTAATTAGTGAGTTAGTTAGTTAGTGAGTGAGTGAGTTAGTGAGTGAGTTAGTTATTTAGTTAGTTAGTTAGTTAGTGAGTTAGTTATTTAGTTAGTTAATGAGTTAGTTAGTTAATTAGTTAGTTAGTTAGTTAATTAGTTAGCGAGTGAGTTAGTTAGTTAATTAGTTAGTTAATTAGTGAGTGAGTTAGTTAATTATTTAGTTAGTTAATTAGTTAGTTAGTTAATTAGTTAGTGAGTTAGTTAATTAGTTAGTTAGTTAATTAGTTAGTTAGTTAGTATTTCGTTGATACATATTTCTATTAGCTTGAAAGCGAAACAAGTTCTTACACTACTAGTTTAATCACTCTATAGACTTTATTCCCGGTGGGGGGGGGGGAGAAGTGACAATGTGTATTGCCTAAAAACACCCATCTGTGTGGTTCTTGAATTCATAACCTCACGAGGCGGATACCATATGTACTGCTCATGGAGCGGCCGAGTGGGTACGGTCGTTCACTTCAAATCACGTGCACCTCACCGCTGCTGGTTCGAATCCTACTGGGGGTGTCGAATTATTTCATATGCGGAAGCTATCCAGTGACTTTCGGAAGGTCGGTGGTTCTACCCGGTTGCCCGCCAGCGTCACTGAAATACTGCTCGAATGGGTACCCGTGGTCTTCCGCCACCAATAACAGACACTGTGCACTTGCCTTAGAGGTCAAATTTCTATCCTTTTAGAAAAAATATAGGCAAATCTGGTATCAAATTGTTCGAAATATTAGGTAAATCTGGTATCAAATTGTTCGAAATATTAGGCAAATCTGGTATCAAATTGTTCGAAATATTAGGCAAATCTGGTATCAAATTGTTCGAAATATTAGGCAAATCTGGTATCAAATTGTTCGAAATATTAGGTAAATCTGGTATCAAATTGTTCGAAATATTAGGCAAATCTGGTATCAAATTGTTCGAAATATTAGGCAAATCTGGTATCAAATTGTTCGAAATATTAGGTAAATCTGGTATCAAATTGTTCGAAATATTAGGCAAATCTGGTATCAAATTGTTCGAAATATTAGGCAAATCTGTGCAATGTGTGCAGGATTATTTTCTTCACTCATAGTAAAAGCCAGTATTCTAAAATGTGTAGCTAAAGGTAACGCTCTATATAATATAACAGTGCACAGTTGTTGGTGGTGTCCGTATATATTACAATAATACTTGAAGACATGTATCAACAATATATAAGGTGGTATGTGTTCAATTGTCAAACAGTTCAGCAAAGATGATACTTCGACATTGTGGACATGTACGAAGATGTTTTAACTGTGTTTTTGTAAAACCTAAACGAGTACAGCATGTATACTTAAAGCAGCCTTACATCGTATGAAATAAAAGATATTTGAAAAATTCAACTTTTACGTATGTGTAGCATTATATTTTGTATGCTTATGTTCATTTAGTAAACAGTGTTTTTTTGCGATAAAACAATCTCGAAACTGAAAGTAGGACTTTCCGAGTCGATCGGTCGCGTACTTGTTTATAACCAGAACGCATCGTCCGCACTTGATTACATTCGGAATGCATCGTCCCCATTTGTCCCACGGTGTCTTTTTTAATTAAATTGCTTGATATGTTGATTCATACCTCCGTTAGCTAAGTCTTATAGGGGCATGTCTACATCCCCGCGAGGGGTTCGACATTAGAGGAAGATAGATAGATAGTATTTCATGTTCAAAATATATACGTTGTTTTCTACATCCTCTGTTGTTTCACGCATGCGCTCTGTGCGTGTTTACATTTCGTGTGTTGATAAAGAAATTCGCGTATACGACGGTTTAAATTTAATGGAATGTTATCGTTTCTGAGCGACTATTTCGATTTTTGTAAACACACACACATTAGTATTTATATTTTACCCAAAACATCCATTATTACGATGTAATGCTGCTTTAAGTCATTCAATCATATACGAACATGCACTGGTATACAATGATGCACACTTGCAGAGAGATAATCTCTTGCAATACAAAGTGTAAAAATAAAATAAAATTGCCTATTTTTCTGATTTTAAAATACAGACACATTTTTCAAGATGTTTAAATTTTCGCAAGTGAACAATTCTATGTAGTTTGGAATATAGTTGATTTTATTTGACAGAATGGCTTTACACACTGCATTGTAAAGTACATTCGACTAAAACTGTGATATTCAACTTCTATAGTTTCTTACAGTAATTGCACTTTATTTAAGTTCTGTGAATATTGTTTGGCGTATTTCGCCTCGACATTTCGGTAGTGAGTCTGTGCGCGGATAAAATCAATCTGTTGTTGACATTTTCTCAATGTTTATTTGTCTTATCTATAGCTTGAAACCACAGTCTGAAAATGTGTAAAAAGCTAATTGTTCCAAGGTTAAAACGAGCGGCTCTTGGTGAGTTATTTAATTAACTGTTCCAAGATTGAAACGAGCGGCTCTTGGTAAGTTATTTAATTGGTGCCAAGGTTGACACGAGCGGCTCTTCGTGAGTTATTTAATTAGTTCCAAGGTTGACACGAGCGGCTCTTGGTGAGTTATTTAATGAACTGTTCCAAGGTGACACGAGCGGCTCTTGGTGAGTTATTAATTAGTTCCAGGTTGACACGAGCGGCTCTGGTGAGTTATTAATTAGTTCCAAGACACGAGCGGCTCTTGGTGAGTTATTAATTAGTTCCAAGGACACGAGCGGCTCTTGGTGAGTTATTTAATTAGTTCCAAGGACACGAGCGGCTCTTGGTGAGTTATTTAATTAGTTCCAAGGACACGAGCGGCTCTTGGTGAGTTATTTAATTAGTTCCAAGGACACGAGCGGCTCTTGGTGAGTTATTTAATTAGTTCCAATGACACGAGCGGCTCTTGGTGAGTTATTTAATGAACTGTTCCAAGGTTGACACGAGTGGCTCTTGGTGAGTTATTTAATTGGTTCCAAGGTTGACACGAGCGGCTCTTGGTGAGTTATTTAATTAGTTCCAAGGTTGACACGAGCGGCTCTTCGTGAGTTATTTAATTAATGTTCCAAGGTTGACACGAGCGGCTCTTGGTGAGTTATTTAATTATTCCAAGGTAGCGGCTCTTGGTGAGTAAGTGTTCCAAGGTTGACACGAGCGGCTCATGGTGAGTTATTTAATTGGTTCCAAGGTTGACACGAGTTGTATGTTAGACGTTGATTAATCTGCTCCATAAACAGTTTGCTTCATTTCCCATGCCATATAAAAACCCAACATGATCAAACAATTAGATTTGACAGACGGATCTGTAGTCCAGTGGTAACACGTTGGACTGGTAATCCAGGGATCGCAGGTTAGATCCCCCGTCGGACCCTAATAAAATTAACAGTCTTTCAGATGGGACGTTAAATCGAGACCTCGTGTCGGTGCTTTACACGATTCTTGAATGAGCGACATCCCTGTTTTTTTCTACTACCTCCCTTGGTAGATAAAGTCCGATTTATTCCGAAATGTATATTGGTCCTTTAGTTGGAATCCGTTGTTTCTGCTGTTGCTCCATAAACAGATGATACGGTATGATAAATGTGATTTTATTAATATTTATGTTAATTAATTGATTACTTTTAGTCATGTATTGGATATATTCGAGATTTAATTAATTTAATAAACATAAGATGAGAAAACGGCTAATAATTCAAAATTTGCAAAAGAAACTACGATGTAAACAAAGGAACCAAATTAAAGAGATATATTCTCCTTTCAGAGTATACAGGGGCAGTAACTGATCAATGTCTCTCATTAACAATACTATCAAATGCTTTAGTAAAATCGACAGAATAATACTACTATCAACGTTTTCTACCATGCATAATATCGTTAATTACTCAGCGCAAAATAAATAAAGACAGGTTAACACGTTGGACTGCGAATCCAAGTATGGTATGTTCGATCCCCCATCTGAATATTAGCGTCTTTCCGATGGGACTATTCACCGAGGTCTCACATATTGGTGCTAAAAACAGATACACTTCTGGAAATGGTGCGCCTTCTGTACTTGCGCAGCCCTCCAAAACATAAAATGACCAATTTATAAAAAATGTAACTAACGTTCAATTCGTTGATGCAATAGTCACGCCATCCTGCGCGATTACTATTCATTTTATGATCTAATGATTATATTTTAATGAGTTTCTTATTTTAAAAAGAAAGCGGATCAATTTCACCATTCCACGGTGATTTAACGCACAGTCAAATGTATGTAAACCTGCGTGTCTAACGCAAATAAATCTACAACCAATTAGTTGCCAGTTCCGGGTTCCCATACCGTTTTCATTTGAAAAAAGCCATTAGCAAATACCGCCGTCATTGTAATTACGATTGCGGTATCTATGAATGTTCAGGTATATAATTGTTTAAAAAAAGAATACATATTTAGCTGTTGATAAAAATGTATTTGTTCTCATAATAACTCTCATATTGAGATAATATAATATAATTCTTATGTTCACATTGAAGTTCGTAATAAGTTCATAAATGACATAATTATATATAACTGTTGCTATACATGTATGCAATTATGATTATTTATTACGCTTCAATAAAGTTATAAAGTTTCCAGTATTTTGATTGGATAACCTTGTCGTACATATATCGTAATAGCTCCGGGCTACCCAGGGAACATACGGCTTAAAATACATACCGTTCGCGTACAGCACGATTCTTAAAATAAACCAGAAGCTGCGCATACGGTTTGACGATGCGCAAAGCATCTGTACAAGTCGCTGAAATAAATATGGAGGTAATTTTTCTACATTTGTCGCCATTTAACTGTGTTGAATTTATTAACACATGGTAAGACTAACAGCGAAATAAGATATGAAACTCTAGTGAACATTTCAAATCTGGACAGGCGGTGTCAAGGTAAAGATCGCGCATCGTGAACTAACTCAATTGAATCGGTCGACGGGGTAAACATGATAAAACAAATCGATGACAATCCGGAAAAACAATATTTGTAAGCTGAAGTAATAAGTTTTTCAGTAAAATACTCATATATACTGTCAACAAACAAAATAACATATACCATTACATTTTTATACAAATACAGTTATATACTGTCAACAAACACAATAACATATACTATTTATACAAATACAGTTACATACTGTCAACAAACACAATAACATATACTATTTATACAAATACAGTTATATACTGTCAACAAACAAAATAACATATACTATTTATACAAATACAGTTATATACTGTCAACAAACAAAATAACATATACCATTACATTTTTATACAAAACAGTTATAACCAACAAATAACATATACTATTTATACAAATACAGAATACTGCAACAACAAATAACATATACTATTTATACAAATACAGTTAATACTGTCAACAAACAAAATAACATATACTATTTATACAAATACAGTTATATACTGTCAACAAACAAAATAACATATACTATTTATACAAATACAGTTATATACTGTCAACAAACACAATAACATATACTATTTATACAAATACAGTTACATACTGTCAACAAACAAAATAACATATACTATTTATACAAATACAGTTATATACTGTCAACAAACAAAATAACATATACTATTTATACAAATACAGTTATATACTGTCAACAAACAAAATAACATATACTATTTATACAAATACAGTTATATACTGTCAACAAACACAATAACATATACTATTTATACAAATACAGTTATATACTGTCAACAAACAAAATAACATATACTATTTATACAAATACAGTTATATACTGTCAACAAACAAAATAACATATACTATTTATACAAATACAGTTATATACTGTCAACAAACAAAATAACATATACTATTTATACAAATACAGTTATATACTGTCAACAAACAAAATAACATATACTATTTATACAAATACAGTTATATACTGTCAACAAACAAAATAACATATACTATTTATACAAATACAGTTAATACTGTCAACAAACAAAAACATATAATTTATACAAATACAGTTACATATGTCAACAAACAAAAACATATATATTTATACAAATACATTAATACTGTCAACAAACAAAATAACATATACTATTATACAAATACAGTTATATACTGTCAACAAACAAAATAACATATACTATTTATACAAATACAGTTATATACTGTCAACAAACAAAATAACATATACTATTTATACAAATACAGTTATATACTGTCAACAAACAAAATAACATATACTATTTATACAAATACAGTTATATACTGTCAACAAACACAATAACATATACTATTTATACAAATACAGTTATATACTGTCAACAAACAAAATAACATATAATATTTATACAAATACAGTTATATACTGTCAACAAACAAAATAACATATACTAGTTATACAAATACAGTTATATACTGTCAACAAACACAATAACATATACTATTTATACAAATACAGTTATATACTGTCAACAAACAAAATAACATATACTATTTATACAAATACAGTTATATACTTTCAACAAACACAATAACATATACTATTTATACAAATACAGTTATATACTGTCAACTAACAAAATAACATATACTATTTATACAAATACAGTTATATACTGTCAACAAACACAATAACCTATACTATTTATACAAATACAGTTATATACTGTCAACAAACACAATAACATATACTATTTATACAAATACAGTTACATACTGTCAACAAACAAAATAACATATACTATTTATACAAATACAGTTAAATACTGTCAACAAACAAAATAACATATACTATTTATACAAATACAGTTATATACTGTCAACAAACAAATTAACATATACTATTTATACAAATACAGTTATATACTGTCAACAAACAAAATAACATATACTATTTATACAAATACAGTTATATACTGTCAACTAACAAAATAACATATACTATTTATACAAATACAGTTATTTACTGTCAACAAACAAATTAACATATACTATTTACACAAATACAGTTATGTACTGTCAACAAACAAAATAACATATATTATTTATACAAATACAGTTATATACTGTCAACAAACACAATAACATATACTATTTATACAAATACAGTTACATAATGTCAACAAACAAAATAACATATAATATTTATACAAATACATTTATATACTGTCAACAAACAAAATAACATATACTAGTTATACAAATACAGTTATATACTGTCAACAAACACAATAACATATACTATTTATACAAATACAGTTATATACTGTCAACAAACAAAATAACATATACTATTTATACAAATACAGTTATATACTTTCAACAAACACAATAACATATACTATTTATACAAATACAGTTATATACTGTCAACAAAGACAATAACATATACTATTTATACAAATACATTTATATACTGTCAACACACAAAATAACATATACTATTTATACAAATACAGTTATTTACTGTCAACAAACAAAATAACATATACTATTTATACAAATACAGTTATATACTGTAAACAAACACAATAACATATACTATTTATACAAATACAGTCATATACTGTCAACAAACAACATAACATATACTATTTATACAAATACAGTTATTTACTGTCAACAAACAAAATAACATATACTATTTATACAAATACAGTTATATACTGTCAACTAACAAAATAACATATACTATTTATACAAATACAGTCATATACTGTCAACAAACAAAATAACATATACTATTTATACAAATACAGTTACATACTGTCAACAAACAAAATAACATATACTATTTATACAAATACAGTTATATACTGTCAACAAACAAAATAACATATACTATTTATACAAATACATGTATATACTGTCAACAAACAAAATAACATATACTATTTATACAAATACAGTTATTTACTGTCAACAAACAAAATAACATATACTATTTATACAAATACAGTTATATACTGTCAACAAACACAATAACATATACTATTTATACAAATACAGTTATATACTGTCAACAAACAAAATAACATATACTATTTATACAAATACAGTTATATACTGTCAACAAACAAAATAACATATACTATTTATACAAATACAGTTACATACTGTCAACAAACAAAATAACATATACTATTTATACAAATACATTTATATACTGTCAACAAACAAAATAACATATACTATTTATACAAATACAGTTATTTACTGTCAACAAACACAATAACATATACTATTATACAAATACAGTTATATACTGTCAACAAACACAATAACATATACTATTTATACAAATACATTTATATACTGTCAACACACAAAATAACATATACTATTTATACAAATACAGTTATTTACTGTCAACAAACAAAATAACATATACTATTTATACAAATACAGTTATATACTGTCAACAAACACAATAACATATACTATTTATACAAATACAGTCATATACTGTCAACAAACAAAATAACATATACTATTTATACAAATACAGTTATATAATGTCAACAAACACAATAACATATACTATTTATACAAATACAGTCATATACTGTCAACAAACAAAATAACATATACTATTTATACAAATACAGTTACATACTGTCAACAAACAAAATAACATATACTATTTATACAAATACAGTCATATACTGTCAACAAACAAAATAACATATACTATTTATACAAATACAGTTATTTACTGTCAACAAACAAAATAACACATACTATTTATACAAATACAGTTATATACTGTCAACAAACACAATAACATATACTATTTATACAAATACAGTTATTTACTGTCAACAAACAAAATAACATATACTATTTATACAAATACAGTTACATATTGTCAACAAACAAAATAACATATACTATTTATACAAAATACAGTTATATACTGTCAACAAAGACAATAACATATACTATTTATACAAATACAGTTACATACTGTCAACAAACAAAATAACATATACTATTTATACAAATACAGTTATTTACTGTCAACAAACAAAATAACATATACTATTTATACAAATACAGTTACATACTGTCAACAAACACAATAACATATACTATTTATACAAATACAGTTACATACTGTCAACAAACAAAATAACATATACTAGTTATACAAATACAGTTATATACTGTCAACAAAGACAATAACATATACTATTTATACAAATACATTTATATACTGTCAACACACAAAATAACATATACTATTTATACAAATACAGTTATTTACTGTCAACAAACAAAATAACATATACTATTTATACAAATACAGTTATATACTGTCAACAAACACAATAACATATACTATTTATACAAATACAGTCATATACTGTCAACAAACAAAATAACATATACTATTTATACAAATACAGTTACATAATGTCAACAAACAAATAACATATACTATTTATACAAATACAGTTATATACTGTCAACAAACAAAATAACATATACTATTTATACAAATACAGTTATATACTGTCAACAAACAAAATAACATATACTATTTATACAAATACAGTCATATACTGTCAACAAACAAAATAACATATACTATTTTACAATACAGTTATATACTTCAACAACAATAACATATACTATTTATACAAATACAGAAACCAACAAAACAATAACATATACTATTTATACAAATACAGTTATATAATGTCAACAAACAAAATAACATATACTATTTATACAAATACAGTTATTTACTGTCAACAAACAAAATAACATATACTATTTATACAAATACAGTTATATACTGTCAACAAACACAATAACATATACTATTTATACAAATACAGTTATATACTGTCAACAAACAAAATAACATATACTATTTATACAAATACAGTTATTTACTGTCAACAAACAAAATAACATATACTATTTATACAAATACAGTTATATACTGTCAACTAACAAAAAACATATACTATTTATACAAATACAGTATATACTGTCAACAACAAAATAACATACTATTTATACAAATACAGACATACTGTCAACAAACAAAATAACATATACTATTTATACAAATACAGTTACATACTGTCAACAAACAAAATAACATATACTATTTATACAAATACATGTATATACTGTCAACAAACAAAATAACATATACTATTTATACAAATACAGTTATTTACTGTCAACAAACAAAATAACATATACTATTTATACAAATACAGTTATATACTGTCAACAAACACAATAACATATACTATTTATACAAATACAGTTATATACTGTCAACAAACAAAATAACATATACTATTTATACAAATACAGTTATATACTGTCAACAAACAAAATAACATATACTATTTATACAAATACAGTTATTTACTGTCAACAAACAAAATAACATATACTATTTATACAAATACAGTTATATACTGTCAACAAACAAAATAACATATACTATTTATACAAATACAG
>CM026395.1:57233751-57265939 GCA_014843695.1 Archivesica marissinica
AATAACATATACTATTTATACAAATACAGTTATATACTGTCAACAAACAAAATAACATATACTATTTATACAAATACAGTTATATACTGTCAACAAACAAAATAACATATACTATTTATACAAATACAGTTATATACTGTCAACAAACAAAATAACATATACTATTTATACAAATACAGTTATATACTGTCAACAAACAAAATAACATATACTATTTATACAAATACAGTTATATACTGTCAACAAACAAAATAACATATACTATTTATACAAATACAGTTATATACTGTCAACAAACAAAATAACATATACTATTTATACAAATACAGTTATATACTGTCAACAAACAAAATAACATATACTATTTATACAAATACAGTTACATACTGTCAACAAACAAAATAACATATACTATTTATACAAATACAGTTACATACTGTCAACAAACAAAATAACATATACTATTTATACAAATACATTTATATACTGTCAACAAACAAAATAACATATACTATTTATACAAATACAGTTATTTACTGTCAACAAACAAAATAACATATACTATTTATACAAATACAGTTATATACTGTCAACAAACACAATAACATATACTATTTATACAAATACAGTCATATACTGTCAACAAACAAAATAACATATACTATTTATACAAATACAGTTACATACTGTCAACAAACAAAATAACATATACTATTTATACAAATACAGTTACATACTGTCAACAAACAAAATAACATATACTATTTATACAAATACATTTATATACTGTCAACAAACAAAATAACATATACTATTTATACAAATACAGTTATATACTGTCAACAAACAAAATAACATATACTATTTATACAAATACAGTTACATACTGTCAACAAACAAAATAACATATACTATTTATACAAATACAGTTATATACTGTCAACAAACAAAATAACATATACTATTTATACAAATACAGTTATATACTGTCAACAAACAAAATAACATATACTATTTATACAAATACAGTTATATACTGTCAACAAACAAAATAACATATACTATTTATACAAATACAGTTATATACTGTCAACAAACACAATAACATATACTATTTATACAAATACAGTTATATACTGTCAACAAACAAAATAACATATACTATTTATACAAATACAGTTATATACTGTCAACAAACAAAATAACATATACTATTTATACAAATACAGTTATTTACTGTCAACAAACAAAATAACATATACTATTTATACAAATACAGTTATATACTGTCAACAAACAAAATAACATATACTATTTATACAAATACAGTTACATACTGTCAACAAACACAATAACATATACTATTTATACAAATACAGTTACATACTGTCAACAAACACAATAACATATACTATTTATACAAATACAGTTATATACTGTCAACAAACAAAATAACATATACTATTTATACAAATACAGTTATATACTGTCAACAAACAAAATAACATATACTATTTATACAAATACAGTTATATACTGTCAACAAACAAAATAACATATACTATTTATACAAATACAGTTACATACTGTCAACAAACACAATAACATATACTATTTATACAAATACAGTTACATACTGTCAACAAACAAAATAACATATACTATTTATACAAATACAGTTATATACTGTCAACAAACGCAATAACATATACTATTTATACAAATACAGTTATATAATGTCAACAAACAAAATAACATATACTATTTATACAAATACAGTTACATACTGTCAACAAACAAAATAACATATACTATTTATACAAATACAGTTACATACTGTCAACTAACAAAATAACATATACTATTTATACAAATACAGTTATATACTGTCAACAAACGCAATAACATATACTATTTATACAAATACTGTTATATACTGTCAACAAACGCAATAACATATACTATTTATACAAATACAGTTACGGGAGTACTGGACCTGCCAGTACCAAGGTAAAACTCATACATTCGTGAAATTACTCAATTGAGGCAATCGACAGGGTAACAATAAAATATATGACAATCCCGAAACACGTAATACACTTTATTTGGTGTGCTATATATGTGTATTAGAGTGACAGCCAGGGGTGGTAGTCCCCGAGCAGCAAACAATGGCACATAGAAATTAATATACACATAGAGAAGCGTATCCAGGGGGTGTTCAGATGACCCCAGCACCCCCTTAATTTCCAAAGCGATGATTTTTCATTACATTTGGTTCCTATAAAATCGTTACACCTGCACCTATCCCCATTTTACACAACATGTACCAGGACATTGTATCATTTCGTATTCAGGGTTTTCAAAATTACTCCCGGACTCCCCTAGGATCGGTCAACTGCGACTGATGTTACGAACTTAGCACCCCCTTAATGTGTTCTCGATGCGCTTCCATTACATGTAAGGACTCAAATTAACGTTCGTTATCATCGCCTCATACATGTTTCTAAACCAGATGAAATAACCCTAATCAAACAAGTTTGCAGGAACATTGATAATCAAACAAATCGGTCTCAAATTTAACAATTCTATCTACATTTAATATCAATATTCCGGTATAATTACAAGAAACCAGGTCGCAGCTCTATATTGATTGCCGGGGGTGTCAGGGGACACGTAATTGTGTCCTCTAAATTGTGACGCTGCACGTACAATAACGTTCACTTACGAAGTTGTGCGCTAAATAATTAAGTGAAAGTTCCATAGATATTAATAGCATAACAAGGTCCATTATGAATAGAAATATCAGATTTCATTTACTTGACTTGTTTCTATTTTTACACCCACCTATGTGTGTGTGTGTTTTACGTTTATTTATCATCGTTACAGGTTTCCCATATGAGCGACGCCTTCTATAGAGATTAGTCATTTTAGATTTTTGGAGGATAGTGCAATGATACAGACATATATTCCAGATTCTCCTCTGGTTGCTTTTTACGTGCACGGTGTACAGCACCGACACGAGACCTCGGTTTAAAGTCCCATCTGAAAGACTGTTAATTTTATTAGGGTCAGACGGGGGATCGAACCTGCGATCCCAGGAGTACCAGTCCAGCGTGTTACCACTGGACTACAGATCCGCCTGTTACACCCATCTACTTCGTATCTAGGCAATTTACGTAACTCTTTTGCAACATAGAAACTACTCTCGCTACCATTACCAATACGATACACTCTCCTGTTAGCCATCAGATGTCCATAATAAAGGTCCCAATATAATGCGTGTTTTACGTTTATTTATCGTCGCTACCGGTTGCCCATATGAGCGACGCCTCCTGAAGAGATTAGTCATTTTAGATTTTGGAGGAAGGTGCAATGATACAGACAGAGCTCTAGAGTCTCCTTACCTACTCTTTTACGTTTAAAGTTTAGTTTAGATACCGCGTTTTGCTCTTCTATTTGGTAGTCTCTTAATACAAGTTACGACTGTACTTTTCCTTTCATCCGTGTATATCACTTTAAACAAAAAAGCGACTGAAAACATTTAAAGTTTAAACTTTATTTTTACAACGATTGCGAAGCAACACGTTATATTAATCACTCTCGTTGGCGCGGATGAAAGCGTATATGTGGTCATTCGTGTGGGAGGAAACCGGAGTACCCGGAGAAAACCCACCTGTCCGATATGGCGACCACCGTACCATGTATCCACACGACTTAAATATGTATTTAACTTAAGGGGAAATGTGTAAACTAACAAAACTTACATCTCAGAATAGAGAGTTTTCGCCATAAGTCAAAAATAGACTAAAGTACTCCTAAGATCCTTAAAGTCCGCCTCCGTGGTCGAGTGGTTACGGTCGCTGACTTGTATACCACTGTAACCTATCATCACTGATGGTCACCGGTTCGAGCCCCGCTCAGGCCGTGTTTCATTTATATGAAAACGTTGGCAGTTTCTTACGGAGGTTGGTGCACCCAAGTACTGGTTAACCGCTGGAGCCTGCCCAGGAAAGGTGTTGTTAGGTAAACTGATGCGATATAGCCCGAAATGGTGCTGATGCAGGCGTAAAACCCGACATATAACAAGATCCTTAAAATGTACCATACCAACCAACTGAGTAGGCAAGCGTTCGGCTGATGATTATGGTTTGGTTTGATACGTTTACCTGTCGTCACCCTCTGCATGGATAGCTTCCTCACATATGGGATTCGAACATACAGTGGTGAGGGGGGAAAGTATCAACGACCTAAACCACTCGGTCCATAAATCAATGTTGGCTTCATGTTGAGATCATTATTTATTTACACAAAATAGAAACAATTAACCGTTAATGGTGTTGTATC
Source organism: Archivesica marissinica (assembly GCA_014843695.1). NCBI lineage: Eukaryota > Metazoa > Mollusca > Bivalvia > Venerida > Vesicomyidae > Archivesica > Archivesica marissinica. Next base: position 57,238,096 of record CM026395.1, read on the forward strand.
ATTACTGAATAAGGTGCATAACACGCACTTTCTGCTACAATCAACAGCTTAGCCTGCGCATATCAATAATATAATTATTGTATTGGCAAAACAGATCACACTGTATATCGTCATGTATCACATGACTAGCTTTTATCCGATTCAATATTACCATCACGAATCGTCTTCTATTACATTGATATTATAATATAAGAAATCTAATCACATCACTTGTATCACTTCGCGTGATTACACACATGGACGAACACACAATGTTTTACAGACGGATATGTAGTCCAGTGGTTAACACACAAACATGGACGAACACGCAATGTTTCACAGACGGATATGTAGTCCAGTGGTTAACACACAAACATGGACGAACACGCAATGTTTCACAGACGGATATGTAGTCCAGTGGTTAACATACAAACATGGACGAACACGCAATGTTTCACAGACGGATATGTAGTCCAGTGGTTAACATACAAACATGGACGAACACGCAATGTTTCACAGACGGATATGTAGTCCAGTGGGTAATCCAGGGGTCGCAGGTTCGACCCCCCGTCTGACCCTAAAAATATTAACAATCGTTCAGATGGGAATTCTTTAGTTGCCCAAATGCATTTATGCGGTGGCGACTTTAAATAAATTTAACAGCAAGCAAAAACATTTAAAATGATGGCTTAAAGGCCTGTAAATAGCTGTATTTTCCAAGATCAATGGGCCGTACTAGGATGTATTTAAGTTAGTATGAGGGCGTGGAAAGGCGAGCAACAAATCATGTATATAATACTACAACATTTTTCATAAAACAATAAACAAAATTGTATTCTTTGTCTTTCCTATTTTTCTTTACATTTTTTTTACATTGCTAATAATAAATTATTTTTGAAATCTGTACTCCAATAACTGCACGCTACTTCTTAAGAATCATAGAACAAGTCTGCTCATTCTGATTTGATCAAAGGGGATGCTCGTCACTAATGTTGGTAAAACTTGTGATCCAACCCATTTGCTTCTTATAAATTATAACAGTTTCACTCATATAATAGTCGTTACATTTCATTTGTTGTATAACTATTGTGCTGTTTGTGTATATGTATGTTATTTGAAAGCAATAAAATATGTTTATACTAAGCTTAAATACCGTTGTTTATGTGATAACGAACAAGTAGGCTGTCCGATTTGCGCAGTGGTTAGCGCGTTCGCTTCTCACCAATGCAACCCGGGGTTCGATCCTCGAACCGGGAAGTATGTGAGATGGTACGGTGGTCGCCAGATCGGACATGTGGGTTTTCTCCGGGTACTCCGGTTTCCTCCCACATGAATGACCACATATACACTTTCATCCGCGCCAACGAGAGTGGTTAATATAAGTTGTTTCACAAACGTTGTAAAATAAAAAAGTTTAAACTTAAAGCGACACTACATCGGTGAAAACGCAAATTTCTACGGAATGTATTTTCTTATTTTAATATATAAGTGTTTTCCGAATATTTACCTCAAAAGCTGAGTATTTCATCTAATAAAAAACCTTCGTATACGACGTTTGTTGACATAACATAATACTGTAAATAGGGTCAACATTCATGCGTAATGCAATGTGTGTATCCTGAATAACACGATGTATGATACAGATTTACCGTTATATCTCACCCTTTGTGCCTGTACATATTTTTTTTTTAGACAAATACGATTTCAAATATCTCTAAACGACAGTAGTACGCACTTGGCATAAACTTCAATAATAAACAAACATCAATTCAGGAGAGAAGCTGACCGTTCTATGAAATCCTACTTTCACTTTTGAGAGTTTGTATACCACAAAAATACTGTTTATGTATAGAAAGTTCAAATTATTTCTGAAGAAAGCATAGTAGCAATGTTATTTATACGTAAAACATTTGTTGGGGCATTTTGCGATGTAATGTCGCTTTAACGAAAATGTGTGATTGGTTTTCATTTCGTAGAAACCTTTATTAAACTCATCCAATGGTATTAAGCTCGCACTTAAAACTCGTTATATATTCTCAATAGCAGCAAATATAGCCAGGTAAATGTCAAACATGTCTCATTATCTATATTTTAAATCACGTTATGTTCGTTATGAACGCATTTATAAATCGCATACTTAATAATACAAAAAGCAGACGTTATTATATTGATCAACATGCATCAGGGATGTAAAGTCGCAATATAACTTAGGTCATATGGCGACACTCGAGAGCTGCAATTGGTTCAGGAAATCACCGGGGCAAGCATGGGAAATATAATAAAATCTTACAAAACCCAATTTGGGTTACAGAAGGGAAAATCCACGACGGACTGAATCGTTACCGTATATGCTATCATCGTAACATTATTCGACATTAAGGATAATGTATTGTGTCTTTCTAGTGCTAGAAAAAGCCTACGATAACGTAGACAGAACTTTAATCTGGCAATTTGTTAGGTTATTTGGGAGGGGGGGGGGGTTAACGTCGGACCAACAGCCCAGCTCAGTCAGTTGGCGACTTTCCATCTATTATAGGAGGAAGGCCCTGGATGCCCATCCGAGCATCATTACACGCATTGATGGCCACCTGAACATTGTGGTTTCTGAGAAAATGAATGTTATTGATTTTGAATGTAAGTGAATGTAAATTATGTGACCCCTACAGTGGGGTCAAATATGACCCCAGTATCACAATTTGAGCAAACTTGAGGTTCGCTCGGTAATGCTACCAAATACGAAATATGTGGTTTCTGAGAAGGCGATGTGCACTATATAAGTATATGTAAACTATGTGACCCCTACCGTAGGGACAATTATGACCCCAATATTATCATTTGAGGAAACTAGGTTCAACCATGTGATGCTACATGCAAACTATCAAAGCACTAAAACCTGTAGTTTCTGAGTAATACACGTTTAAAGAGTATTACTATTGTCAGCATAATATTATGTAAATCTATGTGACCCTCATACCGTGGGGTAAGTTATGACCTGAGTATCACAATTTGAGCAAGCTTAGCAACGGTTCCCTAGGTGATGCTACATGCAAACTATCAAAGCACTAAAACCTGTAGTTTCTGAGTAATACACGTTTAAAGAGTATTACTATTGTCAGCATAATATTATGTAAATCTATGTGACCCTCATACCGTGGGGTAAGTTATGACCTGAGTATCACAATTTGAGCAAGCTTAGCAACGGTTCCCTAGGTGATGCTACATGCAAACTATCAAAGCACTAAAACCTGTAGTTTCTGAGTAATACACGTTTAAAGAGTATTACTATGTCAGCATAATATTATGTAAATCTATGTGACCCTCATACCGTGGGGTAAGTTATGACCTGAGTAACACAATTTGAGCAAGCTTAGCAACGGTTCCCTAGGTGATGCTACATGCCAACTATCAACGATTTGTGAATTACGGTTTCTGAGAATCATAATTGCTTGGAGTAAATAAATCTATGTAAATTATGTGACCCTATGGTGTTGTAAATTATGGCACCGGGATCACCAGTTGAACAAACTTAGTAGTGATCCACTAGATGATGATACATGCAAACAATGAAAGCTCTGGATAGTATCGTTTCTGAGAAGACGCTCGCCCACATGGTGAGGGTAAATAAGCCCTAATCAGCATCGTTTCTGAGATGATTTTTTAAAGAGTTTTACTGCGCAAACACAGTAAATTATGTGACACGACAATGCGGTGAAATATCGGATTTCTTTATTTATGGAGGGTGACCTAATTAGTTCTCAGCTAATCATCACGCGGGCCCTCTAAACATGTTAACATTATAGTCAACCCCCCAAAACAATCAATAGTTACATTATTCAATATACATGTACAATGTTATAAAATGTTAAAATCACTTTTAAAGTGATGTATGCGGATGAAAGGAACCGTATATATATTACTTATGATTGTTTTTTCCTCATGCTACATGATAAACTCACTTGTAACTGTGTTCTAACTGGAAATAATGTTTGCAGTGTATATGTTGATATATCAATATTGATATTATATAGTTATTAGTTTGCTCCAAATACTATAAAACACCAAGGTGATCGATTAGAAATGTTTTTCCAGTCGCCCAAATGCATTTATGCGGTGGCGACTTTAAATAAAACTACATCGTTCGTTAGAAATGTTATTGGTGATCGATTAGAAATGTTATTGGTGATCGATTAGAAATGTTATTGGTGATCGATTAGAAATGTTATTGGTGATCGATTAGAAATGTTATTGGTGATCGATTAGAAATTTTATTGGTGATCGATTAGAAATTTTATTGGTGATCGATTAGAAATGTTATTGGTGATCGATTAGAAATTTTATTGGTGATCGATTAGAAATGTTATTGGTGAGCGATTAGAAATGTTATTGGTGAGCGATTAGAAATGTTATTGGTGAGCGATTAGAAATGTTATTGGTGAGCGATTAGAAATGTTATTGGTGAGCGATTAGATATGTTATTGAGTGTATATCTTATTGTTCCATGGATATTTTTATTATTTGAAAAGGTCACGATTACAGAATACTGGGGAATGATCACAGATAGAAAGCGTTGGTTCAAACGTAAAATAGTGATCAATCAATGGCGAAGATGATCTAGTTAGTCTATACACATTTATTTTAGTTCGATTGCGAAGCAAATTCTTACAACTAATATTAATCACTCTCGAGACATCATTACTGATGGAAAACATCGCCACGAGAGAGAGAGAGAGAGAGAGAGAGAGAGAGAGAGAGAGAGAGAGAGAGAAGGGGCAATATGGAATTTAAATGTTATGCCTAAGGTCACAATCGCAACGGCTCCAGTGGGCGCGAACACAGGGTCTTTCGCACGTGAAGCGAACGCCCTACATCTAAGATGACCTAGCTATGCTAGTAGGTTTCAGCAGTTTTGTTTTATTAAAATCACCTAATAAAATTAATTCTTTATCTTCACAGAACATATGTTCGATAAATGACCCCATGGGTATAATTCGAGCAAACCTAGTAGTAGAGGTTAACTATGTAATGAATACTATACATGTCAAATAGCAACGCTCTGAGTGTCGTGCTGTTGAATATTTATCAAACTTGGATGTTGAATAAAACCACATTGATATTATTGAGTTTGATATTTTGACATAATGGGGGTCCGGTCCGTAAAGCCAGTTTCACTCCATCTTAGTATATGATGTAAGTGTGCGTTTTCTATGTCCTCTAGTATATGATGTAGGTGTGCGTTTTCTATGTCCTCTAGTATATGATGTAGGTGTGCGTTTTCTATGTCCTCTAGTATATAATGTAGGTGCGCGTTTTCTATGTCCTCTAGTATATAATGTAGGTGTGCATTTTCTATGTCTAGTATATAATGTAGGTGTGCGTTTTCTATGTCCTCTAGTATATAATGTAGGTGTGCGTTTTCTATGTCCTCTAGTATATAATGTAGGTGTGCGTTTTCTATGTCCTCTAGTATATAATGTAGGTATGCGTTTTCTATGTCCTCTAGTATATAATGTAGGTGTGCGTTTTCTATGTCCTCTAGTATATAATGTAGGTGTGCGTTTTCTATGTCCTCTAGTATATAATGTAGGTGTGCGTTTTCTATGTCCTCTAGTATATAATGTAGGTGTGCGTTTTCTATGTCCTCCAGTATATAATGTAGGTGTGCGTTTTCTATGTCCTCTAGTATATAATGTAGGTGTGCGTTTTCTATGTCCTCTAGTATATAATGTAGGTGTGCGTTTTCTATGTCCTCTAGTATATAATGTAGGTGTGCGTTTTCTATGTCCTCTAGTATATAATGTAGGTGTACGTTTTCTATGTCCTCTAGTATATAATGTAGGTATGCGTTTTCTATGTCCTCTAGTATATAATGTAGGTGTGCGTTTTCTATGTCCTCTAGTATATAATGTAGGTGTGCGTTTTCTATGTCCTCTAGTATATAATGTAGGTGTGTCGTTTTCTATGTCCTCTAGTATATAATGTAGGTGTGCGTTTTCTATGTCCTCTAGTATATAATGTAGGTGTGCGTTTTCTATGTCCTCTAGTATATAATGTAGGTGTGCGTTTTCTATGTCCTCTAGTATATAATGTAGGTGTGCGTTTTCTATGTCCTCTAGTATATAATGTAGGTGTGCGTTTTCTATGTCCTCTAGTATATAATGTAGGTGTGCGTTTTCTATGTCCTCTAGTATATAATGTAGGTGTGCGTTTTCTATGTCCTCTAGTATATAATGTAGGTGTACGTTTTCTATGTCCTCTAGTATATAATGTAGGTGTGCGTTTTCTATGTCCTCTAGTATATAATGTAGGTGTGCGTTTTCTATGTCCTCTAGTATATAATGTAGGTGTGCGTTTTCTATGTCCTCTAGTATATAATGTAGGTGTGCGTTTTCTATGTCCTCTAGTATATAATGTAGGTGTGCGTTTTCTATGTCCTCTAGTATATAATGTAGGTGTGCGTTTTCTATGTCCTCTAGTATATAATGTAGGTGTGCGTTTTCTATGTCCTCTAGTATATAATGTAGGTGTGCGTTTTCTATGTCCTCTAGTATATAATGTAGGTGTGCGTTTTCTATGTCCTCTAGTATATAATGTAGGTGTGCGTTTTCTATGTCCTCTAGTATATAATGTAGGTGTGCGTTTTCTATGTCCTCTAGTATATAATGTAGGTGTGCGTTTTCTATGTCCTCTAGTATATAATGTAGGTGTGCGTTTTCTATGTCCTCTAGTATATAATGTAGGTGTGCGTTTTCTATGTCCTCTAGTATAGTTTACTTATACTTTCTACTCTGACATTAGTTAACTTAGTTGACTTGTATTATTGTTTGTGTCCAGTTTGTATTTGTGAGAATGTATGTTTCCAAATACTAATATAGTACAGTATGTGGTCGCCATATCAGACAGGTGGGGTTTCTCCGGGTACTCCGGTTTCATTCCACACGAATGACCACATGTACGCTTTCATCAGCGCCAACGAGAGTGATTAATATAAGTTGTTGAAGCTTGTTTCGCAATCGTTGTAAAATAAATAAAGTTTAAACATTTTTAAACACCATATAAAACTGTGCACTTTTATCTTTCGTTACAACTTTAAGAATTATGGATCTTACTAGTAAGAGTGAAGAAAATAATCCTTCACACATTGCACTAATTTACTCAATATGTGTCTTATGGACATGTTCTTAATTACTTTGTACATTGATAACCCACATGATTTGCGAATAGCGCAATATTTTTCAATTTTCAATTTATTAATCTAATGATCAGATCACCTCTGTTCACACTATATAATTATTATTGAATGCATATTATTAGGTGACTTATAGGCCCACGGGGCCGGGTGCGTCTTCTTGTTGTTTAATATTTGCTATATATATTTGTTGAAATGTGCACATGTCACTTTAATAAAAATTTACTTACTTATTTCATCCCATACGAATTACCACAGTTACGCTTTCATCAGCGACAACGAGAGTGATTAATATAAGTTGTTGAAGCTTGTTTCGCAATCGTTGTAAATAAATATAATGTAAGCGTTTACATGTTCATTACGGCATTCTCATTGCATTGAATGTCCGTGTAGAACGAGTTACTAAAGTGTATTAATAATGATGTAAATTAAAACAAATCTGCCATCTTGTTTTCAGTCCAACCGTTGATCCAGAATGGTTTCGAACCATGAACACCAAATTATATATAAATTCGTTGTCATGGAGTCCGTGACATCCCGGTACTCGTGAACGCTTTACTAACAGAAACAAGCCCGTGACTTGTGCATTGCGAATTCGTTGCCATGGAGTCCGTGACACCCAGGTACTCGTGAACGCTTTACTAACAGAAACAAGCCCGTGACTTGTGCATTGCGAATTCGTTGCCATGGAGTCCGTGACACCCCGGTACTCGTGAACGCTTTACTAACAGAAACAAGCCCGTGACTTGTGCGTTGCGAATTCGTTGCCATGGAGTCCGTGACACCCCGGTACTCATGAACGCTTTACTAACAGAAACAAGCCCGTGACTTGTGCATTGTGAATTCGTTGCCATGGAGTCCGTGACACCCCGGTACTCGTGAACGCTTTACTAACAGAAACAAGCCCGTGACTTGTGCATTGTGAATTCGTTGCCATGGAGTCCGTGACACCCCGGTACTCGTGAACGCTTTACTAACAGAAACAAGCCCGTGACTTGTGTATTGTGAATTCGTTGCCATGGAGTCCGTGACACCCCGGTACTCGTGAACGCTTTACTAACAGAAACAAGCCCGTGACTTGTGTATTGTGAATTCGTTGCCATGGAGTCCGTGACACCCCGGTACTCGTGAACGCTTTACTAACAGAAACAAGCCCGTGACTTGTGCATTGCGAATTTGTTGATCATAAATACTGACCTTGCACATTGTGCTTTAATGACCTAAAAACTTGACCTAGATCACTATTTTCAAAAAAGGGCGATACACAAATTATTATCTAAATAATACAATGTTTGAAGCAGAGACTTGCTTAAATACTTGGGAGATAACATTGTTAACAATAATATCTGGCATAGAACCCCAACATGCTTCGTTTTCAATACAAAATATATTCACTTTATTTAATCAAATAGAGTTTAAAAGTTCAGACATTTAAATTTGTTGATTCATTAGTGAGATCCACTTAATTATGGTGCATCTGCGTGGGGAAATCATGCAGCAAAAAATATAGAACTGATCCGTGCTAAATTTGCAGGAAATGATTTGGAGTTACGAAATCCACAACTCTAGACGGTCTATGGCGGCGAATGCTGTCGTGATTCTATGCAATGTGAGTGTGTGTTTTACGTTTATTTATCGTCGCTACCGGTTGCCCATATGAGCGACGCCTCCTGAAGAGATTAGTCATTTTAGATTTTTGGAGGATAGTGCAATGATACCATTCCAGAGTCTCCTCTGGTTCTTTTACGTGCACGGTGTAAAGCACCGACACGAGACCTCGGTTTAACGTCCCATCTGAAAGACTGTTAATTTTATTAGGGTCAGACGGGGGATCGAGCCTGCGATCCCTGGATTACCAGTCCAGCGTGTTACCACTGGACTATATATCCGTCTGTATGCAACGTGACATATTAGTATGACTAAATACTGTATTCGGATGAAAACACAATGTAAACACGAATGGAAATAAATGCATATAACGGATCGAACTGGTCGTAGCAAATTAAAACGATACTGGATAATTATATCGATATATCACTACAAAATATTAATTAATGTATACTTCTCCAATAAAACAAAGATATAGCTATATAAGCACACATAGGAACGAGGTAGCCATATAAGCAAGTTGCTTTCTCCTCAATCCTACATGTATTTTCTTATTGTGATAATTATACTATTACTCTAGGAGCTAGCTGTAGTTGAGTATGCACTTTTATGTGCGCTCAGTTTGACTTTGGATCTTTGTTACTTGTGGTCTGGGCATGAACAAAAGTTTGGTCACATGCTCTGGATCAGGTGCAGGAAGTCGCCATCTTGGATTGAAAATGGCCGCCATGCACAACCTATTTCATCCAATATCTCAGCTCCCAGTAGGGATAGGCTCATGAATATGGTGGCTATATCAACATTTTCATGGTCAAGGGTTCCAATAATGTCAGTTTCAACAATGTCATATGCCCGCCATCTTGGATTCCAATATGTCCGCCTTATAATACCTAATTTCTTACATATCTCTGTTTCTATTGCAGATAGAGTCATCAAACTGATGGCTATACCCATGTTTTCATGGGCAAGGAATCCAATAATGGCATTTTTTCAACAAAAACTGGTAGCCGCCATCTTGGAGTCCAATATGGCAGCCTTATAATACCTATTTTCTTCTATGTCTCCGTTTCTATTGCCGATAGAGTCATCAAACTGGTGACTGTACCCAGGTTTTCATTGGCAAGGAATCCAGTAATGCAATGTAATGGCAGTTTCAACAATGATTGACGGCCGCCATCTTGGATTCTAATATGGCATCTTATAGTATATACTGGTACCTATAATATGTTCTTCCATATCTCTTCTAGAGTAGTAAGAGATGAGTTATTTAATCGGGTTCCCTAAAACCTTCACCAGCTCCACACGTGCAGAACTCACAGCAAGTAATGTTTCTGACCCTGCACGGACAGACAGTACCTTTTGCACATTTGATGCAATTGCAAGGCGTAGGAAAGTCACTAGGTAGTACATCGTGTACTATCTCAGGTGAAAGATGACCTTCTTTGTCCAAAGTGTACCCGTACTCGGTTGGATCAAGTGGAACGTTTTCTAGAAACGGTGCATGAAGCCAGCGATAACATTGAAGATATGCACGTTTTATATGGAGGTGAACACTAGCCGATGTACACGGCAGTTTTTCGAGATCTAGTTGAAATGTTTCTTGTGGTATATTTTGTACCTCAGTTTATCGAATGTTCCTACTGTATTATCGCTAGAGATACAAACAACCAGACATTTTCGGCAGAATGAATCATTCCATCCATAATTGGAGCCTTTGCGAATGAAAGAACATGCTCACATCCCAACGCTTGCGCAGTTTTAAGTGCAGACTTCTGTGTCCCTATCTTGCTTGTGCTGTCACAGCCACTCAATGCATGGATAGCTAGTACGTGTTCAGCTACACTAGAATCTATTCCGGACCCGACATCGTGAACAGGGATTGCCCTTGTGGAAATACCCTGTCCACATAAATCCCAGAGCTCTTTCATGCCAAAATGAACACACTGCATGAAATGGTACACCAGCCAGATAAAGACATCAGTGTCTGCTGATGCAACAATGACTCTCCGAAACTTATCAACAGTAACAGCATGATTCACATGGAACATGATTCTATCATCAGCCTCTTCATGGTCACATTTCAGCAGACGCTCATATTTTTCGTTCCCTTGTCCAAGTTTCATGCAAGCTGTCAAGTATGTTAAGTGTGAGCCTCCACGGTATACAGGATTGCAGTCTGTGTATGTTTCAATCATCCATTTTATGAAGAATTGCTGCAGTCTCACTTTGTTTTCTATTGATGACCAGAAACTTTCCATATCGACAGGTAGTGGTTGATCAGTTCGACTAATAATAGTGTTTATTGCACCATGTTTGCTATGACGATCACGCTCACATTGCTTGATACGCTGTTGAAGATATAAATCGAAGAATATATCAATCCGGTTACAGTCTCTTGACAGGTAGATGAATGTGTTCCATAGTTTCTTCACCAAGTCACCGAACGTCCTGAGCTTTAACTTCTTTACTGCCACTTTTCGAGCATATACCATGAAGTCGATCATGATTGCAGTGGCTTCATCTTCCTGTGGAATATCAGCAGGGTGTGGAGTTTGCAGGTTCTTCTCGATCTCACTTGTAAGTTCGGACTTTGAGTTCTTCTCGATCTCACTTGTAAGTTCGGACTTTTGTGGTTTTCTTAGGAACTCGTCGTTAGTTAGATAGAAAGAGGTACTTATGAGCTTATAACGCAGTAACATTTCTATGCTGTACATTCGCATCCTCGCAAAGTCAATATTTCGCAAGGCTCAAACTGTTTCTTTCTTCACACCTATCTTCTTCTTTGGTCCAACTGCTTTTGCGACTTTTCGGATCTTTGGAATTGGATCAAACAACTTCAACTCTTTCGTATGCAGCCTCGATACTCGAAATTCACAATAGCTCTTTTCACCTTCATCTATGCAATGTATCAAGAAAGACGACGTGTCCTTGACTAGTTGCTTTCCTGTAACAATGTTTTTCACTTCGTTGTTTGTGCTGACCTTGAATGGATTGGTCCTTTCATCAATGTAACTAACAATCTGTTCTACACATTGCTCATCAGCTTCGGTTCGTTTTTTGTACAAACTCATGGTGCCAAGAATACTGGTTATCTTCGTTCAAGTTACAAATCTCTCGCAAGTGCGTTGTAAATTGTGCTTTCTCCTGCATCAAATGTGCAAAAGGTACTGTCAGTCCGTGCAGGGTCAGAAACATTACCTGCTGTGAGTTCTGCAAGTGTGGGGCTGGTGAAGGCTGTAGGAACCCGATTAAATAACTCATCTCATACTACTCTAGAAGAGATATGGAAGAACATATTATAGGTACCAGTATATACTATAAGGCGGCCATATTAGAATCCAAGATGGCGGCAGTCAATCATTGTTGAAACTGCCATTACATTGCATTATTGGATTCCTTGCCCATGAAAACCTGAGTATAGTCACCAGTTTGATGACTCTATCTGCAATAGAAACGGAGACATGGAAGAAAATAGGTATTATAAGGCGGCCATATTGGAATCCAAGATGGCGGCTACCAGTCTTTGTTGAAAATGCCATTATCGGATTCCTTGCCCATGAAATCATGGGTATAGCCATCAGTTTGATGACTCTATCTGCAATAGAAACAGAGATATATAAGAACATAGGTATTATAAGACGGACATATTGGAATCCAAGATGGCGGCCATCTGACATTGTTGAAACTGACATTATTGGAACCCTTGACCGTGAAAATGTTGGTATAGCCACCATTTTCATGAGCCTATCCCTACCAGGGAGCGCGATATGGGATGAAATAGTTGTGCATGGCGGCCATTTCAATCCAGATGGCGACTGCCTGCACCTGATTTCCAGAGCATGTGACCAAACTTTTGTTCATGCCAGACCACAGGAACAAAGATCCAAAGTCAAACTGAGCGCACATAAAAGTGCATACTCAACTACAGCTAGCTCCTAGAGTATATGTATATTCATTGAAATAAAATATTGTTTAAAAAAAAAAAAAAAGCACACATAATAAACACTTCAGTAGACTGAACTCGAATAGGAAATATAAATATAGTTTTAATTTCGAAATATTAGGAGGACACATTTCTAATAGCACTTACACGATCACACGATATTGAAATAGAACCCGGCAGATTTATAGGACCTTACATTAGTGGTTATCTCATACCATATTTTATTAAACAAGTTTTGGAAGCTTGCTCTTAAAGCAGCATTACGTCGTAATAAAGGATGTTTTGGGTAAAATATAAATACTAATGTGTGTGTGTTTACAAAAATCGAAATAGTCGTTCAGAAACGATAACATTCCAATAAATATAAACCGTCGTATACGCGAATTTGTTTATCAACACACGAACTGTAAACACGCACAGAGCGCATGCGTGAAACAACAGAGGATGTAGAATACAACGTATATATTTTGAACATGAAAGACTATCTATCTATCTTCCTCTAATGTCGAACCCCTCGCGGGGATGTAGAAATGCCACTAAAGACTTAGCTAACAGAGGTATGAATCAACATATCAAGTAATTTAATTACAAAAGACAACGTGGGGAAAATGGGGACGATGCATTCAGAATGTAAACAAGCGCGGACGATGCGTTCCGGTTGTAAACAAGTGCGTGACCGACCGACTCGGAATGTCCTACTTTCGGTTTCGAGTTTGTTTAATCGCAAGAAAACACTGTTTACCAAATCAACATAAGCATACACAGTATAATGTTAGAATGTGTAGCAGCATTGCTACCCACAATTGAATTTTTCAAATATCTTTTATTTCATACGATGTAATGCTGCTTTAAGCGAACGTTTGGCGAGCTGAATAGCAAATTTCCAAAACTAGTTTAAAAAAACATAGAATGAACTCATCACTAGTGTAAGATCCTTGTTATCTCTTTACCATATGTAAGTATGTTCCATTACAGTCAAACCCCTTGCGGGGACCTAGACATGTTTTCCTGGACAAGCTTAGCCGACCTACGTGGTTAACCAGTACTAAGCAATGTGTGTGTATGTAAGTATGTTCCATTACAGTCAAACCCCTTGCGGGGACCTAGACATGTTTTCCTGGGCAAGCTTAGCCGACCTAAGTGGTTAACCAGTACTAAGCAATGTGTGTGTATGTAAGTATGTTCCATTACAGTCAAACCCCTTGCGGGGACCTAGACATGTTTTCCTGGACAAGCTTAGCCGACCTACGTGGTTAACCAGTACTAAGCAATGTGTGTGTATGTAAGTATGTTCCATTACAGTCAAACCCCTTGCGGGGACCTAGACATGTTTTCCTGGGCAAGCTTAGCCGACCTAAGTGGTTAACCAGTACTAAGCAATGTGTGTGTATGTAAGTATGTTCCATTACAGTCAAACCCCTTGAGGGGACGTAGACATGTTTTCCTGGGCAAGCTTAGCCGACCTAAGTGGTTAACCAGTACTAAGCAATGTGTGTGTATGTAAGTATGTTCCATTACAGTCAAACCCCTTGCGGGGACCTAGACATGTTTTCCTGGGCAAGCTTAGCCGACCTAAGTGGTTAACCAGTACTAAGCAATGTGTGTGTATGTAAGTATGTTCCATTACAGTCAAACCCCTTGAGGGGACGTAGACATGTTTTCCTGGGCAAGCTTAGCCGACCTAAGTGGTTAACCAGTACTAAGCAATGTGTGTGTATGTAAGTATGTTCCATTACAGTCAAACCCCTTGCGGGGACCTAGACATGTTTTCATGGGCAAGCTTAGCCGACCTAAGTGGTTAACCAGTACTAACCAATGTGTGTGTGTGAGGTGCCTTGCTCAATGACACGTGGCCTGACCCGAGTATCGAAAACCCGGGACCGATCGATTCCCAATCCGAGGCTCTTCCACTGGGCCACGGATACCATATATCAATCGTTTTAATCACATTTCTTCACACAATAACGTTGCTACCTTTTAATGTTGGCACCAAGCATCAGCACAAATTGTCATGACGTCATTAAAATGTCATGACGTCACTACTACCAAAACAACGTTATATTTACGTTTTAAACATCGTTAATCAGTCAATACTTCTGTTAAATAGTCATGTGTCTTATCTAACGCTATGTACCAATTCACCTAGAAATATGCATAATTTGAAGATTAATTTACAAATTAAAAAGGAGTATTCACTCAACCAATCAGAATCCTTCCTGGTTGTACTACACGTGTGTATATATAAGAACATATGTGATGGCTGTATGAAACTGAACACAAAGCAAAGTTATGTGATAAACAATAACATTAGACATGTTGTCTAGGGTAACTTTAAAAATAACGATAGCATGTGGTCAGTTTTTCTTTACTAGACAACATGATGTCATTTATATTTAAAACAATTAAATACCAAGTTTAATATGTCTTCATATTGCTATAAAATAGCAACGTCTCCGGACTTATTTCCGGATCTGTAGTCCAGTGGTAACACGTTGGACTGGTAATCCAGGGATCGCAGGTCCGATCCCGCGCCTGACCCTAATAAAATTAACAGTCTTTCAGATGGGACGTTAAATCGAGGTCTCGTGTCGGTGCTGTACACCGTGCACGTAAAAGAACCAGAGGAGACCCTGGAATGGGTCTCTGTCTGTATCATTGCACTATCCTCCAAAAATCTAAAATCACTAATCTCTTAAGGAGGCGTCGCTCATATGGGTAACCGGTAGCGACGATAAATAAACGTAAAACACACACATTTATCCCCCCCTGTAGCAAAATTCCATGATTACGGTACAACATATAAGCATAAACGCATTTCTACATCGATTATGTGCAATGATATCTTTTGAAAAACATAATTTAGTCAAGCCACATAACATAATATTAAAAATATTTGGAAATATTGCATTTAACCCTTTCCTTCATGGAGATTTAGGTTAATATACTATTATATCTCCATACAAACGACAGTCATTTAACCCTTTCCTTCATGGAGATTTAGGTTAATATACTATTATATCTCCATACAAACGACAGTCATTTAACCCTTTCCTTTATGGAGATTTAGGTTAATATACTATTATATCTCCATACAAACGACAGTCATTTAACCCTTTCCTTCATGGAGATTTAGGTTAATATACTATTATATCTCCATACAAACGACAGTCATTTAACCCTTTCCTTCATGGAGATTTAGGTTAATATACTATTATATCTCCATACAAACGACAGCCATTTAACCCTTTCCTTCATGGAGATTTAGGTTAATATACTATTATATCTCCATACAAACAACAGTCATTTAACCCTTTCCTTCATGGAGATTTAGGTTAATATACTATTATATCTCCATACAAACGAACAGCCATTTAGCTATCATGCAGTTAATAAGTAGTCGCCATATCTATCCCACCTCCATAGATATTACTGGGACTTCATAGAGATTTAGGTTAATATACTATTATATCTCCATACAAACGACAATCATTTAGCTATCATGCAGTTAATAAGTAGTCGCCATATCTATCCCACCTCCATAGATATTACTGGGACTACATGAGATTCTGGCCTTTATTATGAGCATTGGGTTGGCTACTACATTGTCAATGTATGTCGTATTGGTAATGGCGTTAAGAGGTGCTTCTATGAGGGAAAGGGTCAATGTATGTCGTATTGGTAATGGCGTCAAGAGGTGCTTCTATGAGGGAAAGGTCAATGTATGTCGTATTGGTAATGGCGTCAAGAGGTGCTTCTATGAGGGAAAGGGTCAATGTATGTCGTATTGGTAATGGCGTCAAGAGGTGCTTCTATGAGGGAAAGGGTCAATGTATGTCGTATTGGTAATGGCGTCAAGAGGTGCTTCTATGAGGGAAAGGGTTAATGTATGTCGTATTGGTAATGGCGTCAAGAGGTGCTTCTATGAGGGAAAGGGTCAATGTATGTGGTATTGGTAATGGCGTCAAGAGGTGCTTCTATGGGGAAAGGTAATGTATGTCGTATGGTTAATGGCGTCAAGAGTGCTTCTATGAGGGAAAGGTCAATGTATGTCGTATTGGTAATGGCGTCAAGAGGTGCTTCTATGAGGAAGGTTAATGTATGTCGTATGGTAATGGCGTCAAGAGGTGCTTCTATGAGGAAAGGGTTAATGTATGTCGTATTGGTAATGGCGTCAAGAGGTGCTTCTATGAGGAAAGGGTTAATGTATGTCGTATTGGTAATGGCGCCAAGAGGTGCTTCTATGAGGGAAAGGGTTAATGTATGTCATATTGGTAATGGCGACAAGAGGTGCTTCTATGAGGGAAAGGGTAAATGTATGTCGTATTGGTAATGGCGTCAAGAGGTGCTTCTATGAGGGAAAGGGTTAATGTATGTCGTATTGGTAATGGCGTCAAGAGGTGCTTCTATGAGGGAAAGGGTTAATGTATGTCGTATTGGTAATGGCGTCAAGAGGTGCTTCTATGAGGGAAAGGGTCAATGTATGTCGTATTGGTAATGGCGTCAAGAGGTGCTTCTATGAGGGAAAGGGTTAATGTATGTCGTATTGGTAATGGCGTCAAGAGGTGCTTCTATGAGGGAAAGGGTTAATGTTTGTCGTATTGGTAATGGCATCAAGAGGTGCTTCTATGAGGAAAGGGTTAATGTATGTCGTATTGGTAATGGCGTCAAGAGGTGCTTCTATGAGGGAAAGGGTTAATGTATGTCGTATTGGTAATGGCGTCAAGAGGTGCTTCTATGAGGGAAAGGGTTAATGTATGTCGTATTGGTAATGGCGTCAAGAGGTGCTTCTATGAGGGAAAGGGTCAATGTATTTCGTATTGGTAATGGCGACAAGAGGTGCTTCATGAGGGAAAGGGTCAATGTATTCGTATTGGTAATGGCGGCAAGAGGTGTTTCTATGAGGGAAAGGGTCAATGTATGTCGTATTGTTAATGGCGTCAAGAGGTGCTTCTATGAAGGAAATGGTTAATGTATGTCGTATTGGTAATGGCGTCAAGAGTGCTTCTATGAGGAAAGGGTCAATGCATGTCGTATTGGTAATGGCGTCAAGAGGTGCTTCTATGAGGGAAAGGGTCAATGTATGTCGTATTGGTAATGGCGTCAAGAGGTGCTTCTATGAGGGAAAGGGTTAATGTATGTCGTATTGGTAATGGCGTCAAGAGGTGCTTCTATGAGGGAAAGGGTTAATGTATGTCGTATTGGTAATGGCGACAAGAGGTGCTTCTATGAGGGAAAGGGTTAATGTATGTCGTATTGGTAATGGCGTCAAGAGGTGCTTCTATGAGGGAAAGGGTTAATGTATGTCGTATTGGTAATGGCGTCAAGAGGTGCTTCTATGAGGAAAGGGTCAATGTATGTCGTATTGGTAATGGCGACAAGAGGTGTTTCTATGAGGGAAAGGGTTAATGTATGTCGTATTGGTAATGGCGGCAAGAGGTGTTTCTATGAGGGAAAGGGTTAATGTATGTTGTATTGGTAATGGCGTCAAGAGGTGCTTCTATGAGGGAAAGGGTTAATGTATGTCGTATTGGTAATGGCGGCAAGAGGTGTTTCTATGAGGGAAAGGGTTAATGTATGTCGTATTGGTAATGGCGTCAAGAGGTGCTTCTATGAGGGAAAGGGTTAATGTATGTCGTATTGGTAATGGCGTCAAGAGGTGCTTCTATGAGGGAAAGGGTTAAGGTATTGTTACAAAGGTATATTTCTTTGCATATGATGCATTGAATCTATTACACGTATTCCTTGTGTGTTTTTACGTTTATTTATCGTCGCTACCGGTTGCCCATATGAGCGACGCCTCCTGAAGAGATTAGTGATTTTAGATTTTTGGAGGATAGTGCAATGATACAGACAGAGACCCATATGTTGATGAATATCATTGCTATGTTTCAAGGTACATTTTGACTATTAACCCTTTCAACCCCACAGGCCTCTAAATAGGCTTATGAAAAAGTGAAGATCCAGATGAGCCGGCTCGTGACGAGCCGTCTCATCAGGATCTGCACTTTTTTGCCAGTAATAATTATTAATTTTAGACAAAATTACCCATCTTGATAAATGAACTGGTCCGAATGTAATTTTCTTATTCATTTATTGGTCTAAGATTATCATGGACCAGTCCATGTCAGTTACTTGGGGTTGAATGGGTTAATGAATGAAATACATTTAAATCTATGAAAGAATATGTATCCATTGTTACATCAAGGAAATTGTGTGAAACATGGAAGATGACTTCTGTTACGGCAGGGAGCTTCATATCTAAAATAGATTACTTCTGTTACGGCAGGGAGCTTCATATCTAAAATAGATTACTTCTGTTACGACAGGGAGCTTCATATCTAAAATAGATTACTTCTGTTACGACAGGGAGCTTCATATCTAAAATAGATTACTTCTGTTACGACAGGGAGCTTCATATCTAAAATAGATTACTTCTGTTACGACAGGGAGCTTCAAATTTAAAATAGATTACTTATGTTACGACAGGGAGCTTCAAATTTAAAATAGATTACTTCTGTTACGACAGGGAGCTTCAAATAATAGAATAGATGACTTCTGTTACGGCAGGGAGCTTCAAATAATAGAATAGATGACTTCTGTTACGGCAGGGAGCTTCAAATAATAGAATAGATGACTTCTGTTACGGCAGGGAGCTTCAAATAATAGAATAGATGACTTCTGTTACGACATGGAGCTTCAAATAATAGCATAGATGACTTCTAGCTATAAATCTGCATTCTAACATGACTTGATATTTTGTTCTAATGAACAATGAACAGATCTACCCGGCATGTGTTGGCTTTATTGTTACCAGTCACTTGCTTTTCAAGCTCCACCGTAGGAGTTTCACTATTATCAGTGTGGTATCTCTTCCTCCCTCCCACTGCGCTATCATGGGGTTTCACTATTATCAGTGTGGTATCCCTTCCTCCCTCCCACTGCGCTATCATGGGGTTTCACTATTATCAGTGTGGTATCTCTTCCTCCCTCCCACTGCGCTATCATGGGGTTTCACTATATCATGGGGTATCCCTTCCTCCCTCCCACTGCGCTACCATGGGGTTTCACTATTATCAGTGTGGTATCCCTTCCTCCCTCCCACTGCGCTATCATGGGGTTTCACTCTTATCAGTGGGGGTATCCCTTCCTCCCTCCCACTGCGCTATCATGGGGTTTCACTCTTATCAGTGGGGGTATCCCTTCCTCCCTCCCACTGCCCCATCACGACTTGTGTTGTTTAAAGTATGTGGTGGCCTAGTCCAACACGTGAACGTTATTATTACGTCATTAACATTCCTTACATAACGGAACGTCAGGGGAGGTAACTAGAGTCGTACAGTGGGGCTAGTGGTGGCCGAACTCCATTAAACGCAACACATATTGATGGTTTTATTCCCTACAATTTTAATACATAATATATAACCTCTTCCTTAAATAATCCACATAACGTTAAGCAGGGCGGGAGAGTCGAAAATACATGTGTTCTTATTCTTATGTTGATAAAATATAAATAATATGGACCAATAATCATATGATACTAGTTCTAACATGGCTCGGCATTTTGCCTGTATACGCAAAGAATGAAACCGTTGTTCAATCTGCAGTAAAACACGGCTTAGCACGTGGCGTCAAACGATGACGTCATTTGTGTTGGTTTGTGACGTCATTTGCGCGTATTGATAAAATAACACCTACTATATGTGCGCTTATTAGATATTTTGGTCACGTTGACATCGAAATAGTATTTATATGTGCGTTATTTATTGTCGAATAAAACATTCATTGTCACTCTGCGCGCCGGAATTAACCATATAGGCCTTCGCGGTTAATTCCTCGGCGCCATTAAAGACAAATATAATTTCTTAAAAAGATACAGAATTAATGTGGGTTAATCACGTGATAATAAATAATTAAGCTAAAAATAATATGTGGGTTAGTCGATTATTAACATGGTTTATCATTGCCCTACTGTTCAAAACTCACTGGGACTTTGTTTTATCTTCGTCGGCTTGATTTATGGTAGCAACTAGTTATCATAATCTTTGTAAATGAGCTTGAGTATTAGACAGAGTGTGATAATAGTGATGTGTGGATAATAGA
This sequence comes from Archivesica marissinica, assembly GCA_014843695.1. Lineage (NCBI taxonomy): Eukaryota > Metazoa > Mollusca > Bivalvia > Venerida > Vesicomyidae > Archivesica > Archivesica marissinica. The sequence goes on from CM026395.1 coordinate 57,258,912, forward strand.
GTGATTTGTGTAGGACGATCCATTAGTATTAGCACTGAATATGTTCTACAGATCCTTGACATCGATGGATTGCTTGCTGATGCAATCTATTTTAATGTCTAGTGACATCGACATTCCAGCAAACGCTTGTGGATATGCAACAGTCAAGATTAGAGCGTTTACTAGGACAGCAAGTGTATCTACAATCAGATTTAATATACATTAGTGTTTCTTGTAGAATATCCATCACTGCATTATAGTGGTACACAGTGTAGCATGGTCTATTACAACGCTAGTATCGATACACCTTGCGTTTCGTTTCGACAAGATTTCATATTGGATTAATCTAATTTTATTCCGTCAGCGAAATGGTGAAATGCAGATATGTAGGGCCTACATACCATTTGTGTTTTCTGTTTTGCTACATGCTTTATTTGTTCAACATAAGTATGATGCTCTCCCATTGTGGATGTAATGAAGATATCTATCTAACTAGCCTAGATAGAAAGATAGAAACATTCAACGTACGCTTGTGAACACGTAACGCACATTCAACCTAGCGTAGATTGTTTTTCTTAGGTAATAAAAGTACACAGGGTAATTATTTCGCTCGGTCTACCTACGACTAATTAATACAAATTCGTGTGTGGGTGACAGTCGGGGAGATGACAAAAGGACACACCCTGAGTAGTAAAGCATCACACATAGGCCTAACCATCTAAACGCCAATAACAAAAATAGGTGACAATGCGTTCATGCAGATTGTTTATTGCATTCATTTTTATGTCGTTGTAAAGGAAAGTAATCACCGGGTAAGACATAACCATGATAAACTACAGATATAACTCATATACATCTACACTTCTTTCATTGCAGGGAGATATGGGTCAAAACTCCTGGGTGAGATTGGTCACGTGGTATGTGCTTCCTTGCGCGGTCACGTTCTATGCGATACCTTACAGCGCATTAGCGTTCCCCGATGATGTATACAGCAAGAACTATCGTTGGATGGAGGAAGGAGACATAAACATTGGTGTTATCCTCCCCATTCATTCATCTAACTCTCTCTTCAACTGCTCAGACCATATTATAGACATGCGTAAATTGCAAAATGTTGAAGCAGTCAGCTTTGCCGTTAGAGAAATCAATAAAGACAGTACTATTTTACCGAATTTAACCCTCGGCTTTCACATCCTCGATGACTGCCAATCCCCTTCCATCGCTCTAGCACGAGCTATCCAGTTTATGCCACGTGATATACGATCGAAAGATATTGGCTTTTCACCAAGTATGGAACGATTGGGCAACAATGGGGAAGAGAGAACATTTTACGATGTTGTTGGTGTGATTGGTGCTTATACAAGCAAACTGAGCATCGTCATTGCCAATGTTCTTAACCTGTTTAAGCTGCCACAAATCAGCCACACTGCAACAAGTGACGTTCTCAGTGATAAATCTAGATTCCCGTACTTCTTCCGAATGGTACCACCAGACAGGTATCAAGTAAAGGCTATCGCCAGTATCTTGCGTTATTTTAACTGGAGTCACGTGTTCATTGTTTATTCGGAGGGAAGTTACGGCCACGACGGAATGAAGGAGCTACGGAGTACGTTCCAAGTCATGAAAAATGGTGTTTGTATCGAAGAAGCCATTGAAATAGCTGATGGATCAACTGAAAATGATTTTCTTGAAATACTTAATAGATTCAATGCGCAAACTGACACACGTATTGTCGTTGCTTTTGTCGAAATGGAACATGCTACGTTTATAATTAAAGCGGTGAAAACGGCAGATCTTATTAACAGGTTTATTTGGGTAGGAAGCGACAGTCTTAGTCTGGTACTAGAGGAAGACCCCACACTCTGTGATAATTTACCTGGTTCTATGTCCGTGCACCCATTTTCAGCAAATATTTCCACAGAACGATTTAGCGACCATCTTAATCGATTAAATTCACCCGATAACGGAGAACTAAGCAGAAATCCATGGTTAAGTGAATTACAAGAATATTACAGAAAGTTGGGTATCTATAATTCTACGCAGACTACCCACACACACACGTGTGTTTATAAACACGATGGCTATAAAGTGCGGTCTACGTTTGTTGATTCGTTTCTTATTGACAGTGTGTACGTATTAGCTCACTCACTTGACAACGTCGTCACCGCCCACTGTAACCCGGATATAATAGGACCTGAACACGTTGCTGAATGCGTATCAACAGTAGGGATATTCGATGAATTAAAGAGTATAAACTTTAATGGGCCATATGGCGAAATTGAATTTAATGAACACGGTGATGCTGTTGCAAAATATATAATCCACCAGTGCATTCCACAACAAGCTGATCGTGATCCGGAAATGCAGACTGTTGGACTTTGGGATATGGAGGGAGAAGAGCTAAAGATTAATAAAAGCAACATGTGGTGGACATCCCCGACAATTCCATCGTCTTCGTGCCCCAAACCATGCACGGAAACTACAGGGACAATATATTACTTCATGAAACAGACTTGCTGTCACGTGTGTGTCACGTGTAAGGTGAATGAGATTGTAGCTGCAAACGCTACCAGATGTGAGATATGCCCAGAACTGTTCTGGCCCGAAGACGACACGAGAACAACGTGCATTCCGATCACCCCACATTATTGTGGTATTAAGAACCCCGTATCTATCGGTCTTTGTGTAGCCGCTATTGTTGGAGCCGTAGTGTGTTTCTGGATTATTATAATACTTCTTAGATACAGGGGTGAACACGTGGTGAAGGGTTTTAGCTTAGAACTCAGTAGTATGATATTACTGGGGACGATTCTTACCTACGTACTTGCAGTGAGCTTCCTGTCTAGTCCGGCTAGCTGGAAGTGCTACGTGAATTATGTTGGCTTCAGTCTCACCTATGCGATGATCTATGCACCATTACTCGTCAAGACAAACCGTATCTACCGCATTTTCAACGCTGGAAAAAGAACAGCAAGAAAGCCATGCTTTATCAGCACAAGTTCCCAAGTGTTCTTCTCATTGGTTCTTATATGCTGTCAGGTAATACTTATACCTTACACACAGGTTCTTATATGCTGTCAGGTAATACTTATACCTTACACACAGGTTCTTATATGCTGTCAGGTAATACTTATATCTTACACACAGGTTCTTATATGCTGTCAGGTAATACTTATAACTTACATACAGGTTCTTATATGCTGTCAGGTAATACTTATATCTTACACACAGGTTCTTATATGCTGTCAGGTAATACTTATACCTTACACACAGGTTCTTATATGCTGTCAGGTAATACTTATATCTTACACACAGGTTCTTATATGCTGTCAGGTAATACTTATAACTTACACACAGGTTCTTATATGCTGTCAGGTAATACTTATATCTTACACACAGGTTCTTATATGCTGTCAGGTAATACTTATAACTTACATACAGGTTCTTATATGCTGTCAGGTAATACTTATACCTTACACACAGGTTCTTATATGCTGTCAGGTAATACTTATATCTTACACACAGGTTCTTATATGCTGTCAGGTAATACTTATATCTTACATACTGGTTCTTATATGCTGTCAGGTAATACTTATATCTTACACACAGGTTCTTATATGCTGTCAGGTAATACTTATACCTTACACACAGATTCTTATATGCTGTCAGGTTTCACACATAGGTTCTTAATTATGCTGTCAGGTAATACTTAGTATCTTACAAGTCATACGAAATAGATACACACAGTCATATGCTGTCAGGTAATACTTATATCTAACAATGGCATATGCTGTCAGGTAATACTTATATCCATGCATCTTATATGCTGTCAGGTAATACTTCATTTCAACATGGTTCTTATATGCTGTCAGGTATCATACTAAAAATCTCTAACACAAACACATAGTTCTTATATGCAGGTAATATTACACACAGGTTCTTATATGCTGTCATGATTATTAAACTAAAGCATATTTAACACACATACGCGTAGGGCACTTTAATACACTATAATTATGCTTGACAACAACAACAACAACAACCTTTTATTTGCCATGGATAACTGAATCAGTAGTGTGTGTGTGTGTGGTGTGTGGTGTGTGGTGTGTGGTGTGTGTGGTGTGTGGTGTGTGGTGTGTGGTGTGTGGTGGTGTGTGTGTGTTGGGTGTGTTGTGTTTTGTTGTGTTTGTGTGTATGTTGTGTTTGTGTGTGTTTACGTGTGTTGTGTGTGTTGTATGATGGTTTGTGTGTGTTGTGTGTGTTGTGTGTTGTGTTGTTTGTGTTGTGTTGTTTGTGTTGTGTTTGTATGCTGTTCGTGTGCGTGTGCGTGTGCGTGTGCGTGTGCGTGTTTAAATTGGTTGTGTATGTTCCGGATAATGTTTGGTGTTCAGCTATAGGATTTCATTACGTAAGTTAAAAAAATACTTAGGTGTCTTAATAGTGCAAAGTTTTGACATATCATCAGTTGGTTATATTTGATAACATTTGGGTACTTATAGTAATATTTTGGTATGAGATGAAATCTTTTTTCAATAAAACGTTTACAAACAAACAAGTTATGAAATTCATCGCCCAAATCATTCATGCATGACGGGCACTTACGTTCGTTATAAGGGACATTTGTCCAGCGTCCTGTTTCAATAGGGAACTTGTGGTTTGCAGTACGAAACTTGAGAATTGGTAAAAGCAAGTGTGTTGGTAGCCGTGTCAGATATTATTCCAAGTTCATCTCGTCTTTGTATAGATTATACGCTTTTCCTTTATTAGATAATTGCATGCTACTTCTCCATTGTGCAATGAATTGGTCAATTAATGTTTGTTTTATAATCAGATGAGTATTGTTAGATGTATTGTGTTGATTAAGGAACAATGTAGTGTTCCCGGTAGAATAAATATATTTCTAACAAAACCTAACCACTTAAAAGAATGTTCATCTTGTAACATCAACTTGTATACAAGACAAGAATATTTGTGTACGTCACCGGTAACAAGTTTGTTCCAAAATTTTACTATCCTAGTTTTAATGATAATTTCAAGCGGATATCTACCAAATTCACCGTACAACATATAGGCTGGTGTACTCCTTCGAGTGTTAGAAATTTTTCTTAGAAATTCGGTATGAATTTTTTCGCAATCATTTATGTTTTCTATTCCCCAAATTTCGCACGAATATGTAAGGATAGGTATTATTGTATGGTCAAACAACTTAAGCTGTAAATCAATTGGCAAGTTGAGGTTGTAAATACGCTTATATAATAGATGCATTGCTTTTCTAGCTTGGGATATCAAATGGGCCCTAGCTTTGTTAAATGTGCCAGTGGGGCTGAACACAACACCCAGGTATTTATAGTTATCTATTATTTCAACATTATTTCCTGCTAGGCTGAATGACATATTACGGACACCGCGTTTATTTGAACCAAACACCATTACCTTTGTTTTTTCTAAATTCATTTTAAGTTTCCATTTTTGACAATATATATTGAAATCATCTAGACATTTTTGGAATTCATCTGGGGTTGTACCAATCAACACAGTATCGTCAGCGAATAGAAGAACAACAATACTTAGTAACCGAATTACATCATCATTGGCATACTCTAAACTAATACCGTTATTACCGTTAGATACTAGGAAGTCTAGTAAATCATTAAGAAACAGTGCACTATGCATACAGTTTTTGTTAGGCCATTCCAAGCAAGATGTGAACTCGCACGAAATGTGTTTATTTTTTTAAATTGTGTGTAAACAGGCGAAGCTAGACGTCCAGACCACCGTCATTTGATAGACAAATGATTGCTGAGGAGAATTAAAATAGTGGCTTTACAAGTAAGTTTAGATACTGGCATATTATGGCCGTTGAATTGTGTAGCACGCATTTTGCTTACAAGTTCGACCTCTTTGTTGTTTCAGTATATAGCCTTGATAGCGACGTGGTGTCATTTTTAAACTTGCTTGGAATGGAGTCTAACAGAATTGTATGTCAAGCCTATAGTGTATCATAGTGTTCTTAAATAAGGTGTTGTTTTAGTACTAGTATATTAATGGAAAATAAATTAAACATAACTTATTTAAATCTAAGTAAGAATATTACACTATTCATTATACAATAAACAGCACAATAAATAATTGCATAGGAATAATTACAGTATCCCTTTTAACTGTGGCAAGATATATAAAATTGTTTTGGTTTTGGTTTTGAACCCGAAACCATTTGTCCAGACCCTTAGCGTCCGTGATTGCACCAGTGAACTATATATTAATTTAACATTATGTTTATATTTATATTATATTCTCCCTTTTTTTTTTTATGAGACCCCAATAGTGGGTAACCCCGTTTATTATTTTTAATGTAGCAGATACATAGTCATAGATATCACAATCAACACATAGTAATTATACACAATGACCTTGATTTAACATTCAACACATAGTAATTATACACAATGATTTAACATTCAACACATAGTAATTATACACAATGACCTTGATTTAACATTCAACACATAGTAATTATACACAATGACCTTGATTTAACATTCAACACATAGTAATTATACACAATGACCTTGATTTAACATTCAACACATAGTAATTATACACAATGACCTTGATTTAACATTCAACACATAGTAATTATACACAATGACCTTGATTTAACATTCAACACATAGTAATTATACACAATGACCTTGATTTAACATTCAACACATAGTAATTATACACAATGACCTTGATTTAACATTCAACACATAGTAATTATACACAATGACCTTGATTTAACATTCAACACATAGTAATTATACACAATGACCTTGATTTAACATTCAACACATAGTAATTATACACAATGACCTTGATTTAACATTCAACACATAGTAATTATACACAATGACCTTGATTTAACATTCAACACATAGTAATTATACACAATGACCTTGATTTAACATTCAACACATAGTAATTATACACAATGACCTTGATTTAACATAGTAGTCTAAATTAATTTGAAAATGTAACGGGTTAATGAGTTGTCTCCCTTTACCAAT
>CM026395.1:57266939-57290404 GCA_014843695.1 Archivesica marissinica
TGTAGTTTGCAGAGCATTGGGAATCCCATGCAGGAGTGTGACAAACTTCTGCTCTGCGCATGACACGGACGCTAGCGTGACGGTTGATGTATACTGGGATACTACAGAAGACACAACGCTCACGTCATTAAACACAGATTCGATGTGGTAAGACTATTAAAGCCACCAGTCTAGATCTGAACACACCACACAGCCACACAGCCACTTGGTGAATTTACAGTTAGCATATAAAGTGTTGTAGTGTGTTTATAACTTGAATGTGGATATCTGTCAAGACAATTTACAAACATTAACCATTGGCTGTCCGATTAGCGCAGTGGTTAGCGCGCTCGCTTCTCACCAATGCGACCCGGGCTCGATCCTCGGACAGGGAAGTATGTGAGATGGTACGATGGTCGCCAGATCGGACAGGTGGGTTTTCTCCGGGTACTCCGGATTCCTCCCACATGAATGACCACATATACGCTTTCATCCGAGCCAACGAGAGTGATTAATATAAGTTGTTAAAAGACTTGCTTCGCAATCGTTGTAAAATAAATAAAGTTTACAAAACATTAACCATTCCGAAAAGTTAAATGGCAAATATGCTAATTAAACATTCAATTAGCTGTAAAACGAAGACAGACGGACGGTGGCTGTGTAATTGAAAGGTCCATACAAATGCATATCCAGGGGGATGCTAAGGGAACTCGAGCCCCTTAATTATCAGAGTGATGATTTGTCATCTCATTAACATCCTATACAATCGTTGGGCAATCACCTGTCCTCATTGTACACAACAAGGATCGACATATTTAGGGGGAGCAATACCCCATCCATGCAGACCCAACTATGATGAGCCTACTGCGGCGGCCAAGCGTAAAAGAATCAGAGGAGACCCTGGAATGGGTCTCTATCTGTATCATTGCAATATTATCCAAACATCTAAAATGACTAATAAAACACTGTATTCTAATTAGTTTCCTGAAATTCGACCAACGAGCTCCTTTAATGTACAATTACGTATCTTGTCATTTATCTTGTTTGCAGAATATCTGTTTCGCAACCAAGGGAGGGAGACACTAATACATTCCTGGAGAAAATCACAATTTAATTTAATACTACTTTATTGTATTATATAAACTATTGCATTATATAGACATAGACAATACAAAGATTGACACACAAATAAAAGCAAATGGTGTTATCAACATTACAGAGGGATCTGGTAATCCAGGGATCGCAGGTTCGATCCCCCGTCTGACCCTAATATATGGGACTTTAATCCGAGGTCTCGTGTCGACGCTGTGCACCGTGCACGTCAAAGAACCAGAGGAGACCCTGGAATGGGTATCTGTCTGTATCATTGCACTATCCTCCAGCAATCTAAAATGACTAATTTCTTCAGGAGGCGTCGCTCATATGGGCAACCGGTAGTGACGATAAATAAACGTGAAAAACCCACATAGTAAAACACAGTTAATAGCTTCTCCTCATTCCTCGGTGTAGTTTACTTAGCCCCAGTCACTGACTCCATTTATCTCCTCTGACGTGCAAGCTCGGATCAGAAAGGAAATGAACGTCATAATAACGATCACATTTCTGACTGTTATGTTATGTTTCTGTGGCAGATATTTCCACGCTGAATTTAATATTCTTGGCATGTCCACATATATTTAATATGCTTAGAACTTTCACTCGTATGTATTGAAGGCTTAGAATTTTCTCTTGTATGTATTGACTGTACACCTTTCACGTGCATTTACTGAGTAGGTTGTTATTCTAGAAACATTCATGTATGTTTTACTATGCTTCGAACGTTCACGTGTATGTAATGAGCATAGATCTTATACCTGTATGATGATATGCTAGGTACGTTCATGTGTATGTAATGATGTACCTGTATGTTGGTATTCTAGGAACTTTCACGTGTATGTAATGATGTACCTGTAATGATGTACCTGTATGTTAATATTCTAGGAACTTTCACGTGTATGTAATGATCTATCTGTATGTTAATATTCAAGGAACTTTCACGTGTATGTAATGATGTACCTGTAATGATGTACCTGTATGTTAATATTCTAGGAACTTTCACGTGTCTGTAATGATCTATCTGTATGTTAATATTCAAGGAACTTTCACGTGTATGTAATGCTGTACCTGCATGTTAATATTCTAGGAACTTTCACGTGTATGTAATGATGTACCTGTAATGATGTACCTGTATGTTAATATTCTAGGAACTTTCACGTGTATGTAATGATGTACCTGTATATTAATATTCTAGGAACTTTCACGTGTATATAATGATGTACCTGTATATTAATATTCTAGGAACTTTCACGTGTATGTAATGATGTACCTGTATGTTAATATTCTAGGAACTTTCACGTGTATATAATGATGTACCTGTATATTAATATTCTAGGAACTTTCACGTGTATGTAATGATCTACCTGTATGTTGATAATCTAGGAACTTTCACGTGTGGAACGATGTGTGGATGAAGAGGAGGGACCTGCCACCTGGTAACGATGGATGGCAAGTGTTGGACTCGACGCCGCAGGAAACTAGCGATGGTATGTTATTAACGCCATCTATGTCGTACATATATACGGACACCAGAAAGAACAATATGACATAAATAGAACATATTTGACATATATACAACATTGTTATACTTTATTACATCCCTAATTGCTGGGTAAATCCATTTTTATCCCAATACCAATTATACATAAAAGAATGGTTATACAGAATTGTTATTCGTATGAAAATATGCACTTGTCTTAGAGGAAAAAATTGTATCCTTTTAGAAAAAATATAGGCAAATTTAGTATGAAAATGTGCGACATATTGCGTAAATTAGTGCAATGTGTGAAGGGTTGTTTTCGTCACTCATACTAGTAGTAAAATCTATAAATTTCGCTCAATATAAAAGTGCACAGTTTTTCATGGTGTCAGTATATATTGTTTGTTTGATTTTGGGGTTATTGGAGGCACGCCAACAGCTTATGTTGTAAGGGGATTCTCCATGTATTATTGGTGTATGAAAGTCCCGGTTGCTCCTCCGAACGATATCTCAGGAACGGACGGGCACCCGGGTAGAATCACCGACCTTCCTCAAGCCACACAGAATTCGAAAGTCCCAGTGGGATTCGAACCTACAGCCGGGAGAGGCAAATTATTTTGGAAGTTGTGATAGTACAGTGGATGCGCGTTCGCTTCAGGTGCGAAAGGTCTGTAGTTCGAGCCCCGCTGGAGCCGTTACGATTGTGAGGCAACTTATTCGAAGTCAACGATGTTAACCCATCGGCCACGGAGGCCTACTAGTGACAGACAACAAAGTGAGATGGCAGGTTGTGTCCAGAGCGTGCGAATATGCAACGAGGCCAGTATCCACACCGAGGCGTAAGAGGCACTCACCTCGGTTAGAATTAGAAGGGTAGCGACAAACAATAATATTGGCTATAGAGTTGTGTCGATCTTGTTAACAGATCTGCAGAGACCTAGTGTAGCCTACCGTAAACTCCCCGGCAAACTGGTGTATCAATTCATAGTGTACCCAGTATGCGAGTCACATGAGTTCCAGACAGTCCTCAAAGAATACGTGACACAACAGCAGCACAATATCCCCGAGTTCGAGCCCCGCTGGAGCCGTTACGAGTGTGCCCCTAGGCAAGGCATTTAAATTCAACGTTGCCTCTTCTCTCTCCATCGTGGCGATGGATTCCATCAGGAATGAGGTCTCGAGAGTGATTAATATAAGTTGTAAGAACTTGTTTCGCAATCGAGCTAAAATAAATGTGTATAAACTAACAGCAACACAAAGGGTTGACTTCAGAACGCACCAAAACGCACAGCCAAGCATTTACAAAAAAACAACTTCATAGAAAGTTAGCCTCGGTTATTTTCAGATTCTTGCTAGGTCACTGACAACATAAAGATTATAATTGGAGCTCTTTATCAAACCGATATTATTAAACAGTCGACACTTTTAAGTATTGACCATCGACATGTTTGAGGGACTGACAGCACGTGTAGTCGCAGTCGCTCATGTCCTACATAAAACGCCAATACAGAAATTAACAATGACGACGAAATTTATTGACATACATTACTATCAATTAAACGTGTGTAAGGGGGGTACATACGTTTCACTTTACTGATTGGTTTGTGCTTTATTGGCATGCGATGTACATAGGTGAGTTTCGATGCGGTCCAGCACCGTTATCCGCCATCTTGAATGGAAAATGTGACGTAAGCTATGACGCATCATTCATATTTGCCGAGGTTAACGCTGATCGTGTTCATTGGGGAAGGGAAGATGGAGGAAGTTGGCACGTTATAGGCATCGACAAAGCAGTGTAAGTTAAATATGGATATTTACACAAATTACACACACCATTATATTGTTCTATTCTTATTGGCGCTTTTATTACACATTTATTTTACTGTTTACTGTTGTGGCAGTCGTGATAGCGCAGTGGATGCCCGTTCGCTTCAGGTGCGAAAGATCCGGAGTTCATACCCCGCTGGAGCCATTACGATTGTGTCCTTAGGCAAGGCATTTAAATTCCGCATGCCTCTTCTCTACCCTTCATTGCGATGGATTCCATTAGGAATGAGGTCTCGAGAGTGATTAATATAAGTTGAAAGAACTAAAATAAATTTGTATAAACTAAACTGTTTACTGTGAAATCCAATAAGCTTTTAGCTTACATTTCAATCCACTTGTATTTAATTGTGTACATAATTATTTGTAGTAAAATATGTTATATAATGTCGAATAAATATGTTTAAACCAATTATTTACCTCTACCTGTATGTGCACATCAATTTACTCTTTCCTTACTTGTGTGTGCATTACACAATCATTGTACTCTTTCCTTACTTGTGTGTGCATTACACAATCATTTTACTCTTTCCTTACTTGTGTGTGCATTACACAATCATTTTACTCTTTCCTTACTTGTGTGTGCATTACACAATCATTTTACTCTTTCCTTACTTGTGTGTGCATTACACAATCATTTTACTCTTTCCTTACTTGTGTGTGCATTACACAATCATTTTACTCTTTCCTTACTTGTGTGTGCATTACACAATCATTTTACTCTTTCCTTACTTGTGTGTGCATTACACAATCATTTTACTCTTTCCTTACTTGTGTGTGCATTACACAATCATTTTACTCTTTCCTTACTTGTGTGTGCATTACACAATCATTTTACTCTTTCCTTACTTGTGTGTGCATTACACAATCATTTTACTCTTTCCTTACTTGTGTGTGCATTACACAATCATTTTACTCTTTCCTTACTTGTGTGTGCATTACACAATCATTTTACTCTTCCTTACTTGTGTGTGCATTACCAATCATTACTCTTTCCTTACTTTGTGTCATACACAATCATTACTCTTTCCTTACTTGTGTGTGCATCACAATCATTACTCTTTCCTTACTTGTGTGTGCATTACACAATCATTTACTTTCCTTACTTGTGTGTGCTTCACAATCTTTTACTCTTTCATTACTTGTGTGTGCATTACACAATCATTTTACTCTTTCATTACTTGTGTGTGCATTACACAATCATTTTACTCTTTCATTACTTGTGTGTGCATTACACAATCATTTTACTCTTTCATTACTTGTGTGTGCATTACACAATCATTTTACTCTTTCCTTACTTGTGTGTGCATTACACACTTATTTTTATTCCTTGATAAGTGTGTGTGTGTGTGTGTGTGTGTGTGTGTGTGCGTGTGCGTGTGTGCGCGTGTGTGTGCGTGTGTGCGCGTGTGTGCGCGTGCGTGTGTGCGTGTTTGAATACATGCAAGAATGCCTACTCTGACATTGTGGTTTGCTTGTATTCGTTTGTTGAAAGCATGCACGTTGACGCGGTTATTGTATTGTTAAATCAGTGTGGGTAAGATGATAAGCACGAAAATAGCAGACGGTAAACCTGTACCTAGTAACCATGACAACTGTGAAGTGTTCCGCGAAGATATAACTGATCAGTACAAGTATATAGAAGGTAAGATATGTCATTTTACAAATTTAAAGTACGATACGCCATTTGCATGACCGTGTTTAATTTATTATATACACACAAGTGTTCTCTTAAACTGTAATAAAGTAACTCTGTGCAAATATTAAACAGTCTTCGATTTGAAGTACATCTTTAACATATTTAAGGAATGAATCGCGGTTTAGTAGTTTCCATCGTGGTATGAACTACAGTTACACTGGTTAAAGTGTGTGGAGGTCGAAGTTATTCACGCTAACTTTAAGCACGCTCAATGTAGTCCACACCCCGATGGAAACTTAACCCGCGGTTGGATACTTATATTTACATTAATTATTCTTTTCAATTACACAAAGAAGATATAGCGCACTTTACATTTAAAAATGTTATTTGTTACCGTGTGCCGGGAACACGTAAATTGTGCTACCGGCTGCCCCAACCCATTCCCCTAATTATATTATAATTATATATTATATATTCTCCTCATCATTTTCTTTGATTACATTTTTTTATGGAGGCGGGGGTGTAGAAAGAATCCACGCTAACTATCCAGCGTGGAAATGCCTTCTTTGCTGCAATAACTATCCAGTGTGGAAATGCCTTCTTTGCTGCAATAACTATCCAGTGTGGAAATGCCTTCTTTGCTGCCCAGTGACTTTCCCAATAACTATCCAGCGTGGAAATGCCTTCTTTGCTGCAATAACTATCCAGCGTGGAAATGCCTTCTTTACTGCAATAACTATCCAGCGTGGAAATGCCTTCTTTGCTGCAATAACTATCCAGCGTGGAAATGCCTTCTTTGCTGCACTAACTATCCAGTGTGGAAATGCCTTCTTTGCTGCAATAACTATCCAGCGTGGAAATGCCTTCTTTGCTGCAATAACTATCCAGTGTGGAAATGTCTTCTTTGCTGCAATAACTATCCAGCGTGGACATGCCTTCTTTGCTGCAATAACTATCCAGTGTGGAAATGTCTTCCTTGCTGCAATAACTATCCAGTGTGGAAATGCCTTCTTTGCTGCAATAACTATCCAGCGTGGAAATGCCTTCTTTACTGCAATAACTATCCAGCGTGGAAATGCCTTCTTTGCTGCCCAGTGACTTTCCCAACAATTAGTATATGATAAATGTCACCAGGTCTATTTGACATTTCTATATAGGATAGGTTCCTGGTAGTACAGATACATATATTACAGGCTAAGCGGATATACATCTATTATATTCAAGTCCACTGAATTCGGTACCTCAACGTAGATTAGCTAGCCTGGGTTCCAGTCTGTCGATTTTTCACATTTTAACTTCTGGCAAAATGACATTGATATGATCAGAAACTCAATACGGTCCAATTAATAGTCTCGGTGTTAAAATATATTTATTTGACTGTCCAGGCAAAATATATGGACGCCTGTTCCCAGGCTATAGATTAGCCAATAGACAATGAATCATGTAGGAATGAACAGTCTTAAAACTTAAAATGACAGACACTGTAATGAAGAGTAGCTGCGTGACATACGTGTAAGGAGGTAAATATAGAGTCTGAAATTCATTTCCTACGCCGTCATTAATCAAAGATACGGCGTCACTGACGTTAATGGATTCGTCTGTAATAAACCACTGTACTTGTATAATCGAGATACTGGACGTTGAACCTGCTGATACATTAATTCCGAGTATATACCAAATTTCGAAATACCCCGACACGTCTTGATTTTTCAGTGATCGACACCGAAGTTGAATGTATACAAGATTCTGTTGTCATCAATTTTGATTCAGAACCCAACGATTCAAAAAAAGACTGTCGACGAATAGTGAAATTGAATGTATACAAGAAACTGTTGTCATCAATTTTGATTCAGAACCCACGCTACGCTTTAACGCTATTGTTAATGTGACATCGATTAAGCTGTCAGGTTGGACGAGAATACTTTCACATGACGTATGTTACATTCCTAAGTGGCTACAGCTTTTAAAATGTACTAGCTATTGACCCCAAACAAAAGCCCGCCCCCGTAGTCGAGTGGTTAAGGTTGCAGACTTGAATACCACTGTAACCTATCGTCATTGATTGTCACCGGTTCGAGCCCGCTCAGACCGTGTTTCATTTATATGAAAGAGTTGGCAGTTTCTTATGGAGGTTGGTGCGCCAAGTACTGGTTAACCACTGGGGCCTGCTCGTTGCTCAAATGGGGTAACCGGTAGCGACTTTAAATAAACTTAAATAAATCAAATAAAAACCCAAAACAAATAGTTTGTAAATAGACAACAAAAGGCACTATTGAGATCCATATCAACAATAAAGAATGAACAGTTTATGTCAATATTTCACACCGTTATGCTATGGGTAACTATCTAGGGAATGTACAGCTCGTAGGAAGATTATGTTATAAATAGGATCTCCTATTCGTGTTCATTACAGACGGATATGTAGTCCAGTGGTAACACGCTGGACTGGTAATCCAGGGATCGCAGGTTCGATCCTCCGTCTGACCCTAATAAAATTAACAGTCTTTCAGATGGGACATTAAACCGAGATCTCGTGTCGGTACTGTACACCGTGCACGTAAAAGAACCAGAGGAGATTCTGGAATGGGTCTCTGTCTGTATCATGCACTATCCTCCAATATCTAAAATAACTAATCTCTTCAGGAGGCGTCGCTCATATGGGCAACCGTTAGCGATGATAAATAAGCGTAAAAAAAAACAATATTCATTTCTTATTGAATTTATTTTTAAAAAACTCGTCATCTAAAAACCAATAAAACTTGCCTAAAATATCGTTTTTAGAAGACTCGTTAATAAATTCAATAACACATCACTACAATCATTTACAACATTTATAACTTTGACAAGTTGTTATTTTTCAATTCCTTTAGGAAGAAGAAACAATTTTATTAGACACAAACTATTACAGTTTTTGTCTTTAAAGCGACACTATATCAGTGAAAACGCAAATTTCTACAAAATGTATTTTCCTATTATATGGTATAATATTTTTCCAAATAAATTATATATTGAGTATTTCAACTAATACACACACGTCGTATGTTGACATAACAAAATAATTATCAATTACTTTAGGAAGAAGAAACAATTTTATTAGACACAAACTATTACAGGATGTGTCTTTAAAGCGACACCACATCAGTGAAAACGCAAATTTCTACAAAATGTATATTTCTATTATATGGTATAATATTCCCCAAATTGTTGCCTCAAAAACTGAGTATATCAACTAATAAACAAACGTCGTATACGCGGTTTGTTGACATAACAAAATAATGTAAATAGGGTCGACATTCATGCTTAATACAACTCGTGTATCTTCTTGCATTGCATTTATGGTACATATTTACAGTTATATCTCACATGTATGCATATTTATTTGTAGACTAATCTTAGTTAAATTATCTCTAAACGACATTATTTCAATGTACACTGTATTTGATTCCATGCAAATTGACAATGTTTTAATAATATCAATATATATTTACATAGTGTATACTTCTATACTCTACAGTTACAATTTATAAGTGCTATAATCAATATTACCCCAAACACTAGTTAGTTAACCTGTATCGAAAAGAAAAGGCCAACATGTTGGATAACTCGAAACAGTTCTACAGAAAGAACTAAACATGAACACATGTGAATTTGAAATATTAATGTTAGAATATTTATTTCTAGTTTTAGCTTTAGCTGACATTATACGATCGAATACATGCATGGTGTTTGCATTTCAGCTTTCTACTAATACAATACATGTATCCATTGTACAGTCAAACATGTGTTAGTGATCACCTCTATTAAGCAGCCAACCTGTATTAAGCAGCCAGTTTCCAGATTCCCAATATGTTATTTTATTATGCATTTGACGTCTGTTAAGCAGCCAGTTTCCAGATTCCCAATATGTTATTTTATTGTTACAAGTGACGTCTGTTAAGCAGCCAGTTTCCAGATACCCAATATGTTATGTTATTTTATTATGCTTTTGACGTCTGTTAAGCAGGCATCTGTGCTAAGGAGCCACCTTTGCGGCGGAGAATGGCAACTGATTTGAAGTCAACGACGTTAACCATGCGCTTTCCCACGGAGCCCAACATCCTCCCCAGTTATAGTTATAATGTATCGTGAATTTACGTGGCTGTGCAACATTACGGATTTGTATCATTTATTTGGAAATTAATGTATGTGTGTTACGTCATTCAGGTAGCGACAGGGAACGTATCTCCATGACAACGGCATCTACCAGAGCTCCTCGTGGTCACATTGGTATTTATATGCCAGATAATGTAAGTGTAACATGCTGGTAATCCAGGGATCGCAGGTTCGATCCCCCGTCTGACTCTAATAAAATTAACAGTCTTTCAGATGGACTTTAAACGGAGGTCTCGTGTCGGTACTTTCCACCGTGCATGTAAAAGAACCAGAGGAGACTCTGGAATGGGTCTCTGTCTGTATCATTGCACTATCCTTCAAAAATCTAAAATAACTAATCTCTTCAGGAGGCGTCGCTCATTATGGCAAACCGGTAGCGACGATAAATAAACGTAAGACACACACATGAACCATCGTTTTTCATCTGGAACTAAGGATTACATTAAGGTAGTAATACAACAAATAAATTGCCTATTAAATACATAATAAAACGTAAAAACATAGTCATTTCATTTATATTTTCAATATTTCGCTTCTTATTGTACCACATTCATTGTGTAGAGGTGTTCAAATGAAATTGAAAAACAGGAGAAATATTACAAATTTATTGTTGAACATTGACAACATTTACCTGTGAATGACGTCACTGTGTTTACACACTGTATTCCTCCGCCCAATATTACAGTATACTCCACTTGTACTGTATTCCTCCGCCCAATATTACAACATACCCCACATGTTTACACACTGTATTCCTCCGCCCAATAGTACAACATACCCCACTTGTTTACACACTGTATTCTTCCGCCCAATATTACAGTATACCCCACTTGTTTGCACACTGTATTCTTCTGCCCAATATTACAGTATACCCCACATGTTTACACACTGTATTCTTCCGCCCAATATTACAGTATACCCCACTTGTTTACACACTGTATTCCTCCGCCCAATATTACAGTATACCCCACTTGTTTACACACTGTATTCCTCCGCCCAATATTACAGTATACCCCACATGTTTACACACTGTATTCCTCCGCCCAATATTACAGTATACCCCACTTGTTTACACACTGTATTCCTCCGCCCAATATTACAGTATACCCCACATGTTTACACACTGTATTCCTCCGCCCAATATTACAACATACCCCACATGTTTACACACTGTATTCCTCCACCCAATATTACAGTATACCCCACTTGTTTACACACTGTATTCTTCCGCCCAATATTACAGTATACCCCACTTGTTTACACACTGTATTCCTCCGCCCAATATTACAGTATACCCCACTTGTTTACACACTGTATTCCTCCGCCCAATATTACAGTATACCCCACATGTTTACACACTGTATTCCTCCGCCCAATATTACAGTATACCCCACATGTTTACACACTGTATTCCTCCGCCCAATATTACAGTATACCCCACATGTTTACACACTGTATTCTCCGCCCAATATTACACATACCCCACAGTTTACACACTGTATTCTTCCGCTCAATATCACATACCCCACTTGTTTACACACTGTATTCCTCCGCCCAATATTACAGTATACCCCACATGTTTACACACTGTATTCCTCCGCCCAATATTACAGTATACTCCACTTGTTTACACACTGTATTCTTCCGCCCAATATTACAGTATACCCCACTTGTTTACACACTGTATTCTTCCGCCCAATATTACAGTATACCCACTTGTTTACACACTGTATTCCTCCGCCCACTATTACAGTATACCCCACATGTTTACACACTGTATTCTTCCGCCCAATATTACAGTATACCCCACTTGTTTACACACTGTATTCCTCCGCCCAATATTACAGTATACCCCACTTGTTTACACACTGTATTCCTCCGCCCAATATTACAGCATACCCCACATGTTTACACACTGTATTCCTCCGCCCAATATTACAGTATACCCCACATGTTTACACACTGTATTCCTCCGCCCAATATTACAGTATATCCCACATGTTTACACACTGTATTCTTCCGCTCAATATTACAGTATACCCCACATGTTTACACACTGTATTCTTCCGCCCAGTATTGTGTTAATAGACAGTTTTATTGTCTTACTGAAGGACATGCACCTCATGTCTATGCTGTTTTTCGAATCACTGAGCTAAAATCTGACATTTTACTTACCAGACTAGTTGTGTATTTTTACAGGTAATGTAATATATAATTGTTTAGAAAAAGAATACATATTTAGCTTTTGAAAAAATGTATTTTTTCTCATAATAACTCTCATATTGAGATAATATAATATAACTCTTATGTCCACATTGAATTTCGCAAGTGTGTTTTATGTTTATTTATCGTCGCTACCGGTTGTCCATGTGTGCGACGCCTCCTGGGGATTATTTGCGACGCCTCCTGAAGAGATTAGTCATTTTAAATTTTGGAGGATAGAGCAATGATACAGACTGAGATCCAGCCTAGAGTCTCCTCTGGTTCTTTTACGTGCACGGTGTAAAGCACCATCTGAAAGGCTTAATATTATTAGGGTATGGCGGGGTATTGAACCTGCGATCCCTGGGTTCACAGTCCACTGAACTACTGACCCGTCTGTACTGTACTAGACTTAATTCTATGTATAGAAGTGATTATAAATGATGTCGTCTGCTGTCATATTGTTTCTCAGTGAGTAGAATCTAGCACGCGATAACGAACGTCTGCTTACTTACTGTTGCTGACATTCATATATCTCAATGGATACAATATTCATTCCCTGGAGGCGTCTCCAAGTCGGTCGTGCATGCTATTCTAATTGTCAACGGCTTCACCGATTTTGCAGACGACAATCCTATTTTAGTGTACCACTGTCCATTAATACATTTCTAAAATATAAGTCATAATGCTGCTTAGTTTATGCTGTTTACTTGATGTCGATACCATATCGGTATCATTAGGTTTTTCAGAGCCGCTATGCATTATTTTAATGACATCGGAAACTCGCTAATATTATTTATGGACAGCGACTCCTTGTTTAAAACAGAGTTGTTATTTGCGGTTTCCGTTTATGAGACAGTCGGCATCAATTACGGAATGAGTCGAGTTAATAGTTTCCATTTGGTTATTATTTTTTTCAATGACACATTGTGACTCACCATAAGTATGCCGGACCTGATAAATAGATAATCATTGGAACAGCGTAAACCGTAAGACACACCTTTTATTACGAGGAACGCTGCTCAACACTGCGAATGCGTATGACCGTAACTTCAAGTGCGCATGTCAACTGTGTATATCATTAGTGGGGAAATTCATACGAAAATACATACACACAGGGCATATACGTTCATCGAAGGAAATGCAATTTCGCTATAAATATGTGCATGCTAATGTCACTCTTGCCACATTTAATGACGTATCCGGGAGTTGTTAGTGCGCATCTCTATCGCGCATTCTAGTTCCGTTTATTGATCTTTCGGTACTTTGAGTTCATTACAACTTGAACTGATTTCAGTCCAACGAATCATTTTCGCGTTTCATATTTATAATAGTTTAAACGAATTTGCGATGCCGTCAGTGAAGAGACGCAAATCAAGATGTTTCATTTCGAACAGAAGAAGGGCACTTATTGAAAGAATTACTTTATTTCCAAGAACGGAACTATTTTCAGCCCGAAACTCTGATGATGCAGTTGCCATCGATTCGACGAATATTACCTCTGGCCGGCACTATATACTCATAGCCGGTCAACAACCCAACTATATACGCTTCCAACCGCGCCAACGAGAGTGATTACTATAAGTTGTTAACACGTCCGATTAGCGCAGTGGTTAGCGCGCTGGCTTCTCACCAATGCCACGTGAGTTCAATCCTCGGACCGGGAAGTATGTGAGATGGTACGGTGGTCGCCAGATCGGACAGGTGGGTTTTCTCCGGGTACTCCGGTTTCCTTCCACACGAATGAACACATTTACGCTTTCATCCGCGCCAACGAGAGTGTTTAATATAAGTTGTTAATACTTGCTTCGCAATCGTTGTAAAATAAATATAAAGTTTAAACTTTTAAATGTTTTCAGTCACTTTTTTGTGACACGGATGAAAGGAAAAGTACAGTCGTAACTTGTACTAAGAGACCACCAAATGGAACAGCAAGAAGCAGTCTCTAAGCATGAACGGTCTCTATCGTTCCTTATCAACACAAACGGAAACGGAAAAAGTGATCTCTTAATACAAGTTGTCTCTTATAGACGTGATATTTCAAGCAAGATTGACTGTATATATACATATGATTGCTTTCCTTGTGCTACATGATACACTCACTTGTTACTGTTCTAACTGGCTATACTATGTGTAGTGTATGATTTGAGGCCCCGACATACTAATTTCATAATATAGCTTTATGGGGGCTTATATACACCACATTGATCTTTGATTATCGATAACCCTGCCTGGGCCTCAATTAGTTACTAGAATTGACAGGTAATATAACAGTACAACCCATGCATTGCTTTAATATCACGTGTCGGACTTGTCCGTAATCTAAGCCGGCTCAATATCTTTAAGGATTGTCATCGTTTTATTTTCCATTTTTATCCCGTCTACTGCCTCAATTGGGTAATTTCACGATGGATGAGTTTTACTTTGACACCGACACGTCCTGATTTGGAATCGCACACATATTCAATATATGTACATATCGTATTTAGCTGTTAGTCTTACAGTCGACAGCTTCCTCACACGAACTAATTCGACAGCTTCCTAACGCGAAATAATTCGACAGCTTCCTCACGCGAAATAATTCTCGACACCACTCAGTGATATTCGATCATAGAGCGATAAGGGGAAGTGAAGTCAACAACCACACGGCCACGGAGGCCCCCGTATGTAGGTACGTATAAAATAGCAAATGTCTCACATTCCATATTTCTCAGGATCTAAAGATCGAGATCTTAACGCCAACACACGTGACGGTAGGATCGGATTTTGACGTTGTCGTCGTTTATACAAACACATCCGGTGTTCTAAAAACGTTGAAAGGGTTGATTCTTTGTGACGTCACCATGTATACCGGATCTGCTATCCACACGTGCATGGAAGATGCTATCAATGTGGAAGTGGAACCATACGAAGGTAAATATAGAAACTATACATGCACAGGATATAAGCCGAAAACGGTCCAATATGTAAAATCGGTCCAATATGTAAAATATTGGATTGTGTGAGGTGCTACAGACAGTACCGATATTTTACATATTGGATCCGTTTGAGGCTTATATATTACTTAATACACACACTTATATAACAAGATCATACTAATTAAAATTGTTAATTTCGTATATTTACGCGTAGGATTTAATATAATACTCTTGCCTTTTGACAGCAGTCCAATATTAATAATAAAGGACTGCACATACAAAGGTGTGACGTTATGACAGTGTTTTAAGCCGTGTTAAGATGAATATTGTTCATATCGGTTGTTTCTCGGGGTGTAATTCCTTACAAAGTCATAAATAATGCTTTAAAAAAGAGCAACTGTGTTTGCGCAAATGGAGCACACCAACTCATGAGTACAATGTCCAGTTTAGTTTATACTTATGAGTACAATGTTTAGTTTAGTTTAGACTTATGAGTACAATGTTTAGTTTAGTTTAGACTTATGAGTACAGTGTCCAGTTTAGTTTAGACTTATGAGTACAATGTTTAGTTTAGTTTAGACTTATGAGTACAATGTCCAGTTTAGCTTAGAATTATGAGTACAATGTCCAGTTTAGTTTAGACTTATGAGTACAGTGTCCAGTTTAGTTTAGAATTATGAGAACAATGTCCAGTTTAGTTTAGAATTATGAGTACAATGTCCAGTTTAGTTTAGAATTATGAGAACAATGTCCAGTTTAGTTTAGACTTATGAGTACAATGTCCAGTTTCGTTTAGAAGTATGCATCCGAAACTGAGCCATTGAGGTTCGGTGTTCCACAGGGTTCGTGTGCTGGACCGGTGATCTTTACCCTGTACATATCAGCTCTGAATCGCGTGTTGCAGAAATATCCAGCCGATCTGTATGGATATGCAGACGATCATAAGATTGCATTCAAAATTCAAGCAGGAAATTCTCCAAACGAGGCAATTGTTCTACGACAACGTGACGGTTGCCTCAATGAAATAATATCATGGATGACAACTTTCAAACTGAAGATGATGGAACCAGGCAACGATTATCAAAATTAAACATATCTAGTATCAACGTTGGCGGTTGTGACGTAACATGCGTTGATCATGTCAGAGATATGGGTTTTCACATGTCCAATACACTCAACTTCGACCATCACATCCAAAAAAATTGTTATATAGCACGTGTGCAGTTACGAAATCTTAAAGCTATACGTAAACATCTCGCAAAAAAGTCTACTGAATCATTAGTGCACGGGTTGGTTCATTCGCACATCGACTTCTGCAACGGTCTGTTTACCGACATTCCAGCCTACCAAGTCGACAAACTACAGCGAGTCCAAAATCATGAGTTGTCCTTAATGCCTCGTTTGAACAACCAAGTGCGGAACTTCTGAAAGAACTTCACTGGCTTCCAGTTAAAGCCAGAATCATTTTCAAAGTTCTAGTGATGGACGGTCCTAAGCCCGACTGAGAAAGGGGGAAGGTTGTTCGAGGGCCAGCATTCCTACCACGTAAAACAACCACACCTACAGAACCAAAAAGAGAGGGGACAGGAGGCCTCATCTCCGCAAAGTCGAGGTCCTCCAAACACTTACAGAGAAGTTGGAGGACCTCGACTTTGCGGACGATCTAGGCCTCCTGTCCCACACACACCAACACATGCAACAGAAGTCAGAACGCCTACACACAGTTGCGAAGACTACAGGGCTGGAGATCAACATTAAGAAGACCAAGTGCCTTAGGGTAAACGCGGCAAGGAACATACCCATTCAGATAGATGGCCATCCAATCGATAATGTTGACTCCTTCACCTACCTCGGCAGCGTCATCAGCAAAACAGGGGGAACATAAGAAGACATCCAAGCCCGTATTGGGAAAGCACGACATGCCTTTGTGACGTTGAAGCCAGTATGGAGCAACAATAACATCCACCTCAAGACAAAGCTCAGACTGTTTGAGACGAATGTTAAGACAGTCCTCTTGTACGGAGCTGAGACCTGGAGACGGACCAAGGGCCTTGACCACAAACTACAGGTATTCATCAACAACTGCCTCAGACAGATCCTACGCATCAGATGGCCAGAAAAGATCAACAACCAGGAGTTGTGGCGGCGAACAAGACAGGACCCCATCACAGACTCTATCACACAGAGGAAGTGGCGGTGGATAGGGCACACTCTACGACGAGACCAGCCCAACATAGCACGCCAAGCACTGGATTGGAATCCACAGGGCACACGGAAAAGAGATCGACCAGTTACGACATGGCGAAGGACTCTGGACAGTGAGCTGCGCCGAAGCAGGATGTCCTGGGGGGAAGCCAAGGCAGCAGCAACGGACCGGTCCAAGTGGAGAGCAGTGGTGAAGGCCCTATATCCCAACCGGGGTGAAGAGGATTAAGTAAGTAAGTAGTGATGGTATTCCATGTCAATAATGGAACAGCTGCAGTATATCTTGGAGAAATGTTTGTACCCACTCGAGGAAGGTACAGACTAAGATCACAAAGTGACACTAACTTTAACATCCCAAAACGACGAACAAAATTAGCCGATAGATCTATGGCCGTCGTTGGACCCAAATTGTGGAACGATCTACCTAGTTATCTGAAAAACATTGAGTCGGAGGCCAGTTTCCGATCAAAACTGAAAACCCATCTGTTTAGGCAATTTTATGAACGATAAGTTTTGTGCTCTTTGTACAAAAATAACATCTGTGATGATATAAAACAGTTTAAATACAATATTTGTGTTCAATAAGATCAAAGATCGACTTTATAAGTATTGGATTGACGAGTGAAGTGTTGTATGGGCATTCTCTTGGGTTCGAGCTCTGTCGTGTAGTGATGGGCGGATCACTGTACCGGCCCATTCACTGTACTGGCCACATCACTGTTGTCATTCTTACGGCGGTGTTTGGGTCTATGGTTCATATTGCCAATTTTATCGTTAATCCAATCACTCACTTATATACTGTAATGGTGTAGATATCATGATAACATATGTTCTTATCCAATTACTAGAATCCTAGTTATATCTAGATATGTATACATTTTTATTTATATTTCCATATATTATTGTCATGGGTAAATGTTTAAAATTGCATCTGTAATTGTGAAGCGCAATAGAATAATATTTAATTTTTGCGCTATATAAATGCTATGTATTTGTATGAGGACAATGTCCAGTTTAGTTTAGAATTATGAGTACAGTGTCCAGATTAATTTCGAATTATGAGTACAGTGTCCAGATTAATTTCGTATTATGAGATCAATGTCCAGTTTAGTATAGAATTGTGAGAACAATGTCCATTATAATGTAGAATTATGAGTACGTGTCCAGTTTAGTATAGAATTGTGAGAACAATGTCCATTATAATGTAGAATTATGAGTACAGTGTCCAGTTTAGTTTCGAATTATGAGAACAATGTCCAGATTAATTTCGAATTATGAGTACAGTGTCCAGATTAATTTCGAATTATGAGTACAATGTCCAGTTTAGTTTAGAATTATGAGAACAATGTCCAGTTTAGTTTAGAATTATGAGTAGAATGTCCAGTTTAGTTTAGAATTATGAGATCAATGTCCAGTTTAGTATAGAATTGTGAGAACAATGTCCATTATAATGTAGAATTATGAGTACAGTGTCCAGTTTAGTTTCGAATTATGAGAACAATGTCCAGATTAATTTCGAATTATGAGTACAGTGTCCAGATTAATTTCGAATTATGAGTACAATGTCCAGTTTAGTTTAGAATTATGAGAACAATGTCCAGTTTAGTTTAGAATTATGAGTAGAATGTCCAGTTTAGTTTAGAATTATGAGAACAATGTCCAGTTTAGTTTAGAATTGTGAGTACAATGTCCAGTTTAGTTTAGAATTATGAGAACAATGTCCAGTTTAGTTTAGAATTATGAGTAGAATGTCCAGTTTAGTTTAGAATTATGAGTACTTGGTCCAGTTTAGTTTAGAATTATGAGTACAATGTCCAGTTTAGTTTAGAATTATGAGTACAATGTCCAGTTTAGTTTAGCATCAAGAGTAGTTTAGACTCGTGGGTAGTTTAGAATCACCTATACACTGTTTTCATTCTGGTTATTTTAGAGGATCGCATGGTACTTCGAGTGTCGGAGGATGATTACGTGGACTCCGTGGCTGAAGCGGCAATGTTCAGAGTTGCGCTAATTCTTAGAGTCAAAGGTTCGGGACAATGCGCAGCACTTGAAACCTTTCGACTTAATGTACCGGCACTCGGAATCAAAGTGCGTACTTTCAACGTTATTATAATGAGTGTCTTCATATTACTATTCAAAATTACTGTCAGGATATATGTGTTTTCGTTCTTTCTTTTTGTTATGCTTGTAACTATAACCTATATTTACCAGTTCAATAAAATATCGTAAGAACGCAAATCAATGTACTTCCTTTAGTTTGCATAAAAGGTTCGAACTATTAAACAACATGAATATTACTATATTTTCAAGCTGGTAACGTAGCAACACATTTATTAATTTACAACGAACACATCTGCTCTCGCCATGTCAACTTAGAGCACTGCGTAAATACATAGTGTGCAAACTCCACCATGGAAAGGAATTCATATAAGCATTTTTTTGCTTGTTTTCCAATCCATTTTCTTTTGTCTGGTGTATTTGAATGTATGTGTTTAACAATGTTATGAACTGAATAAAATATGTTTAAACTAAATTACTGTCACAATTTCTGATATGTTTGTTATCATGTAATTAACATGACACCGGCGAGACTATAGCTCCTCCCACATGTCAGTACTCACGTGATCAACATTTGCTAGACACCGATAATCGCGATAAGTTGTCGAGGAAAATGATAACGCTTACAGATGCTGAATGTGTGTCGCTTTATCGATCGCTGGTTGGCTTATCCGATTATCGCTGGCTGGGTTGATTGACAGCTCGCGTCTGGTTAATTACAGACGGATCTGTAGTCCAGTGGTTAACACGCTGGACTAGTAATCCAGGGATCACAGGTTCGATCCCCCGTCTGACCCTAATAAAATTAACAGTCTTTCAGATGGGACTTTAAGCCGAGGTCTGTACTGCTGTACACCGTGCACGTAAAAAAACCAGATGAGACTCTGGAGAATGGGTCTCTGTCTGTATCATTGCACTATCCTCGAAATCCAAAATGACTAATCTCTTCAGGAGGCGTCGCTCATATGGACAACTGGTAGCGACGATAAATAAATACCATTGACAAGCCACACGGAAATGCTCTGAAAATGTCTGTGATGCAAAAGAGTTCTATTTTTAGAACTTATTTAAATTACGATCACATGACTAGAATGTGAGTGGCTAAGGAAAAAACAATTTTTGGCCAAATTCGGGACAAAAAAATATCGGAAAAAGACTAGGATAGTGAAAATATTTTTATTATTTTTCGAATTTCGAATACGTTTAAAAAAAGTCTTTGATTTCATTTGTTTACCGAGACGCCTGGAGAATAATGATAATGGGTACATTACATGATAGGACCTGCTAATTGTGACAGTGCTTTTGAACAGCAGTGCATCTTTAATAATATCGATCAGTTTTAGCAATATTATGGCGAGACCGTTTCTCTGATATTATCTGCCTGACATTCACGTGTTCAAATCAGCGATCATGACATAGCGCCCAGATAATATTAACAACAATGGCTACCAAATCGAAAGTGCACATGTTTACATCGAGTTGCACGCGCTTAACAAATCACAATAGTAAATACATTAATGCGTAGATAATTTTTACCACAATTTATTAAAACGTTAGCCTTTCTGAGCAGACATATGTCTATGTTTATGCAAATTTAGTGTTGGTTTAAGCATATTTATTTTAGGAAAGAGGTAACCATATAAGCAAGTTGCTTTCTCCTCAATCCTACGACAGACGGATCTGTAGCCCAGTGGTAAAACGCTGGACTGGTAATCCAGGGATCGCAGGTTCGATCCCCCGTCTGACCCTAATAAAATTAACAGTCTTTCAGATGGGACGTTAAACCGAGGTCTCGTGTCGGTGCTTTAACACCGTTCCGTAAAAGACCAGATGAGGCTATTAATGTCTCTGTCTGTATCATGCACTATCCTCCAAAATCTAAAATGACTAATATCTTCAGGAGGCGTCGCTCATATGGGCAACCGGTAGCGACGATAAATAAACGTAAAACACACACTCAATCCTACATGTATTTTCTTATTGTGATCATTATATTATGTATATTCATTGAAATAAAATATTGTTTAAATTAACATATTTATTCCACTATATTCCACTATATACATTCACACAGTAATACATGTACACGAACCCAAAGAAGTAAGCATATAAATATATATAAGTGTGGCGTCCGTGGTCCAGTGGTAGAGCGTCGGATTTGGAATCGAACGGTCCCGGGTTCGATACTCGGTCAGGCCACGTATGTAGTGTCATTGAGCAAGGCACTTCACACACATTGCTTAGTACTGGTTAATCGCTTAGGTCGGCTGAGCCTACCCAGGAAAACATGTCGAAGTCCCCGCGAGGGGTTTGACATTAAAGGAACATACATACATATAGGAAAGGATTAAAACGGAAGCAGAGCTTATATAGGCTCTCTCTTTAAATTGATTGTTTAGCCCGATTGTGACAACAAGTTTTTACAACATAGTTTAATCGTTCATAACATATACAGTGTATATATACAGCTGGGCCTCTCAAACCAGAATGGAACACGTAGTACTGCGCTATCACGACTTCCAGCAATATGGCATTCGCTATTTTTCAGATTAAAGACACATTTCTTAGGGCTGGAGTTCCTGTCGACATTACCGTTACAGTTATAAATCCCCTGAGAACACGATCGCTAACGAACTGTCTGATACACGCCGAATATACCGGAATGGAGGACTCTAGTATATTTGCAATACGGTTAGTAAACGCGACATAATACTATATATAGGAAATCGGTCAAACATTCCTGGAACATCGTCTCTTCCAGCAATACATTATGTAAACACAAGGCACCATTAACACAGTTAGTTTATAACAATTTATTTTTGCTCGATTACGAAACAAGTTCTTACAACTGATATTGATCCCTCTCGAGACCTCATTCGTGTTGGAATCCATCGCCACAAGGTAGAGAGAAGAGGCAATGTGGAACTTAAATGCCTTGCCTATGGGCACAATCGTAACTGCTCCAATGGGGCTCGAACTCCAGGCATTTCGCATCTGAAACGAACGCTCTACTACTGCGTTATCACGACTTCCATTCACACAGTTGACCATAAATCGATTATTGGATATCCATAATTCGATTTTTGGATATCCATAAATAACGAATAAATAGCAAAACGGCACCCCGTAACTTTCAGTGAATAGCAGTCAATTGATGGAAGCACCTACAGAACCAATCCCATCAGAGACGGAAGTCAACGACTTATGCAATAATTACGTGTGTTTTACGTTTATTTATCGTCGCTACCGGTTGCCCATATGAGCGACACCTCCTGAAGAGATTAGACATTTTAGAGTTTTGAAGGATAGTGCAATGATACAGACAGAGACCCATTCCAGAGTCTACTTGGTTCTTTTACGTTCACGGTGTAAAGCACCGATACGAGACCTCGCTTTAAAGTCCCATCTGAACGACTGTTAGTTTTATTATGGCCAGACGGGGGGTCGAACCTGCTATCCCTGGATTACCAGTCCAGCGTGTTAACCACTCAAAAATTACATGATTGTATCTAGTAGTTATGTAGTGGACACCTGCTGTATTATTTGTTTACCTAAACAGAACTATTTCACGAGGGGAGGAGTTACAGACACGAGTAACAATCACTCCGCTTGTGAGAGGACCATGTTCACTTTTCCTGACCTTTTACTCGGACCAGATCCAGGACATGAAAGGCACGTGTGAAATGTTTGTGCAGTGATCTGGAGGCCGTGTGAGCTGGTTTATAGGACAACAACAGTACACTTAATTACATTCTATAACTATAATTGTGAGCTATAATGGAGAATTGCTATTCATAAACACTTATTTAGTCACCCCACCCCCGGTCCCATCGTTTTAGGGACAATGCCTCCAGGTGTTTATTAGTGGTTGTATAATGAGAGCCATCGGTCAGTTACTGCCCCTGAATATTCC
>CM026395.1:57291404-57306404 GCA_014843695.1 Archivesica marissinica
ACCCTTTCCTTCATAGAGATTTAGGTTAATATACTATTATATCTCCATACAAACGACAGTCATTTAACCCTTTCCTTCATAGAGATTTAGGTTAATATACTATTATATCTCCATACAAACGACAGCCATTTAACCCTTTCCTTCATAGAGATTTAGGTTAATATACTATTATATCTCCATACAAACGACAGTCATTTAGCTATCATGCAGTGGATAAGTAGTCGCCATATCTATACCACCTCCATAGATTTTACTGGGACTACATAGAGATTTAGGTTAATATACTATTATATCTCCATACAAACGAACAGCCATTTAGCTATCATGCAGTTAATAAGTAGTCGCCATATCTATCCCACCTCCATAGATATTACTGGGACTTCATAGAGATTTAGGTTAATATACTATTATATCTCCATACAAACGACAATCATTAAGCTATCATGCAGTGGATAAGTAGTCGCCATATCTATCCCACCTCCATAGATATTACTGGGACTACATAGAGATTTAGGTTAATATACTATTATATCTCCATACAAACGAACAGCCATTTAGCTATCATGCAGTTAATAAGTAGTCGCCATATCTATCCCACCTCCATAGATATTACTGGGACTTCATAGAGATTTAGGTTAATATACTATTATATCTCCATACAAACGACAATCATTTAGCTATCATGCAGTGGATAAGTAGTCGCCATATCTATCCCACCTCCATAGATATTACTGGGACTACATAGAGATTTAGGTTAATATACTATTATATCTCCATACAAACGATAATCATTAAGCTATCATGCAGTGGATAATACGCCATATCTATCCCACCTCCATAGATATTACTGACTACATAGAGATTTAGGTTAATATACTATTATATCTCCATACAAACGACAGTCATTTAACCCTTTCCTTCATGGAGATTTAGGTTAATATACTATTATATCTCCATACAAACGACAGCCATTTAACCCTTTCCTTCATGGAGATTTAGGTTAATATACTATTATATCTCCATACAAACGACAGCCATTTAACCCTTTCCTTCATAGAGATTTAGGTTAATATACTATTATATCCCACAAACACACAACCCCAAAAAATATACTATATATCTCCATACAAACGACAGCCATTTAACCCTTTCCTTCATGGAGATTTAGGTTAATATACTATTATATCTCCATACAAACGACAGCCATTTAGCTATCATGCAGTGGATAAGTAGTCGCCATATCTATCCCACCTCCATAGATATTACTGGGACTACATAGAGATTTAGGTTAATATACTATTATATCTCCATACAAACGACAGCCATTTAGCTATCATGCAGTTGATAAGTAGTCGCCATATCTATCCCACCTCCATAGATATTACTGGGACTTCATAGAGATTTAGGTTAATATACTATTATATCTCCATACAAACGACAGCCATTTAGCTATCATGCAGTGGATAAGTAGTCGCCATATCTATCCCACCTCCATAGATATTACTGGGACTACATAGAGATTTAGGTTAATATACTATTATATCTCCATACAAACGACAGCCATTTAGCTATCATGCAGTGGATAAGTAGTCGCCATATCTATCCCACCTCCATAGATATTACTGGGACTACATAGAGATTTAGGTTAATATACTATTATATCTCCATACAAACGACAGCCATTTAGCTATCATGCAGTGGATAAGTAGTCGCCATATCTATCCCACCTCCATAGATATTACTGGGACTACATAGAGATTTAGGTTAATATACTATTTATCTCCATACAAACGAAAGCCTTTAGCTATCATGCAGTGGATAAGTAGTCGCCATATCTATCCCACCTCCATAGATATTACTGGGACTACATAGAGATTTAGGTTAATATACTATTATATCTCCATACAAACGACAGCCATTTAGCTATCATGCAGTGGATAAGTAGTCGCCAATCTATCCCACCTCCATAGATATTACTGGGACTACATGAGATTCTGGCCTTTATTATGAGCATTGGGTTGGCTACTACATTGTCAATGTATGTCGTATTGGTAATGGCGTCAAGAGGTGCTTCTATGAGGGAAAGGGTCAATGTATGTCGTATTGGTAATGGCGTCAAGAGGTGCTTCTATGAGGGAAAGGGTCAATGTATGTCGTATTGGTAATGGCGTCAAGAGGTGCTTCTATGAGGGAAAGGGTCATGTATGTCGTATGGTAATGCGTCAAGAGGTGCTTCTATGAGGGAAAGGGTCAATGTATGTCGTATTGGTAATGGCATCAAGAGGTGCTTCTATGAGGGAAAGGGTTAATGTATGTCGTATTGGTAATGGCGTCAAGAGGTGCTTCTATGAGGGAAAGGTTCAATGTATGTCGTATTGGTAATGGCGTCAAGAGGTGCTTCTATGAGGGAAAGGGTTAATGTATGTCGTATTGGTAATGGCGTCAAGAGGTGCTTCTATGAGGGAAAGGGTCAATGTATGTCGTATTGGTAATGGCGTCAAGAGGTGCTTCTATGAGGGAAAGGGTCAATGTATGTCGTATTGGTAATGGCGTCAAGAGGTGCTTCTATGAGGGAAAGGGTCAATGTATGTCGTATTGGTAATGGCGTCAAGAGGTGCTTCTATGAGGGAAAGGGTCAATGTATGTCGTATTGGTAATGGCGTCAAGAGGTGCTTCTATGAGGGAAAGGGTCAATGTATGTCGTATTGGTAATGGCGACAAGAGGTGTTTCTATGAGGGAAAGGGTTAATGTATGTCGTATTGGTAATGGCGGCAAGAGGTGTTTCTATGAGGGAAAGGGTTAATGTATGTTGTATTGGTAATGGCGTCAAGAGGTGCTTCTATGAGGGAAAGGGTTAATGTATGTCGTATTGGTAATGGCGGCAAGAGGTGTTTCTATGAGGGAAAGGGTTAATGTATGTCGTATTGGTAATGGCGTCAAGAGGTGCTTCTATGAGGGAAAGGGTTAATGTATGTCGTATTGGTAATGGCGTCAAGAGGTGCTTCTATGAGGGAAAGGGTCAATGTATGTCGTATTGGTAATGGCGTCAAGAGGTGCTTCTATGAGGGAAAGGGTCAATGTATGTCGTATTGGTAATGGCGTCAAGAGGTGTTTCTATGAGGGAAAGGGTCAATGTATGTCGTATTGGTAATGGCGTCAGGTGCTTCTATGAGGGAAATGGTTAATGTATGTCGTATTGGTAATGGCGTCAAGAGGTGCTTCTATGAGGGAAAGGGTCAATGTATGTCGTATTGGTAATGGCGTCAAGAGGTGCTTCTATGAGGGAAAGGGTAAATGTATGTCGTATTGGTAATGGCGTCAAGAGGTGCTTCTATGAGGGAAAGGGTTAATGAATGTCGTATTGGTAATGGCGTCAAGAGGTGCTTCTATGAGGGAAAAGGGTTAATGTATGTCGTATGGTAATGGCGTCAAGAGGTGCTTCTATGAGGGAAAGGGTCAATGTATGTCGTTTGGTAATGGCGACAAGAGGTGCTTCTATGAGGGAAAGGGTTAATGTATGTAGTATTGGTAATGGCGTCAAGAGGTGCTTCTATGAGGGAAAGGGTTAATGTATGTCGTATTGGTAATGGCGTCGTGTTTCTATGAGGGAAAGGGTTAATGTATGTCGTATTGGTAATGGCGTCAAGAGGTGCTTCTATGAGGGAAAGGGTTAATGTATGTCGTATGGTAATGGCGTCAAGAGGTGCTTCTATGAGGGAAAGGGTCAATGTATGTCGTATTGGTAATGGCGTCAAGAGGTGCTTCTATGAGGGAAAGGGTCAATGTATGTCGTATTGGTAATGGCGTCAAGAGGTGTTTCTATGAGGGAAAGGGTCAATGTATGTCGTATTGGTAATGGCGTCAAGAGGTGCTTCTATGAGGGAAAGGGTTAAGGTATTGTTACAAAGGTATATTTCTTTGCATATGATGCATTGAATCTATTACACGTATTCCTTGTGTGTTTTTACGTTTATTTATCGTCGCTACCGGTTGCCCATATGAGCGACGCCTCCTGAAGAGATTAGTGATTTTAGATTTTTGGAGGATAGTGCAATGATACAGACAGAGACCCATATGTTGATGAATAGCATTGCTATGTTTCAAGGTACATTTTGACTAATAACCCTTTCAACCCCACAGGCCTCTAAATAGGCTTATGAAAAAGTGAAGATCCAGATGAGCCGGCTCGTGACGAGCCGTCTCATCAGGATCTGCACTTTTTTGCCAGTAATAATTATTAATTTTAGACAAAATTACCCATCTTGATAAATGAACTGGTCCGAATGTAATTTTCTTATTCATTTATTGGTCTAAGATTATCATGGACCAGTCCATGTCAGTTACTTGGGGTTGAATGGGTTAATGAATGAAATACATTTAAATCTATGAAAGAATATGTATCCATTGTTACATCAAGGAAATTGTGTGAAACATGGAAGATGACTTCTGTTACGGCAGGGAGCTTCATATCTAAAATAGATTACTTCTGTTACGGCAGGGAGCTTCATATCTAAAATAGATTACTTCTGTTACGACAGGGAGCTTCATATCTAAAATAGATTACTTCTGTTACGACAGGGAGCTTCATATCTAAAATAGATTACTTCTGTTACGACAGGGAGCTTCAAATTTAAAATAGATTACTTATGTTACGACAGGGAGCTTCAAATTTAAAATAGATTACTTCTGTTACGACAGGGAGCTTCAAATAATAGAATAGATGACTTCTGTTACGGCAGGGAGCTTCAAATAATAGAATAGATGACTTCTGTTACGGCAGGGAGCTTCAAATAATAGAATAGATGACTTCTGTTACGGCAGGGAGCTTCAAATAATAGAATAGATGACTTCTGTTACGACATGGAGCTTCAAATAATAGCATAGATGACTTCTAGCTATAAATCTGCATTCTAACATGACTTGATATTTTGTTCTAATGAACAATGAACAGATCTACCCGGCATGTGTTGGCTTTATTGTTACCAGTCACTTGCTTTTCAAGCTCCACCGTAGGAGTTTCACTATTATCAGTGTGGTATCTCTTCCTCCCTCCCACTGCGCTATCATGGGGTTTCACTGTTATCAGTGTGGTATCCCTTCCTCCCTCCCACTGCGCTATCATGGGGTTTCACTCTTATCAGTGGGGGTATCCCTTCCTCCCTCCCACTGCGCTATCATGGGGTTTCACTATTATCAGTGTGGTATCCCTTCCTCCCTCCCACTGCGCTATCATGGGGTTTCACTCTTATCAGTGGGGGTATCCCTTCCTCCCTCCCACTGCGCTATCATGGGGTTTCACTATTATCAGTGGGGGTATCCCTTCCTCCCTCCCACTGCCCCATCACGACTTGTGTTGTTTAAAGTATGTGGTGGCCTAGTCCAACACGTGAACGTTATTATTACGTCATTAACATTCCTTACATAACGGAACGTCAGGGGAGGTAACTAGAGTCGTACAGTGGGGCTAGTGGTGGCCGAACTCCATTAAACGCAACACATATTGATGGTTTTATTCCCTACAATTTTAATACATAATATATAACCTCTTCCTTAAATAATCCACATAACGTTAAGCAGGGCGGGAGAGTCGAAAATACATGTGTTCTTATTCTTATGTTGATAAAATATATATAATATGGACCAATAATCATATGATACTAGTTCTAACATGGCTCGGCATTTTGCCTGTATACGCAAAGAATGAAACCATTGTTAAATCTGCAGTAAAACACGGCTTAGCACGTGGCGTCAAACGATGACGTCATTTGTGTTGGTTTGTGACGTCATTTGCGCGTATTGATAAAATAACACCTACTATATGTGCGCTTATTAGATATTTTGGTCACGTTGACATCGAAATAGTATTTATATGTGCGTTATTTATTGTCGAATAAAACATTCATTGTCACTCTGCGCGCCGGAATTAACCATATAGGCCTTCGCGGTTAATTCCTCGGCGCCATTAAAGACAAATATAATTTCTTAAAAAGATACAGAATTAATGTGGGTTAATCACGTGATAATAAATAATTAAGCTAAAAATAATATGTGGGTTAGTCGATTATTAACATGGTTTATCATTGCTCTACTGTTCAAAACTCACTGGGACTTTGTTTTATCTTCGTCGGCTTGATTTATGGTAGCAACTAGTTATCATAATCTTTGTAAATGAGCTTGAGTATTAGACAGAGTGTGATAATAGTGATGTGTGGATAATAGAGTGATTTGTGTAGGACGATCCATTAGTATTAGCACTGAATATGTTCTACAGATCCTTGACATCGATGGATTGCTTGCTGATGCAATCTATTTTAATGTCTAGTGACATCGACATTCCAGCAAACGCTTGTGGATATGCAACAGTCAAGATTAGAGCGTTTACTAGGACAGCAAGTGTATCTACAATCAGATTTAATATACATTAGTGTTTCTTGTAGAATATCCATCACTGCATTATAGTGGTACACAGTGTAGCATGGTCTATTACAACGCTATTATCGATACACCTTGCGTTTCGTTTCGACAAGATTTCATATTGGATTAATCTAATTTTATTCCGTCAGCGAAATGGTGAAATGCAGATATGTAGGGCCTACATACCATTTGTGTTTTCTGTTTTGCTACATGCTTTATTTGTTCAACATAAGTATGATGCTCTCCCATTGTGGATGTAATGAAGATATCTATCTAACTAGCCTAGATAGAAAGATAGAAACATTCAACGTACGCTTGTGAACACGTAACGCAC
The DNA here is from genome assembly GCA_014843695.1 of Archivesica marissinica. Classification (NCBI taxonomy): domain Eukaryota; kingdom Metazoa; phylum Mollusca; class Bivalvia; order Venerida; family Vesicomyidae; genus Archivesica; species Archivesica marissinica. The sequence goes on from CM026395.1 coordinate 57,298,154, forward strand.
ATTCAACCTAGCGTAGATTGTTTTTCTTAGGTAATAAAAGTACACAGGGTAATTATTTCGCTCGGTCTACCTACGACTAATTAATACAAATTCGTGTGTGGGTGACAGTCGGGGAGATGACAAAAGGACACACCCTGAGTAGTAAAGCATCACACATAGGCCTAACCATCTAAACGCCAATAACAAAAATAGGTGACAATGCGTTCATGCAGATTGTTTATTGCATTCATTTTTATGTCGTTGTAAAGGAAAGTAATCACCGGGTAAGACATAACCATGATAAACTACAGATATAACTCATATACATCTACACTTCTTTCATTGCAGGGAGATATGGGTCAAAACTCCTGGGTGAGATTGGTCACGTGGTATGTGCTTCCTTGCGCGGTCACGTTCTATGCGATACCTTACAGCGCATTAGCGTTCCCCGATGATGTATACAGCAAGAACTATCGTTGGATGGAGGAAGGAGACATAAACATTGGTGTTATCCTCCCCATTCATTCATCTAACTCTCTCTTCAACTGCTCAGACCATATTATAGACATGCGTAAATTGCAAAATGTTGAAGCAGTCAGCTTTGCCGTTAGAGAAATCAATAAAGACAGTACTATTTTACCGAATTTAACCCTCGGCTTTCACATCCTCGATGACTGCCAATCCCCTTCCATCGCTCTAGCACGAGCTATCCAGTTTATGCCACGTGATATACGATCGAAAGATATTGGCTTTTCACCAAGTATGGAACGATTGGGCAACAATGGGGAAGAGAGAACATTTTACGATGTTGTTGGTGTGATTGGTGCTTATACAAGCAAACTGAGCATCGTCATTGCCAATGTTCTTAACCTGTTTAAGCTGCCACAAATCAGCCACACTGCAACAAGTGACGTTCTCAGTGATAAATCTAGATTCCCGTACTTCTTCCGAATGGTACCACCAGACAGGTATCAAGTAAAGGCTATCGCCAGTATCTTGCGTTATTTTAACTGGAGTCACGTGTTCATTGTTTATTCGGAGGGAAGTTACGGCCACGACGGAATGAAGGAGCTACGGAGTACGTTCCAAGTCATGAAAAATGGTGTTTGTATCGAAGAAGCCATTGAAATAGCTGATGGATCAACTGAAAATGATTTTCTTGAAATACTTAATAGATTCAATGCGCAAACTGACACACGTATTGTCGTTGCTTTTGTCGAAATGGAACATGCTACGTTTATAATTAAAGCGGTGAAAACGGCAGATCTTATTAACAGGTTTATTTGGGTAGGAAGCGACAGTCTTAGTCTGGTACTAGAGGAAGACCCCACACTCTGTGATAATTTACCTGGTTCTATGTCCGTGCACCCATTTTCAGCAAATATTTCCACAGAACGATTTAGCGACCATCTTAATCGATTAAATTCACCCGATAACGGAGAACTAAGCAGAAATCCATGGTTAAGTGAATTACAAGAATATTACAGAAAGTTGGGTATCTATAATTCTACGCAGACTACCCACACACACACGTGTGTTTATAAACACGATGGCTATAAAGTGCGGTCTACGTTTGTTGATTCGTTTCTTATTGACAGTGTGTACGTATTAGCTCACTCACTTGACAACGTCGTCACCGCCCACTGTAACCCGGATATAATAGGACCTGAACACGTTGCTGAATGCGTATCAACAGTAGGGATATTCGATGAATTAAAGAGTATAAACTTTAATGGGCCATATGGCGAAATTGAATTTAATGAACACGGTGATGCTGTTGCAAAATATATAATCCACCAGTGCATTCCACAACAAGCTGATCGTGATCCGGAAATGCAGACTGTTGGACTTTGGGATATGGAGGGAGAAGAGCTAAATATTAATAAAAGCAACATGTGGTGGACATCCCCGACAATTCCATCGTCTTCGTGCCCCAAACCATGCACGGAAACTACAGGGACAATATATTACTTCATGAAACAGACTTGCTGTCACGTGTGTGTCACGTGTAAGGTGAATGAGATTGTAGCTGCAAACGCTACCAGATGTGAGATATGCCCAGAACTGTTCTGGCCCGAAGACGACACGAGAACAACGTGCATTCCGATCACCCCACATTATTGTGGTATTAAGAACCCCGTATCTATCGGTCTTTGTGTAGCCGCTATTGTTGGAGCCGTAGTGTGTTTCTGGATTATTATAATACTTCTTAGATACAGGGGTGAACACGTGGTGAAGGGTTTTAGCTTAGAACTCAGTAGTATGATATTACTGGGGACGATTCTTACCTACGTACTTGCAGTGAGCTTCCTGTCTAGTCCGGCTAGCTGGAAGTGCTACGTGAATTATGTTGGCTTCAGTCTCACCTATGCGATGATCTATGCACCATTACTCGTCAAGACAAACCGTATCTACCGCATTTTCAACGCTGGAAAAAGAACAGCAAGAAAGCCATGCTTTATCAGCACAAGTTCCCAAGTGTTCTTCTCATTGGTTCTTATATGCTGTCAGGTAATACTTATATCTTACACACAGGTTCTTATATGCTGTCAGGTAATACTTATATCTTACACACAGATTCTTATATGCTGTCAGGTAATACTTATACCTTACACACAGGTTCTTATATGCTGTCAGGTAATACTTATATCTTACACACAGGTTCTTATATGCTGTCAGGTAATACTTATATCTTACACACAGGTTCTTATATGCTGTCAGGTAATACTTATACCTTACACACAGGTTTATATCGTCAGGTAATACTTATACTTACACACAGGTTCTTATATGCGTCAGGTAAACTTATACCTTAACAGGTTCTTATTGCTGTCAGGTATACTTATATTACACACTGGTTCTTATATGCTGTCAGGTAATACTTATATCTTACACACAGGTTCTTATATGCTGTCAGGTAATACTTATACCTTACACACAGATTCTTATATGCTGTCAGGTAATACTTATACCTTACACACTGAGTCTTATATGCTGTCAGGTAATACTTATATCTTACACTGATTCTTATATGCTGTCAGGTAATACTTATATCTTACACACAGGTTCTTATATGCTGTCAGGTAATACTTATACCTTACACACTGATTCTTATATGTGGTAAGGTTTCACACGTTGGTCCTTAATTCGTTGCTGTCAGGTAAGACTTAGGGTTCATTAGCGAAGAAGTGCATACGAAAATAGATACAGAGAGGGCATGATCGAGTGAAATGCAATAGCGATGCATATGAAATGCAATAGCGATGCATATATTTCAATATGGAAGGTGTATCACAACAAATCAGCTAACAAACTAAAGCATAGTTCCATTGTATGCATATAGTATTGAAACCAGTCAAAGCTAGTCATGATTATTAAACTAAAGCATATTTAACACACAGACGCGTAGGGCACTTTAATACACTATATGCTTGACAACAACAACCTTTTAGTTGCCATGGTTACATTGTAACAACAGACATAATAAATATGCAAATATAGATATGCGGGTAACACAACGGGGACAGAGAAAATAATGTATTCAATTTCAAAACAGCATGTTAATTCTAAATTGGTGAACAACGAAATTCCAAAATGATACAGAACGAAATTGGTATTATCACTCAAGATATGGTTAAAATAAATATTAGTTGTCACTATGCGGTCATGATAACAAAGCAGTTTAACAGGTAAACAGTATACTCCAGATTCACAGTTACATGGATATCCTGATAGTTTTACGTACACAACACGTTTTTCATTCACAAAAGTGTGTATCGCCACAGCGGAATGTCATTGATAACTGAATCAGTAGTAAATATGTAGTCCGTGTGTGTGTATGTACTATTAAATTGGTTGTGTATGTTCCGGATAATGTTTGGTGTTCAGCTATAGGATTTCATTACGTAAGTTAAAAAAATACTTAGGTGTCTTAATAGTGCAAAGTTTTGACTATTCATCAGTTGGTTATATTTGATAACATTTGGGTACTTATAGTAATATTTTGGTATGAGATGAAATCTTTTTTCAATAAAGCGTTTACAAACAAACAAGTTATGAAATTCATCGCCCAAATCATTCATGCATGACGGGCACTTACGTTCGTTATAAGGGACATTTGTCCAGCGTCCTGTTTCAATAGGGAACTTGTGGTTTGCAGTACGAAACTTGAGAATTGGTAAAAGCAAGTGTTTTGGTAGCCGTGTCAGATATTCTTCCAACTTCAGCTCGTCTTTGTTTAGATTATACGCTTTTCCTTTGTTAGATAATTGCATGCTACTTCTCCATTGTGCAATGAATTGGTCAATTAATGTTTGTTTTATAATCAGATGAGTATTGTTAGATGTATTGTGTTGATTAAGGAACAATGTAGTGGTCCCAGTAGAATTAAATATATTTCTAACAAAACCTAACCACTTAAAAGAATGTTCATCTTGTAACATCAACTTGTATACAAGACAAGAATATGTGTGTACGTCACCGGTAACAAGTTTGTTCCAAAAGTTTACTATCTTAGTTTTAATGATAATTTCAAGCGGATATCTACCAAATTATCCGTACAACATATAGGCTGGTGTACTCCTTCGAGTGTTAGAAATTTTTCTTAGAAATTCGGTATGAATTTTTTCGCAATCATGTTTTCTATTCCCCAAATTTCGCACGAATATGTAAGGATAGGTATTATTGTATGGTCAAACAACTTAAGCTGTAAATCAATTGGCAAGTTGAGGTTGTAAATACGCTTATATAATAGATGCATTGCTTTTCTAGCTTGGGATATCAAATGGGCCCTAGCTTTGTTAAATTTGCCAGTGGGGCTGAACACAACACCCAGGTATTTATAGTTATCTATTATTTCAACATTATTTCCTGCTAGGCTGAATGACATATTACGGACACCGCGTTTATTTGACCCAAACACCATTACCTTTGTTTTTTCTAAATTCATTTTAAGTTTCCATTTTTGACAATATATATTGAAATCATCTAGACATTTTTGGAATTCATCTGGGGTTGTACCAATCAACACAGTGTCGTCAGCAAATAGAAGAACAACAATACTTAGTAACCGAATTACATCATCATTGGCATATTCTAAACTAATACCGTTATTACCTTTAGATACTAGGAAGTCTAGTAAATCATTAAGAAACAGTGCACTAAGCATACAGTTTTTGTTAGGCCATTCCAAGCAAGATGCGAACTCGCACGAAATGTGTTTATTTTTTTAAATTGTGTGAAGCTAGACGTCCAGACCACCGTCATTTGATAGACAAATGATTGCTGAGGAGAACTAAAATAGTGGCTTTACAAGTAAGTTTAGATACTGGCATATTATGGCCGTTGAATTGTGTAGCACGCGTTTTGCTTACAAGTTCGACCTCTTTGTTGTTTCAGTATATAGCCTTGATAGCGACGTGGTGTCATTTTTAAACTTGCTTGGAATGGGGTATAAAAGAATTGTATGTACAAACATAATTTATAGTATATCATAGTCGTTTGGTTTTGGTTTTGAACCCGAAACCATTTGTCCAGACCCTTAGCGTCCGTGATTGCACCAGTGAACTATATATTAATTTAACATTATGTTTATATTTATATTATATTCTCCCATATTATTTTTTTATGAGACCCCAAAAGTGGGTAACCCCGTTTATTATTTTTAATGTAGCATATACATAGTCATAGATATCACATTCAACACGTAGCAATTATACACAATGACCTTGATTTAACATTCAACACATAGTAATTATACACAATGACCTTGATTTAACATTCAACACATAGTAATTATACACAATGACCTTGATTTAACATAGTAGTCTATTTAATTTGAAAATGCAAAGGGTTAGGGGTTGTCTCCCTTTACCAATAAAGATATTCTCCTATATTTGCATACGCACAGACATACATATATATGTAGGATATATATTACAATTAGGATGTCCGATTAGCGCAGTGGTTAGCGCGCTCACTTCTCACCAATGTAACCTGGGTTCAATCCTCGGACGGGGAAGTATGCGAGATGGTACGGTTGTCGCCAGATCGGATAGGTGGGTTTTCTCCGGGTAGTCCGGTTTCCTCCCACACGAATGACCACAGCATCCGCGTTAACGAGAGTGATTAGTTGTAAAAGAAATAAAGCTTAACCTTAAAATAATTTATAAAAGTTAATTAATCGTTGGTGACCTAGTCACTAGGGCATCACAGCCGGGCACAGCCTACTATGTTCTGACTTTCGCTTTGGTAGGCGAGACAAAAATGTCACAAGCTATGACACACGTGACCCATAATCCCGGGGCATTTACCGACATATTTCCAAACAAACAAAAAAGCAATTAAGAATGCCACATTTATCTTCCTAAAGCCTGTTGAGATATGTTAACTGGCACTTTATATAATCAGATTGTTATCAACACAGATAGCATGGTCTGAAAAATGGTCGTTTCCAGGGATATATGGTAGATGATATGCGAGCATTTTAATTTTGTGAATGGCAATTTTTCCTTTGGTTGAGGAATCGTGACGTCATACCTTTGTACTTTATTATTAATATTGGACTGGTGTCAAAAGCCCAGAGTATTATATCAAATCATACGCGTAAATGCACGAAATTAACAATTTTAATTAGTAGGATCTTGTTATATAAGTGTGTGTGTTATTAAGTAAGATATAAGCCTCAAACGAATCCAATATGTAAAATATTGGTACTGTCTTCGGCGCTACGCGCCTCACACTGTCCAATATTTTACATATTGGATCGTTTTCGGCTGATATCCTATACATATTCAAGTGTGTGTACAAATATGCAGATGCGTGTGAATAGATGGTTCACCAGAGCTAGTATAATAGGTCTAGTATAATACACTGACAAATATACGATAGCCATATGGAATAAACATTCCGTAGTACATGTATTGACTTCTGCGAGGGAATTTCATGTACACACCCCTCCGTGGTCGAGTGGTTAAGGTCGCTGACTTGTATACCACTGTAACCTATCATCACTGATGGTCACGGGTTCGAGCCCCGCTCAGACCGTGCTTCATTTATATGAAAAAGTTGGCAGTTTCTTACGGAGGTTGGTGAACCAAGTACTGGTTAACCGCGGTAGCCTGCCCAGGAAAGGTGTTGTTAGGTAAACTGCCCGGCGCTCAAATGGGCAACCGGTAGCGACGTTAAAGCGACACTACATCGGTGAAAATACAAATGTCTGCATAATGTAATTTGCTATTATATGGTAATATATTTTTCCAAATATTTGCCTCAAAAATTGAGTATTTCAACAAATAAAAACACGTCGTATACGCGATTTGTTGACATAATAAAATAATGTAAATAGGGTCGACATGCATGCGTAATACAACGCGTTTATCCTGAATAACAAGAGATATGGTACATATTTACCGTGATATCTCACATGTGTGCCTAGTCTCATTGTGCTTTCAAAGTAAAGTAATAATACCGTTGGAATATTACACTACTGTATAGGTAAGGCAATATACGATAGCTTACAGGTACTGTGATTTATTGTGTAATACTGCTAACAACCTGACTTACCCATTATGCAATAGTGTATCGAATGTTTGTTTACAACCGTTATTACTTTACGTTGAAAGCACAGTAGTTAAATTATCTCTAAACGAAAGTATCGCGTGTTTAGTATTGACTCCAATGACAAACAAACGTCAATTCAGGAGCGTGGATGTCCGTTATATGAAATCCTACTTTCACTTTTGAAAGTTTGTATACCACAAAAACACTGTTTAATGATTCAATGTTAGTGTTCGAATGTATTCAGAAGAATTTGTAGTAGCTATGCATTTATACGTGAACAAATGCATTTTATCTCCTTTTTGCGATGTAATGTCGCTTTAACTAAACTTAAATATAAAAAAAAAATGCACACACCGGAAACGTGATTGATACTTTCGCGGCCATCTGTAGGTATTTCATGGTTTGAATACTTGCTCTAGGGATACACACGCTGGTAAAACTATGAAAGTTTAATTAAGGAACGAGTCGCAGGTTAATAGTTTCCATCGGGGTATGAACTCCATTGGACGCGGTTAAAGAGTGTGTATGCCGTAGTTCCCTTTAACAGACAGAGAATGTAGAATGCCTGTTTAATAAGCCTAATGGCTGTTCTACTGATCGTGTAGAAACGAAAAGTGTCAGCAATAAATAACATGGCATCCGTGATCCAGTGGTGGAATGTCGAAATTGGAATCGATCGGTCACGGGTTCGATACTCGGTCAGGCCACGTAT
>CM026395.1:57311404-57346404 GCA_014843695.1 Archivesica marissinica
AAAATACACAAGCAATATTATAACTGCACCATACATAATTTGGAAGAAGTAAAGATAAGCAACTGTTACCGTGTTGTTATAAACCATTCACACAACACATAACCAATGAATAAGTACCTTGTATCACACAATTTCATTGCAACTTGTAGCGATGAAAATATCAACAAAGCAAATGGCTATTTGAAAACAAAGGGACGTAACTGTGCATATCGTAATAAAATGGATATGTCCACGGTCACGGTAGATGACCGTTAGTGACAAATATATATATATATTCAGGTAAGCGACGTAGCCAGGTGAAAATGATGTGCAAGCCCGTTTGAACTAAATTAAGCACGGTAGGGTGGTCTGTGGGCCTTCTTCCTCCCGTATTGTTAACACATAGACACCAAATGGTACACTCTGGCACCTTTTAGGGGAAATATTTATACACTAACAAACACATAAGATCTATATCCAGCCCAAAAAAAGTAAAAGAAATAGAGAAAATAATGTGCAAGCCCGGGTGTTGTGGCTTAAAGGCAACGCGTGCCTGCTGCTTCAGGTGTTTTGTTAGTATTGCTTCAGGTGTTTGTTAGTATTGCTTCAGGTGTTTGTTAGTATTGCTTCAGGTGTTGTGTTAGTATTGCTGCAGGTGTTTTGTTAGTATTGCTTCAGGTGTTTGTTAGTATTGCTTCAGGTGTTTTTGTTAGATTGCTTCAGGTTTGTAGTATTGCTTCAGGTTGTTAGTATTGCTTCAGGTGTTTGTAGTTTTTGATATTGTTCAGGTTTGTTCGTATTGCTTCTGTTAGTATTGCTTCAGGTGTTTGTTAGTATTGCTTCAGGTATTTGTTAGTATTGCTTCAGGTGTTTGTTAGTTGCTTCAGGTGTTTGTTAGTATTGCTTCAGGTGTTTGTTAGTATTGCTTCAGGTGTTTGTTAGTATTGCTTCAGGTATTTGTTAGTATTGCTTCAGGTGTTTGTTAGTATTGCTTCAGGTGTTTGTTAGTATTGCTTCAGGTGTTTTGTTAGTATTGCTTCAGGTGTTTGTTAGTATTGCTTCAGTGTTTGTTAGTATTGCTTCAGGTGTTTGTTAGTATTGCTTCAGGAACCAAACCAAACCAACCATTGTTAGTATGTTAGTACTGCTTCAGGTGTTTGTTAGTACTGCTTCAGGTGTTTGTTAGTACTGCTTCAGGTGTTTGTTAGTATTGCTTCAGGTGTTTGTTAGTACTGCTTCAGGTGTTTGTTAGTACTGCTTCAGGTGTTTGTTAGTATTGCTTCAGGTGTTTGTTAGTATTGCTTCAGGTGTTTTGTTAGTATTGCTTCAGGTGTTTTGTTAGTATTGCTGCAGGTGTTTTGTTAGTACTGCTTCATGTGTTTTGTTAGTATTGCTGCAGGTGTTTTGTTAGTATTGCTGCAGGTGTTTTGTTAGTATTGCTTCAGGTGTTTTGTTAGTATTGCTTCAGGTGTTTGTTAGTATTGCTTCAGGTGTTTGTTAGTATTGCTTCAGGTGTTTGTTAGTATTGCTTCAGGTGTTTTGTTCGTATTGCTTCCGGTGTTTGTTAGTATTGCTTCAGGTATTTGTTAGTATTGCTTCAGGTGTTTGTTAGTATTGCTTCAGGTGTTTGTTAGTATTGCTTCAGGTGTTTTGTTAGTATTGCTGCAGGTGTTTTGTTAGTATTTCTGCAGGTGTTTTGTTAGTACTGCTGCAGGTGTTTTGTTAGTATTGCTGCAGGTGTTTTGTTAGTACTGCTTCAGGTGTTTGTTAGTATTGCTTCAGGTGTTTTGTTAGTATTGCTGCAGGTGTTTTGTTAGTACTGCTTCATGTGTTCTGTTAGTATTGCTTCAGGTGTTTGTTAGTATTGCTTCAGGTTTTTGTTAGTATTGCTTCAGGTGTTTGTTAGTATTGCTTCAGGTGTTTGTTAGTATTGCTTCAGGTGTTTGTTAGTATTGCTTCAGGTGTTTTGTTCGTATTGCTTCCGGTGTTTGTTAGTATTGCTTCAGGTATTTGTTAGTATTGCTTCAGGTGTTTGTTAGTATTGCTTCAGGTGTTTGTTAGTATTGCTTCAGGTGTTTTGTTAGTATTGCTGCAGGTGTTTTGTTAGTACTGCTTCATGTGTTCTGTTAGTATTGCTTCAGGTGTTTGTTAGTATTGCTTCAGGTTTTGTTAGTATTGCTTCACGTGTTTTGTTAGTACTGCTTCAGGTGTTTTGTTAGTACTGCTGCAGGTGTTTTGTTAGTATTGCTTCAGGTGTTTGTTAGTATTGCTTCAGGTGTTTTTAGTATTGCTGCAGGTGTTTTGTTAGTACTGCTGCAGGTGTTTTGTTAGTATTGCTTCAGGTGTTTGTTAGTATTGCTTCAGGTGGTTTGTTAGTATTGCTTCAGTTGTGTGTTAGTATTGCTTCAGGTGTTTGTTAGTATTGCTTCAGGTGGTTTGTTAGTATTGCTGCAGGTGTTTTGTTAGTACTGCTTCAGGTGTTTGTTAGTACTGCTTCAGGTATTTGTTAGTACTGCTTCAGGTATTTGTTAGTATTGCTTCAGGTGTTTGTTAGTATTGCTTCAGGTGTTTGTTAGTATTGCTGCAGGTGTTTTGTTAGTACTGCTTCAGGTGTTTGTTAGTACTGCTTCAGGTGTTTTGTTAGTATTGCTTCAGGTGTTTGTTAGTATTGCTTCAGTTGTGTGTTAGTATTGCTTCAGTTGTGTGTTAGTATTGCTTCAGGTGTTTGTTAGTATTGCTTCAGGTATTTGTTAGTACTGCTTCACGTGTTTTGTTAGTATTGCTTCAGGTGTTTGTTAGTATTGCTTCAGGTGTTTTGTTAGTATTGCTTCACGTGTTTTGTTAGTATTGCTTCAGGTGTTTGTTAGTATTGCTTCACGTGTTTTGTTAGTATTGCTTCACGTGTTTTGTTAGTACTGCTGCAGGTGTTTTGTTAGTATTGCTGCAGGTGTTTTGTTAGTATTGCTTCAGGTGTTTGTTAGTATTGCTTCACGTGTTTGTTAGTATTGCTGCAGGTGTTTTGTTAGTATTGCTTCACGTGTTTTGTTAGTATTGCTTCACGTGTTTGTTAGTATTGCTGCAGGTGTTTTGTTAGTATTGCTTCACGTGTTTGTTAGTATTGCTGCAGGTGTTTTGTTAGTATTGCTTCACGTGTTTTGTTAGTATTGCTGCAGGTGTTTGTTAGTATTGCTTCACGTGTTTTGTTAGTATTGCTGCAGGTGTTTGTTAGTATTGCTTCACGTGTTTTGTTAGTATTGCTGCAGGTGTTTTGTTAGTATTGCTTCAGGTGTTTTGTTAGTATTGCTTCAGGTGTTTTGTTAGTATTGCTTCACGTGTTTTGTTAGTATTGCTTCACGTGTTTTGTTAGTATTGCTTCAGGTGTTTTGTTAGTATTGCTTCACGTGTTTTGTTAGTACTGCTTCAGGTGTTTGTTAGTATTGCTTCAGGTGTTTGTTAGTATTGCTTCACGTGTTTTGTTAGTATTGCTTCACGTGTTTTGTTAGTACTGCTGCAGGTGTGTGTTAGTATTGCTGCAGGTGTTTTGTTAGTATTGCTTCAGGTGTGTGTTAGTATTGCTTCACGTGTTTTGTTAGTACTGCTTCAGGTGTTTTGTTAGTACTGCTTCAGGTGTTTTGTTAGTATTGCTGCAGGTGTTTTGTTAGTACTGCTTCAGGTGTTTGTTAGTATTGCTTCAGGTGGTTTGTTAGTATTGCTTCAGTTGTGTGTTAGTATTGCTTCATGTGTTTTGTTAGTATTGCTTCAGGTGTTTGTTAGTACTGCTTCAGGTGTTTGTTAGTATTGCTTCAGGTGGTTTGTTAGTATTGCTTCAGTTGTGTGTTAGTATTGCTTCATGTGTTTTGTTAGTACTGCTTTTATGTTGTTCTATTAGCTGTTTGAGATATATCTTGTTCATTCTATTCTTAGAACTGTAAATTAAAATTTGAGTAGCAATGAGATAAAGAGATTCCGGAACATATAGTAATTAATTTAGAAGGTTGACATTAAGATTGACTCAGAAGAAAGGAGGCATGATAGAAAGAGGAACACGATATATTCACTCTCTCTAATGGTTCAATGGTATGGGCAAGCATGCAACATTTAGTGAACGGATGCTAATGAAAACCGTCTGCTTTATCGGGTGTAGATTTGGATTGCTTGAAATATGTTTGCGTTGAAATCATCGCTAAGATTCCGGGTCTCCGTGTAATAGAGTGTATAGTGTTATGGTACTATATTTAGAAGTAGTTGCAAGAAGACGAATAAGAGACATCTCTAATTTTCTATAACCTCCCTTGGCAGATAAAGTCTGATTTATTCCAAAATGTGAATATGTCAGTTTAGTCAGAATCCTTTCTTTTTACTGTTGTTCCCTAACCAGATGTTGCGGTATGATAAATGTGATTTTATCAAAATCGGTTAATTAACTGATAAAACATTCTTTTACAAATAAGTACCCATTGCATATACTGTATGAGATCTGTTGAGATTAGTAATTTAATACTCATACGAAGCGTTGGGGAATAAAATCGCTAGCATATTGTGCAAAGGAAACAGCGATAAAAAAAAGAGGAAAACACTTAATAGGACCTATCTACATTTAGATGCTGATGTCATTATAGTAGAGCCATTCAAAGAGAAAATGATGATTACTCTCACATTGACAGAGGGGTGATGGAGACATGTTTTATCGAACACATGTTGGTTTAATGAACTATATCTAGTACAGCGTTGCTATTACGATTTGTAATGGAGAAACGAAGCTTTAGAGGAGGCTGAGCGACAAACAGACTAGGTCTATCCCACAGGCGCAAGACACCCCCCTCATTTGCCATTGGTTATTTGACTATTTGACCGATCTCCATCAAATAAAAAGTATTTGTTGATAGAATAAGGTCTTCATGTCGGGACCACAAGGACATATCAGTGATCTGGTCGTTTTTACCTAGTTTTCCGTCGATGTTTCTGCATGCTTGTTTTATTTCCGTTGGTTGCCTTCAGTAACCATTACTCACTATTTGACCATACGGCAAACAATTGTTATAATTTTGTGTCTTGTGCCTGTGACCTATCCTGGTCAAAATACGATTATAATAGTGTTTAATTGAGAAAACTGTTTGTTTTCCTTACTGAAACGCTAGGGTATGTGTGGTTTTGTGACGGGTATCATTTACACGATAGCAACCGTGCTAGCAAGTGTTACAGCCAACATAAACCGGAATATAGCTTTAACATAAAATACCTCTACATATGTTCTCTCCAATTGCAGGTTGCCATTGTGGTCATCTCTACGAGTCTGCAGCCACCCAAGCTATCACTACACATGCCGCATCGCACACAGAAATTTGTGGAACTATTTTGCAACCTTCCGCAGGCTGGACTACTTTCGTCACTCTCGTACAATCTCGTATTGGTCGTGATCTGCACGTTTTATGCCTTCAAGACAAGAAAATTGCCCGACAATTACAAGGAATCCCGCTATATCGCATTCTGTGTCGATACAACTCTTCTGATATGGATAACCTTTGTTCCGACATATTTCACGGCAACAAGAGCGACAGCCAAGACAACAATACTGTCCATTTCTCTGTTATTGAACGCGTCGGTAACCGTCACGTGTTTGTTTCTTCCCAGAATATATTCCTTGTATAGCAGTTTGAAAAACACATGCTCCAGTGCAACGCATCACTATAAGGATTTTAGAATCGTCAAACATGTCGTTAAACGAAAACACTCTGTTTTGGAAATCACTGAACTGGAGTCATTGCAATGTACTATGAGACATGTTCCGAGTGCGTTGACGTGTAACAGCGACTTACTGTACCGTGATCAGTCAGAACTCGGAAATCTTGCTGCAAGTACACAGGCGTGCTTACAAATGGCCGATATTTCTACGAATGATGTTGACGAGTAAATGACAGTTTAGATTTTTTGGAGGATAGTGCAATGGTACAGACAGAGACCCATCCCAGAATCTCCTACGGTTCTTTTACGTCCACGGTATAAAGCACCGACACGAGACCTCGCTTTAAAGTCCCATCTGATTCGAACCTGCGATTCCCTGGATTCCCGTGCCATCGTGTTAACCACTGGACTACGTATCCGTCTGTGTAAACGAAATGTGACATATCGAAACCTGTCATTCATTAGCTAGTTCGATTGTTTATTTGTTTGTTTGTTTTGGGGGTTTAGCGTCGCTTATGGCAACTCTCCCACAATTACCGGAGGAGGATGACCCTATATTTCAGTACACCCGGATAGAACCACCGACCTTCAACAAGCCAACATGATACTTCATCACTTGAAAGACTTCGTCATCCCCAGTGTAATACAAACCTCCAGCGACGAGAGCGATGTGATTTGAATGCTTAGTTCCTCGATTCATGATCACAAATTGCCGGTTTGTCTATCCCGTGCATCCTCGCGTCATTGCGTGCAGCCAATTGCGGCTTGGGCTTTCATGTCCCGAGAATAACTCCATATTAAATTAAGCTTAAATATGGGAATTTAAGAAATCATAATGTAACATATTGTTTAATGACATAGCTGTTCGTATTATACATGTATGTGGCTTAAACACAGAACTGATACTAGCCTGGGTTTCAGTCTGTCGATTATTCACTATTTTACTTCTGACAAAACGACCTTCGATTTGATCAGAAACTCAATACGGCTCAATTAACGGGTTGTGTGTTCCATATATTTATTTAGTAAAACTATGCTTTCCAATGAAATATACAGTCAAACCTGTGTTAGTGGTCACCTGTATTAAGCAGCCAACCTGTATTAAGCAGCAAGTTTCCAGATTCCCAATATGTTGTTTTATTATACATTTGACCTCTATTAGGCAGCCACATGTGCTAAGCAG
Source organism: Archivesica marissinica (assembly GCA_014843695.1). Lineage (NCBI taxonomy): Eukaryota > Metazoa > Mollusca > Bivalvia > Venerida > Vesicomyidae > Archivesica > Archivesica marissinica. The sequence goes on from CM026395.1 coordinate 57,318,249, forward strand.
CCGCTTTCCGTGACTCCCTTGACTGGCTGCTTAAGACAGGTTTGGCTGTAGAACATTATTAGTGACATAAAATGTGTTATTCCACTGGTTGAAAGCAGTAGAATAACACATTTTTGTTTCTCACTGGTTATTGTTGGAACTACTTTCGGAAAATATGTGTATCCGCTTAACATGTCGCATATGCCGAGTAATAAGAATAGAATATATAAGATATATATTTATTAAACATTTAGCATGCTCTTTATATACTTGTATATGTTTCACAAGGGGTAACTATGACGATTCTACGTAGATTAGATGAATACAAACACTCGAAAATAAAGTCACAGGTGGAAAAGAGTCAGGGATGGAAACAGTTGCTGAAAAAGAACAGTTAATGTAATATTGCGCCCGATTCAGACAGGAAATTGTCGGCATATGCCTATTACGTCATTGCAAATATTTGTTATTTATCTAATGAAGAAGATTTACATGAATTACATGATTAATGTGTATAATCGGACGATTAATTAACATCATCTAAATTTTAAATGCGAACTAGTTCGAGTGTGTGATGGGAGTAATTAGGTTTTACGCCATCAATGCGAGGGGCTCTCGGTGGGGAAATATAAACATGCGATCGACAATATGTCACTAAAATACGCATTTATCTCGCCCATATGGTTCGCCTCCTATGGTTCGCCGGAGGCGAGGGTAAATAAGCTCAATCATCGCATTTATCACGGGAAAACATAAAAGAAAATGTATTTGTTTTTCTGTGTAACTGTGAAAGTACGAGCGTCAACGTGAGTGCATGCTTAGACATCGCCATTTTGAATTTATGACCGAAATCCGCTCACTTATAATAATAAAAGCTGCTAGTAATATCCGCTTACATGGAAACAACTTTCACCGCACGTACGCGCCGACAACAGTATAGCGCTGACAAAATCGGCGCGTATAAAGTACGCTTCATGGACACCGGGCTTAAGATTGGATGTTCCTGTGAGCTAGGAAACAGTGGATTTTCGCTCGTTGCTAAGCCACCATTTACGACAGCACTCGATGAGATAAATTACAATCTTACACTGAAAATCACAAATATCATCTTATTGACGGACAAGGTAAATATATCAACACCTATTCTCATGCTAAACTGATAAAGGTGCGAAAGGTCCGGAGTTCGATTGTGGCTGTTTAAGACAGGTTTGACTGTAAGTTCGTAATTTTGAATTTGTTTATATATATATATATATATGCAACAAACATGATCAGACGGTTGTGTCATTTGAAGCTTAGTGGTTTTTCAGAATATTAGCCACAGTTTGGTACCAAGCTTAGCTTTTCGTCATTAGCAGGTCTTGAATTATGTGTTTTGAATAGCACGATGTTGGTTTTATTGTGTGACGGCTCGTTATTTATAAATGTATATATCAATAATTTTATTGATGCAAAACATGGTAGTCGCTGAAGCGGTGATAGCGCGTTCACTTGAGGTGCGAATGGCACGGAGTTAGCGCCCAGCTGTAGCCGTTACGAGTGTGCCCTTATGCAAGGCATTTACATTCCACATTGCCTCTTCTCTCTCTCCACGTAGCGATGGTTTCCATCAGGAATGAGGTCTCGATGGTGATTAATATAAGTTATTCTTCATCGAATGAACATTGAAATCATTATTAGCACGTGTGGTGTTAGCCAACATTTCAACATGCAGCGGTTAGGTACCACACGTGCAAGGCAGTGAGAAATCAAATGTGTTATTCTTCTGCTATCAACCAGTGGAAAAAGACATTTTATTAACTGTTCGTTTATACCAATTTATTTTAGCTCGATTGGGAAACAAGTTCTTACAACTTATATTAAGCACTCTCGATACCTCATGCCATGATGAAATCCATCGCCACGAGGGAGAGAGAATAGGCAATGCGGAATTTAAATGCATTGCTTAAGGACACAATTAACGGCTCCAGCGGGGCGCGAACTCCGGACCGTTCGCATCTGAAGTGAATGCACTACAACAGCGCTATCACGACTTCCACCGCCTTTAACTGTTAAATTTCTATATCTCTTTGGAAAGCATAAAATAATCTGCTTTATACTGCTATTGAAATACAGTTAGAGGCAAATTTCAACCGAGGCAATCACGGGGGTGGGTGGGTCCGGGGGCATGTTCCCTCTTAAAATGGTTGGGGTATAGAAGCGATTTCCTGCGTTTTTTTATTTAATGCGTTTAGACGTATAATTATGTACTGATCTTTCAGCTCTCTAGCAGTCAACATTGTATACAGCAAATGGATATTTTAACCGAGGCAATTGCCTCAGTGTGGATATTTTTTCAAAAAATAGTTTTGCACACAGTAATGAGAGCATACTATTCCTAAAAGTTACATTACATTCATAATTAAATGCGGAGTGTTGCTAATTTGAACGTTAATTGTAATATAAACAGTAGATATACACAGATATGTATGTATACATATAGCAGGATGTTGGAATGTTGCGGTTGGCTTTGCTTCTTGCATCTCGTTTCGGTAAGCGCAACAGGTGATTTAAATAGATTTTAGATTTTATTCTTTATTTACGTCTCATCAATGTACAACAAACAACATTCAATATAATAAAAACATATCGATGTACATTGCCACTCAATAATGAATTATAAGAGACAGTAACAGTAACAATTCACAATAGAACACGATTCAACATATAAGTTTCTTAAAACTAGAGTTTATATAGGTTGATCCAGACCGATACTCTCACAAACTGAAGACAATCGTCAAAATGGTGACGGGCACATTGCCACCATTACACCACAGCCGCAAAACGTCACCATGGGTAACCGCTATCAGTGAGATTCTCGGTCCAAAACAAGACCTACTCTTAGATATAAATGTGTTAAATCTAAATTGCCTACGCTAATCTTATCTACGAAGTGCTTAAAATATTTATTAAAACACTGATATTGAAAAAGAGCACTAACGCGCTTATTAATTAAAAAATGGTATAAAAAAACAATTATCACCTCTGATCAGATCAGTGATGAACTGATTAGCATAGACTATTTAGTTGGCAATAAAAAAGTATTCATAGTATTAAGAAACAATTGAGATACATTATTTACATGCTAAATATATATATATTACAATCTATGAACTACATAACATACTGATTTTATTTACACTTCAAAAACTGTCGTTTTTGAAGAATTTCAAAACAGGTTTTGGCACATAATCTTATCAGTTCCTTGCTGGAGAAAATTAAAACAAACTTTTCTGAATCAGAAAGATTAATAAAATTACCATAAATACCCATTGTTTTTCTAATAAGCGGTAACCTAATATCTGCATACGTACAACATTGCAAAATAACATGTAGTTCATTTTCAACGGAGTCACAGAATGGACATTTCCTTTGATCTACACTCAGATTCTCGTACCTGCCCGTCTCTATTCTTATTGGTGCAACACCACAACGAAATTTACTCAAAGCAGCTCTATGACTAAGAGGTAAAAACATCATACAGTAGTCTTCTACTTTGAATTCTGTTTTAAATAGCTTATACAACCGTAATTTATTTCTACCTCGACCCGATATACCAACATCTCTATTAATAGATGTAAACCAGTTTAATTTGAACCTAGCCATTAGTTTACTTTCCATTGAGAATACTAATGATGATGGCTTAGGCTCGGTAATATTTGCAAACATACTTAAATTATTTTCATTAAATACTTTTACAATTAAATAATACCAATTTTTACATGAAACATTTGCCTTAGAAGCCACCCAAAGTGCTATGCGTTTGTTCATACGATGTGTATCCATTGACGATATTTTGGACCAGAATAAACATATGCTTTTCCACTGCCATACAACAGTCGGCTTCCAACCCATTTCTCCTGCAATGGCAGTATTTGGAGTGTATTTGCCTACACCCAAAAAGAACCTCATTGCTCTGTTATGAACTGAATCTATACATGAAAATGTTTTGAAGCCCCATATTGGTGCACTGTAATTTATAACAGGCAGCACTGTAGACTCATAAAGTTTGGTATATACAACATATGGGACACCCCCTAGAACTTTACATTTGGCAATTAAGAGACCATATGTACATTAATTTGGAATGACTCGTACCACTAGTCCTGTCGTGACCTAATTGTGGCTGCACAACTGTGTATCTTTCGAACCCGGTGAGGACTGTTAATGTAATAAATAATTTTATATGAAACACCGTTATATTATTATAATTGTACTTAGTATAAATGACATTTGCTTTCAGTCTTAGTTTAAACATATTTATTTATTTTATTCATGTATATGATTATTTACAACAATTATATTAAGGAATTGGACAGAAAGGTATACAGCGTACGACTGTCCTCTCCTTCCATAAAATAATGTACACAAACATGTCATGGCATGACTAGACACGTTCAATAATCATTTTTGTTATATATATATGGACGATGTAATGCATGTACCTTTTTAAAAATTTATTTATTTTACAACGCGAAGCAGTTTTAACAACTTATATTAATCACTCTCGTTGGCGCGGATGAAAGCGTAAATGTGGTCATTCGTGTTGGAGGAAACCGGAGTACCCGGAGAAAACCTCCAACTGTCCGATCTGGCGACCACCGTACCATCTCGCATACTTACCGGTCCGAGGATCGAACCCGAGTTACATTGGTGAGAAGCGAGCGCGCTACCCACTGCGCTAATCGGAGTCAAACTAATAGAATTTAGAAAAAGTGGAAGCATGCTTTGAATTCAGTACATGTTTAACAGTGCAAGTATACAACATCATGTTGGGATAACTCATAAAAGTTGGTTGTCGATATAGTTCTGGAAATTAAATAAAGGGGAGGATCGAACCCGGATTGAAGTGGTGAGAAGCGAGCACGCTATCCACTCCGCAAATCGTACAGCATAACTGGCAGGTAACTTGTAACATACATACTTGTAAATTAACATTTCTAAACGTAATTCATAATATCTAAATCTAAAAAATATATCTAAAAAGTTTGTAATACATAAGAGTACAGAGCTTGAGATGGTGTGACAAAATATCCGAATGAAAATCAATAAATGAAAGATGAGACAAAAAAGACAACACATGTATAGAGAAAGAGAAAGGAATTATAGAGGTTTCAGTTTTGATAAATATGTATTCCAATGCTCATGTTCTGGGTGTGAAATGTTAATTCGTATATATTGTTCATATTTCTGAAGACATCTATACGCATGTGCAGGTGTAAAACCATCCGTACGCATGTGCAGGTGTAAAACATCTATACGCATGTGCAGGTGTAAAACCATCAGTACGCATGTGCAGGTGTAAAACATCTTTACGCATGTGCAGGTGTAAAACCATCAGTACGCATGTGCAGGTGTAAAACCATCAGTACGCATGTGCAGGTGTAAAACATCTTTACGCATGTGCAGGTGTAAAACCATCAGTACGCATGTGCAGGTGTAAACATCCTTACGCATGTGCAGGTGTAAACCATCAGTACGCATGTGCAGGTGTAAAACATCCTTACGCATGTGCAGGTGTAAAACCATCAGTACGCATGTGCAGGTGTAAAACATCCTTACGCATGTGCAGGTGTAAAACATCTTTACGCATGTGCAGGTGTAAAACCATCAGTACGCATGTGCAGGTGTAAAACATCCTTACGCATGTGCAGGTGTAAAACCATCAGTACGCATGTGCAGGTGTAAAACATCTTTACGCATGTGCAGGTGTATTCCGTGTTAAAATTTAATAATATTATATTGCATTTTTGTTCATACATTAATGACATTGTGATCATACATACAAAGAAATACATGGAAATCAATTTGAAAATATTGTTGTCATGTCTGCGGGATCCGTTCATCGATGGAATACGTCCAACATTGGAGGGTGTGGCACCAAAAGGAGCCATTTTCGAAAGAATATATTCACAGGACGTGGCACCTTTTAAAAGAAGACCCCCGTTTGTAGTCAACTTATTACCGCACGACCAACGTCCAGTACAAGAATACCACTCTACTACACTCTTCAACAACTCAACATCACTACACGATTAAACGATTGTGCCACACACGAATATAAACATTTTAGAATGCTCGCCCATATGCTCGGTTGTGGCGAAGCTAAATAAACGTACACATCTAAAGCATCATACGAACTCCTATTACATGCTCTATTCTGTGATCCCACTACCCTACGTATTCGATTGAGTACGTGCCATAACCACACTGTACACGTCATGTGAGCTAGGTCGCCAGTTCTTATGATGGTATGGGTATTGTATGTAACGGAAATAGAACACGACGTCGTGTTCGGAACAACAGAATACTTTATTACAAGGCATAGAGCCAACCACATTTTGATTATTGTTATATCATATGGGGAAACATCACCCAATAGAATATTGACACATTGTTAAAATTACAGAGACGGGCATGTAAATACAGTCTTGGACAAGATTATAGTTCTTTGCATTTAATCATTGTCTAAAATTAATAAAATATGTTTTGACCAACAACGTTCATGTATATTATATGGCGTAGCCATGCACGTTGGTTCTAAGTATTGTGAATGTACATTTATACTACTCAACACAATTCCTAACCGGTCACGTGATGTTTTACAGTATTTAGAGCAAACCAATAATTAAATAATATCAATATTCATATCATCTTATTGGTTAGATTGTATTACAATGCAACCAATCCGATTTATCAAGGTCTCTTAACCTCCACACCAAACATCGGTAAGTATAACGAATTCAGAAATTGATAACAATATTTTGACCGTGCGCCATCTAGATTTTAGTCGACATCCATACTAGGGGAGATAACTGTGTATAATAGTAGCCTCATTTTTTTGGCAAGATCAATACAGACGGATCTGTAGTCCACGCTGGACTGGTATTCCAGTGATCGCATGTTCGATCCCCCCGTACCCTAATAAAATTAACAGTCTTTCAGATGGGACGTCGTAAAACAGAGGTCTCGTATCGGTGCTTTACACTGTGCACGTAAAAGAACCAGAGGAGACTCTGGAATGGGTCTCTCTGTGTATCATTGCACTATCCTCCAAAAATCTAAAATGACTAATATCTTCAGGAGGCGTCGCTCATATGGGCAACCGGTAGCGACGATAAATAAACGTAAATACACACTTGCAAGATCAGCCAAGCTGCGGAGGTCTCCATGCTGCTTTCGAATCAAGTCGTTTTTCAATGTCTGAAAGCATCATGTCTACTTAACGTAATTGGAAATACATTAGAACACTCTCCGAGTTTATCGCATGATTCTAAATGCTTTATCTAGATTGGTTTTCGGCGAAGAAAACACATATAACGTTAATTGTGGCACCCGTAATTGTTATATACTGTTTCATTATTTTACGTTCAGATGCACATACGGACCTTTTAATCGATATGGTCCTGACAACTGGACTATATAAACTTACCTATCCAGGTAAATAATATGGTCTAATGCATATATTTACAAATATTAAATTATCATTTGACACTAGTACATCTGTTTTTGCATCTTTTAAAGCCCCAATTTGCATTTACTTACATTTAGAATGTGCTGCACACAGAGGTGTTGTAAGGAGCGGACGATTAGATATTGTGATTATTGTCTTATATATTCATTTTTTCAATAATAAATTATTCAATATTGCGGTACAATTTGGGAAATATTGTCACAGACGAACTTGCTTTTGTGAAATTACCATTTGTAAATTACCTCCCTTTATAGATATTTTTAACAAAGTCACCACGATTACTGTAAATGGTGGTTTACTAAAGATAACACTAGGATAAATTTGCATATGAATTACAGACAGATCTGTAGTCCAGTGGTAATACGCTGGACTGGTAATCCAGGGATCGCAGGTTCGATCCCCCGTCTGACCCTAATAAAATTAACAGTCTTTCAGATGGGACGTTAAACCGAGATCTCTTGTCGGTGCTTTACATCGTGCACGTAAATGAACCACAGAGGAGACTCTGGAATGGGTCTCTGTCTGTATCCTTGCACTATCCTCCAAAATCTAAAATGACTAATCTCTTCAGGAGACGTCGCTCATATGGGCAACCGGTAGAGATTAAATGTCACATTGCTTAACATATATATGATCACGTGGAGAGATATGAACCCGCTGCACTATATTATGTCCGATTAGCGCAGTGGTTAGCGCGCTCGCTTCTTCACCAATGCAACCCGGGTTCGATCCTCGGGACGTATGTGAGATGGTACGGTGGTCGCCAGACCGGACAGGTGGGTTTTCTCCGGGTACGCTATCATCCGAGCCAACGAGAGTGATTAATATAAGTTGTTAAAACTTGCTTCGCAATCGTTGTATAATAAATAAAGTTTAAACTATATTATATGCCAGACATTCCAATCTCCTTGCATTGTTGGCCTATTTGGATTTTTCAGTTTCTGTGACAATATGCAGGCTATGCGCCACTATACACCACTGTCAGGGGACACTTTCTCAGCGATTACGGAATGGGTGCTTATTTCCAAAAAGACGTCCAATTACTTGCTATGGTCTGTTGTTGTCGAAACATTTGTGCATGCATTTGAACGAAGTCTGGTACCGAGTACCCCACCCACATATCCAGGATGTATCAGTCATATTCCATTATCACATTTGAACGAAGTCTGGTACCGAGTACCGCACCCACATATCCAGGATGTATCAGTCATATTCCATTATCACATTTGAACGAAGTCTGGTACCGAGTACCCCACCCACATATCCAGGATGTATCAGTCATATTCCATTATCACATTTGAACGAAGTCTGGTACCGACGAGTACCGCACCCACATATCCAGGATGTATCAGTCATATTCCTTTATCACATTTGAACGAAGTCTGGTACCGACGAGTACCGCACCCACATATCCAGGATGTATCAGTCATATTCCATTATCACATTTGAACGAAGTCTGGTACCGACGAGTACCGCACCCACATATCCAGGATGTATCAGTCATATTCCATTATCACTTCCTTCATCCAATTATCACTTGATTGTCATTTCGTGGGCTCGTCACATTTATGGTGGATAAACTGTTTTATAAAATGACACGGAATTCCTATAAATGTATTACGCTGGGTATATAATGCGGACACAACATTTACATAGCGCCATTTATTTCACTAATGAGGGATTGTATAGCTTTTATTTTCAATTTTATATACGTTTTATGGATCCTGTTACTTCGTGATAGATTATGCATGTGTTCATATCGCTGCATTGTACTGTCGTGTTATATAATGCATGTGTTCATATCGCTGCATTGTACTGTCGTGTTATATATTGTATATGTTCATATCGCTGCATTGTACTGTCGTGTTATATAATGCATGTGTTCATATCGCTGCATTGTACTGTCGTGTTATATATTGTATATGTTCATATCGCTGCATTGTACTGTCGTGTTATATAATGCATGTGTTCATATCGCTGCATTGTACTGTCGTGTTATATATTGTATATGTTCATATCGCTGCATTGTACTGTCGTGTTATATAATGCATGTGTTCATATCGCTGCATTGTACTGTCGTGTTATATATTGTATATGTTCATATCGCTGCATTGTACTGTCGTGTTATATAATGCATAGTTCATATCGCTGCATTGTACTGTCGTGCTATATAATGCATGTGTTCATATCGCTGCATTGTACTGTCGTGCTATATAATGCATGTGTTCATATCGCTGCATTGTACTGTCGTGCTATATAATGCATGTGTTCATATCGCTGCATTGTACTGTCGTGCTATATAATGCATGTGTTCATATCGCTGCATTGTACTGTCGTGCTATATAATGCATGTGTTCATATCGCTGCATTGTACTGTCGTGCTATATAATGCATGTGTTCATATCGCTGCATTGTACTGTCGTGCTATATAATGCATGTGTTCATATCGCTGCATTGTACTGTCGTGCTATATAATGCATGTGTTCATATCGCTGCATTGTACTGTCGTGCTATATAATGCATATGTTCATATCGCTGCATTGTACTGTCGCGCTTTATAATACAAGTGTTCATATCGCTGCATTGTACTGTCGTGCTATATATTGCATGTGTTCATATCGCTGCATTATACTGTCGTGCTATATAATGAAATGATATAAATTTGGACGCGGAAATAAACGTAAACTACAAGATTTGTTCCTGATATATATTTAGCATAACGTAGTCCCCCTGTCTACCGGGATAGACAGATTTATCTCTAACCCGCGAAACGGCGCAACAACCTCTGTCTATATGTGAGACAATGTGTTATTCCACTGCTTTAAACCAGTGCAATAACACATTTTATTTCACTGATAAATTTCTATATTTCGTTTAGTTTATACAAATTTATTTTAGCTCGATTGCGAAACAAGTTCTTTCAACTTATATTAATCACTCTCGAGACCTCATTCCTGGTGGAATCCATCGCCATGAAGGAGAGAGAAGAGGCATGTGAATTTAAATGCCTTGCCTAAGGGCACAATCGCAACGGCTCCAGCGGGGCTCGAACTCCGGACCTTTCGCGCCTGAAGCGGACGCGCTACCACTGCGTTATCACGACTTCCTTTCGTTGGGAAGCATAAAATAAATAATTGCATATCGGTTATGATAATCAGTCTCCTTTTGTTCAGATCTCGCAGTGACATAATCGTAATAACATAGCATTGTCTAAAAGTACTGTCATGAAAAATGTGACACTCGCATGCATGCAATTTTATTTTTCCGATTACGAATACGACGTCAGATAATGAGTGTGTTATTTTAGTTGGAGGTCACCCTTGTGTAGGTGAAATCATTTCAGAGGTCACCCATGTGTAGGTGAAATCATTTCAGAGGTCACCCTTGTGAAGGTGAAATCATTTTAGAGGTCACCCTTGTGTAGGTGAAATAATTTCAGAGGTCACTGTTGTGAAGGTGAAATCATTTCAGAGGTCACCCTTGTGAAGGTGAAATCATTTTAGAGGTCACCCTTGTGTAGGTGAAATCATTTCAGAAGCCACCCTTGTGTAGGTGAAATCATTTCAGAGGTCACCCTTGTGAAGGTGAAAGCATTTCAGAGGTCACCCTTGTGTAGGTGAAAACATTTCAGTGGTCACCCTTGTGTAGGTGAAAGCATTTCAGAGGTCAACCTTGTGAAGGTGAAAGCATTTCAGTGGTCACCCTTGTGAAGGTGAAAACATTTCAGAGGTCACCCTTGTGAAGGTGAAAGCATTTCAGAGGTCACCCTTGTGTAGGTGAAAACATTTCAGAGGTCACCCTTGTGAAGGTGAAAGCATTTCAGAGGTCACCCTTGTGAAGGTGAAAGCATTTCAGAGGTCACCCTTGTGTAGGTGAAAACATTTCAGTGGTCACCCTTGTGTAGGTGAAATCATTTCAGATTCTGATCTATTGATTCTAAGAATTTAGATTAAAGCCATATTTCTGTTCAAAAAGGGAAATTACATTGTATCCGACTGTCCTGATTGTATTGCAAACAAATTTAGCGGAACATGCTAAATACAGAATACTAAAAGTGATTCACTCATATAGAGGATATTTGTGTTTATTAGTGTAAGATAGGATTTTATTTCAACGAAATGTGTATTTCTACTCGTGGCATTAAACACAAATCTTCTTTTTCTTTTATGATGTCCAATGACTTTGGCTAATATAATATTTGTTTTCAAATTGTATTCATTTTAACTGCCCTGTATGGAGCCTCGTTGTACTACGTGACACAACCGCACAACTACTTCTCTTAGTGTGTTCGTCCGCAATAAGAAATAGTTCCAGCATAATTTTCAAGTTAGTTTCTATTTTCTGTGAAAATTAAAAACTACAGACAAAACAAATTCATTAGAATATATTACTTAATAATTAACTGTTCATGATAGTCAGAAAATAGCTAAAATACAAAAGTACACATCTATGAAGAATATGATCGTATTTATAATACCAATATGATGAAGGTGATTTGTAGTCCAGTGGTAACACGCTGGACTGGTAATCCAGGGATCGCAGGTTCGATCCCCCGTCTGACCCTAATAAAATTAACAGTCTTTCAGATGGGACGTTAAACCGAGGTCTCGTGTCGGTGCTTTACACTGTGCACGTAAAAGAACCAGATGAGATTCTGAAATGGGTCTCTGTCTGTATCATGCACTATCCTCCAAAATCTAAAATAACTAATCTCTTCAGGAGGCGTCGCTCATATGGGCAACCGGTAGCGACGATAAATAAACGTAAAAATACACACAAGGTGATTTGTGACAACTTTGATCCTACATAGCCATACTACCTTCACATGTTCGGGTAGGTGGTCGGCCAGATGATCATTACTGTCAAATCATGCCATTGATTTATAATGTGGGCGGCTATTGGTGCCTCGTCTGTGTACCCTTCAGCGCATGCTAATGCCTTAGTTTCTGTTCAAAATATATGAGTCCTGGGTTGTCGGTCCCCTGACTGGTCTAATGAAGTTGATCAATGTAGAACTGTGAATGCCTATAACAACGGACATCAAATGAAAACGTGTATTAATTTGTACAAAGTGCATAACACAATTTGTACACACCAAACAACACATATTTTCAGACGAACAACACATACTGTGTGTCAAGCTCCACTACATTGCACGTGTAACTGATCCTACACAAAAGCGGGGAAAGATGCGGTTTGGGAACGTGGACCTCTGTATGAATTGTTCTACTGACTTGTGACGTCATAATGCCTTGCAGAAGTCTCGTGGCTATAGTAAATGTCTAAAAGCAAGTCAGTTTTATATTTAATTGTACTTAACGTTGCTAACGGTTTCCCATTTGAGTGACGGACAATTTACCTAATAACACGTTCATGGGCAGGCTCCAGCGGTTAACAAGTAGTTGGTGCACCAACCTCCGTAAGAAACTGCCAACTTTTGCATATAAAGAGACACGGTCTGAGCAGGGCTCGAAGCCGTGTCCATCAGTGATGATAGGATACAGTGGTATACAAGTCAGCGACATTAATAACTCGACCACGAAGGCGGAAGCAAGTCAGAAACAAGATCATCACATTAATTGCAAACTCAGTGGGGACATTAATATGTTCTTTCGACAATCTACCAATAAAGCAGGCTTCCAGTTCGCTCTAGTTTCTAACCAATCAAAAGTCAGTATTTTGTTCAGAAAAGTCGAGATTATTCCCGAACTGTCTGTGTCTTAATTATCTGCGTATGGCTTGATCTATATGAGAGATTAGCTAATGTGCACGAGCCATGTCTACTTTTGCATCTATTTTAATATTTCCGAGGGAAGCAAACTGTACGTTATTTATGGAAGTCGTGATAGCGCAGTGCTAGCGCGTTCGCCTTAAGTGCGAAATGCCCGGAGTTCGAGCCCCGCTGGAGACGTAACGATTGTATCATTAGGCAAGGCATTTAAATTCCACTTTACATCTACTCTCTTCCTCGTGGAGATGGATTCCACCAGGAATGAGGTATCGAGAGTGATTAATATAACTTCTAAGAACTTGTTTCACAATCGAGCTAAAATAAATGAGTGGGTTGGGATAGATATCACCTGGCAAACCGTCTGCACGTACATCCGGTCAGTCTGTCTCGACCGGTATTGTTCCGTATTACGCATCAACCAGTCCAGTTATTGGCTCATCCGCTTTAGATGATAGTGGAAAGCGAGACTACGTAGTCACTTTTCTGCTAGTCACTTTTCCAGCTGCATTAGCAATTGTTTATACTCGTAATATACTGATAAGTTATTTATTGGTCAAGTATAAGATTATACCTTCAAATGAGAGACATCTCTAATTTTCTATCACCTCCCTTGGCAGATAAAGTCTGATTTATTCCAAATTCTGAATAGGTGCTTTTAGTTAGAATCCTTTGTTTTTACTATTGTTCCCTAACCAGATGTTGCGGTATGATAATTGTGATTTTATCAAAATCATGTTAATTAACTGACAAATTGTTTTACAAAATTGTACCCATTGTATACGATATAAGAGATATGTCGAGATATACCATAGTAATTTAATAATCATATAAAGCGATAGTGGAATAAAATTGCTAGCATGTTGTGCAAAGGAAGCAACGATAAAAACAGAGGAAAACACTTAATCTAGAACCTATCTACTTTTAGGGAATATTCAGGGGCAGTAACTGACCGATGGCTCTCATTATACAACCACTAATAAACACCTGGAGGCATTGTCCCTAAAACGATGGGACCGGGGGTGGGGTGACTAAATAAGTGTTTATGAATAGCAATTCTCCATTATAGCTCACAATTATAGTTATAGAATGTAATTAAGTGTACTGTTGTTGTCCTATAAACCAGCTCACACGGCCTCCAGATCACTGCACAAACATTTCACACGTGCCTTTCATGTCCTGGATCTGGTCCGAGTAAAAGGTCAGGAAAAGTGAACATGGTCCTCTCACAAGCGGAGTGATTGTTACTCGTGTCTGTAACTCCTCCCCTCGTGAAATAGTTCTGTTTAGATAAACAAATAATACAGTAGGTGTCCACTACATAACTACTAGATACAATCATGTAATTTTTGAGTGGTTAACACGCTGGACTGGTAATCCAGGGATAGCAGGTTCGACCCCCCGTCTGGCCATAATAAAACTAACAGTCGTTCAGATGGGACTTTAAAGCGAGGTCTCGTATCGGTGCTTTACACCGTGAACGTAAAAGAACCAAGTAGACTCTGGAATGGGTCTCTGTCTGTATCATTGCACTATCCTTCAAAACTCTAAAATGTCTAATCTCTTCAGGAGGTGTCGCTCATATGGGCAACCGGTAGCGACGATAAATAAACGTAAAACACACGTAATTATTGCATAAGTCGTTGACTTCCTTCTCTGATGGGATTGGTTCTGTAGGTGCTTCCATCAATTGACTGCTATTCACGGAAAGTTACGGGGTGCCGTTTTGCTATTTATTCGTTATTTATGGATATCCATAATTCTATTTATGGATATCCATAATTCCAGGCTATTTATTCAGCATTTATGGATATCCAAAAATCGAATTATGGATATCCAATAATCGATTTATGGTCAACTGTGTGAATGGAAGTCGTGATAACGCTGTAGTAGAGCGTTCGCTTCAGATGCGAAATGCCTGGAGTTCGAGCCCCATTGGAGCAGTTACGATTGTGCCCATAGACAAGGCATTTAAGTTCCACATTGCCTCTTCTCTCTACCTTGTGGCGATGGATTCCAACAGGAATGAGGTCTCGAGAGGGATCAATATCAGTTTTAAGAACTTGTTTCGCAATCGAGCAAACATAAATTGTTATAAACTAACTGTGTTAATGGTGCCTTGTGTTTACATAATGTATTGCCAGAAGAGACGATGTTCCAGGAATGTTTGACCGATTTCCTATATATAGTATTATGTCGCGTTTACTAACCGTATTGCAAATATACTAGAGTCCTCCATTCCGGTATATTCGGCGTGTATCAGACAGTTCGTTAGCGATCGTGTTCTCAGGGGATTTATAACTGTAACGGTAATGTCGACAGGAACTCCAGCCCTAAGAAATGTGTCTTTAATCTGAAAAATAGCGAATGTCATATTGCTGGAAGTCGTGATAGCGCAGTACTACGTGTTCCATTCTGGTTTGAGAGGCCCAGCTGTATATATACACTGTATCTGTTATGAACGATTAAACTATGTTGTTTAAAACTTGTTGTCACAATCGGGCTAAACAATCAATTTAAAGAGAGAGCCTATATAAGCTCTGCTTCCGTTTTAATCCTTTCCTATATGTATGTATGTTCCTTTAATGTCAAACCCCTCGCGGGGACTTCGACATGTTTTCCTGGGTAGGCTCAGCCGACCTAAGCGACTAACCAGTACTAAGCAATGTGTGTGAAGTGCCTTGCTCAATGACACTACATACGTGGCCTGACCGAGTATCGAACCCGGGACCGTTCGATTCCAAATCCGACGCTCTACCACTGGACCACGGACGCCACACTTATATATATTTATATGCTTACTTCTTTGGGTTCGTGTACATGTATTGCTTTGTGAATGTATATAGTGGAATATAGTGGAATAAATATGTTAATTTAAACAATATTTTATTTCAATGAATATACATAATATAATGATCACAATAAGAAAATACATGTAGGATTGAGGAGAAAGCAACTTGCTTATATGGTTACCTCTTTCCTAAAATAAATATGTTTAAACCAACACTAAATTTGCATAAACGGAGACATATGTCTGCTCAGAAAGGCTAACGTTTTAATAAATTGTGGTAAAAATTATCTACGCATTAATGTATTTACTATTGTGATTTGTTAAGCGCGTGCAACTCGATGTAAACATGTGCACTTTCGATTTGGTAGCCATTGTTGTTAATACTATCTGGGCGCTATGTCATGGTCGCTGATTTGAACACGTGAACGTCAGGCAGATAATATCAGAGAAACGGTCTCGCCATAATATTGCTAAAACTGATCGATATTATTAAAGATGCACTGCTGTTCAAAATCACTGTCACAATTAGGTTGTTATCATGTAATTGAACTCATTATAAACAATGATTACCCAGGTGTCTCAGTAAACAAATGAAATCAAAGATATTTTAAATGTATTCGAAACGAAAAAAATATTTTTTTACTATCCTAGTCTTTTTTCAAGAAAAATATGATCCCGAATTTGGCCGAAAATCGTTCGGCTTTTTCCGCAGCCACTCACATTCTAGTCACGTGATCGTAATTTAAATAAGTTCTAAAAATACCGCACCTTATGCAAAACATTATCACAATCATTTCACTAGTGGCTTGTCAATGGTATTTATTTATCGTCGTTACCAGTTGTCCATATGAGCGACGCCTCCTGAAGAGATTAGTCATTTTAGATTTCGAGGATAGTGCAATGATACAGACAGAGACCCATTCCAGAGTCTCATCTGGTTCTTTTACGTGCACGGTGTACAGCAGTACAGACCTCGGCTTAAAGTCCCATCTGAAAGACTGTTAATTTTATTAGAGTCAGACGGGGGATCGAACCTGTGATCCCTGGATTACCAGTCCAGCGTGTTAACCACTGGACTACAGATCCGTCTGTAATTAACCAGACGCGAGCTGTCAATCAACCCAGCCAGCGATAATCGGATAAGCCAACCAGCGATCGATAAAGCGACACACATTCAGCATCTGTAAGCGTTATCATTTTCCTCGACAACTTATCGCGATTATCGGTGTCTAGAAAATGTTGATCACGTGAGTACTGACATGTGGGAGGAGCTATAGTCTCGTCGGTGTCATGTTAATTACATGATAACAAACCTATCAGAAATTGTGACAGTAATTTAGTTTAAACATATTTTATTCAGTTCATAACATTGTTAAACACATACATTCAAATACACCAGACAAAAGAAAATGGATTGGAAAACAAGCAAAAAAATGCTTATATGAATTCCTTTCCATGGTGGAGTTTGCACACTATGTATTTACGCAGTGCGCTAAGTAGACATGGCGAGAGCAGATGTGTTCGTTGTAAATTAATAAATGTGTTGCTACGTTACCAGCTTGAAAATATAATAATATTCATGTTGCTTAATAGTTCGAACCTTTTATGCAAACTAAAGGAAGTACATTGATTTGCGTTCTTACGATATTTTATTGAACTGGTAAATATAGGTTATAGTTACAAGCATAAAAAAAAAAAGAACGAAAACATATATCCTGACAGTAATTTTGAATAGTAATATGAAGACACTCATTATAATAACGTTGAAAGTACGCACTTTGATTCCGAGTGCCGGTACATTAAGTCGAAAGGTTTCAAGTGCTGCGCATTGTCCCGAACCTTTGACTCTAAGAATTAGCGCAACTCTGAACATTGCCGCTTCAGCCACGGAGTCCACGTAATCATCCTCCGACACTCGAAGTACCATGCGATCCTCTAAAATAACCCGAATGAAAACAGTGTATAGGTGATTCTAAACTACCCACGAGTCTAAACTACTCTTGATGCTAAACTAAACTGGACATTCTACTCATAATTCTAAACTAAACTGGACATTGTACTCATAATTATAAACTAAACTGGACCAAGTACTCATAATTCTAAACTAAACTGGACATTCTACTTATAATTCTAAACGAAACTGGACATTGTTCTCATAATTCTAAACTAAACTGGACATTGTACTCACAATTCTAAACTAAACTGGACATTGTTCTCATAATTCTAAACTAAACTGGACATTCTACTCATAATTCTAAACTAAACTGGACATTGTTCTCATAATTCTAAACTAAACTGGACATTGTTCTCATAATTCTAAACTAAACTGGACATTGTACTCATAATTCGAAATTAATCTGGACACTGTACTCATAATTCGAAATTAATCTGGACACTGTACTCATAATTCGAAACTAAACTGGACACTGTACTCATAATTCTACATTATAATGGACATTGTTCTCACAATTCTATACTAAACTGGACATTGATCTCATAATACGAAATTAATCTGGACACTGTACTCATAATTCGAAATTAATCTGGACACTGTACTCATAATTCTAAACTAAACTGGACATTGTCCTCATACAAATACATAGCATTTATATAGCGCAAAAATTAAATATTATTCTATTGCGCTTCACAATTACAGATGCAATTTTAAACATTTACCCATGACAATAATATATGGAAATATAAATAAAAATGTATACATATCTAGATATAACTAGGATTCTAGTAATTGGATAAGAACATATGTTATCATGATATCTACACCATTACAGTATATAAGTGAGTGATTGGATTAACGATAAAATTGGCAATATGAACCATAGACCCAAACACCGCCGTAAGAATGACAACAGTGATGTGGCCAGTACAGTGAATGGGCCGGTACAGTGATCCGCCCATCACTACACGACAGAGCTCGAACCCAAGAGAATGCCCATACAACACTTCACTCGTCAATCCAATACTTATAAAGTCGATCTTTGATCTTATTGAACACAAATATTGTATTTAAACTGTTTTATATCATCACAGATGTTATTTTTGTACAAAGAGCACAACACTTATCGTTCATAAAATTGCCTAAACAGATGGGTTTTCAGTTTTGATCGGAAACTGGCCTCCGACTCAATGTTTTTCAGATAACTAGGTAGATCGTTCCACAATTTGGGTCCAACGACGGCCATAGATCTATCGGCTAATTTTGTTCGTCGTTTTGGGATGTTAAAGTTAGTGTCACTTTGTGATCTTAGTCTGTACCTTCCTCGAGTGGGTACAAACATTTCTCCAATATATACTGCAGCTGTTCCATTATTGACATGGAATACCATCACTACTTACTTACTTAATCCTCTTCATCCCGGTTGGGATATAGGGCCTTCACCACTGCTCTCCACTTGGACCGGTCCGTTGCTGCTGCCTTGGCTTCCCCCCAGGACATCTGCTTCGGCGCAGCTCACTGTCCAGAGTCCTTCGCCATGTCGTAACTGGTCGATCTCTTTTCCGTGTGCCCTGTGGATTCCAATCCAGTGCTTGGCGTGCTATGTTGGGCTGGTCTCGTCGTAGAGTGTGCCCTATCCACCGCCACTTCCTCTGTGTGATAGAGTCTGTGATGGGGTCCTGTCTTGTTCGCCGCCACAACTCCTGGTTGGTGATCTTTTCTGGCCATCTGATGCGTAGGATCTGTCTGAGGCAGTTGTTGATGAATACCTGTAGTTTGTGGTCAAGGCCCTTGGTCCGTCTCCAGGTCTCAGCTCCGCACAACCTTCCCCCTTTCTCAGTCGGGCTTAGGACTGTCCATCACTAGAACTTTGAAAATGATTCTGGCTTTAACTGGAAGCCAGTGGAGTTCTTTCAGAAGTTCCGCACTTGGTTGTTCAAACGAGGCATTAAGGACAACTCTAGCGGCATGATTTTGGACTCGCTGTAGTTTGTCGACTTGGTAGGCTGGAATGTCGGTCAACAGACCGTTGCAGAAGTCGATGTGCGAATGAACCAACCCGTGCACTAATGATTCAGTAGACTTTTTTGTGAGATGTTTACGTATAGCTTTAAGATTTCGTAACTACACACGTGCTATATAACAATTTTTTTGGATGTGATGGTCGAAGTTGAGTGTATTGGACATGTGAACACCCAGATCTCTGACATGATCAACGCATGTTACGTCACAACCGCCAACGTTGATACTAGAAATGTTTAATTTTGATAATTGTTGCCTGGTTCCATCATCTTCAGTTTGAAAGTTGTCATCCATGATATTATTTCATTGAGGCAACTGTCAAGTTGTCGTAGAACAATTGCCTCATTTGGAGAATTTCCTGCTTGAATTTTGAATGCAATCTTATGATCATCTGCATATCCATACAGATCGGCTGGATATTTCTGCACCACGCGATTCAGAGCTGATATGTACAGGGTAAAGATCACCGGTCCAGCACACGAACCCTGTGGAACACCGAACCTCAATGGCTCAGTTTCGGGTGCATACTTCTAAACGAAACTGGACATTGTACTCATAATTCTAAACTAAACTGGACATTGTACTCATATGTCTAAACTAAACTGGACATTGTACTCATATGTCTAAACTAAACTGGACATTGTACTCATATGTCTAAACTAAACTGGACATTGTACTCATATGTCTAAACTAAACTAAACATTGTACTCATATGTCTAAAATAAACTAAACATTGTACTCATAATTCTAAACTAAACTGGGAATTATACTCATAATTCTAAACTAAACTGGACATTGTACACATAAGTCTAAACTAAACTGGACATTCTACTCATAAGTCTAAACTAAACTGGAAATTCTACTCATAATTCTAAACTAAACTGAACGATTTATATGATTCCCTAGATTATCCAAAGAGATCAGCTATTAATAATCATTTATTTATAAAGCTACGCTCATCCTAGGTAAGCTAATAGTTTTAAGTATAAATTACTGAAAGTCATGAGTTGGTGTGCTCCATTTGCGCAAACACAGTGGCTCTTTTTTAAAGCATTATTTATGACTTTGTAAGGAATTACACGCCGAGAAACAACCGATATGAACAATGTTCATCTTAACACGGCTTAAAACACTGTCGTGACGTCATACCATTGTATTTGCAGTCCATTATTATTAATATTGGACTGCTGTCAAAAGGCAAGAGTATTATATTAAATCCTACGCGTAAATATACGAAATTAACAATTTTAATTAGTATGATCTTGTTATATAAGTGTGTGTATTAAGTAATATATAAGCCTCAAACGGATCCAATATGTAAAATATCGGTACTGTCTGTAGCACCTCACACAATCCAATAGTTTACATATTGGACCGATTTTACATATTGGACCGTTTTCGGCTTATATCCTGTGCATGTATATTTTCTATATTTACCATCGTATGGTTCCACTTCCACATTGATAGCATCTTCCATGCACGTGTGGATAGCAGATCCGGTATACATGGTGACGTCACAAAGAATCAACCCTTTCAACGTTTTTAGAACACCGGATGTGTTTGTATAAACGACGACAACGTCAAAATCCGATCCTACCGTCACGTGTGTTGGCGTTAAGATCTCGATCTTTAGATCCTGAGAAATATGGAATGTGAGACATTTGCTATTTTATACGTACCTACATACGGGGGCCTCTGTGGCCGTGTGGTTGTTGACTTCACTTCCCCTTATCGCTCTATGATCGAATATCACTGAGTGGTGTCGATAATTATTTCGCGTGAGGAAGCTGTCGAATTATTTCGCGTGAGGAAGCTGTCGAATTATTTCGCGTTAGGAAGCTATCGAATTATTTCGCGTGAGGAAGCTGTCGAATTATTTCGCGTGAGGAAGCTGTCGAATTATTTCGCGTGAGGAAGCTGTCGAATTATTTCGTGTGAGGAAGCTGTCGAATTATTTCGCGTTAGGAAGCTGTCGAATTATTTCGTGTGAGGAAGCTGTCGACTGTAAGACTAACAGCTAAATACGATATGTACATCTATTGAATATGTGTGCGATTCCAAATCAGGACGTGTCGGTGTCAAAGTAAAACTCATCCATCGTGAAATTACCCAATTGAGGCAGTAGACGGGATAAAAATGGAAAATAAAACGATGACAATCCTTAAAGATATTGAGCCGGCTTAGATTACGGACAAGTCCGACACGTGATATTAAAGCAATGCATGGGTTGTACTGTTATATTACCTGTCAATTCTAGTAACTAATTGAGGCCCAGGCAGAGTTATCGATAATCAAAGATCAATGTGGTGTATATAAGCCCCCATAAAGCTATATTATGAAATTAGTATGTCGGGGCCTCAAATCATACACTACACATAGTATAGCCAGTTAGAACAGTAACAAGTGAGTGTATCATGTAGCAAAAGGAAAGCAATCATATGTATATATACAGTCAATCTTGCTTGAAATATCACGTCTATATGAGACAACTTGTATTAAGAGATCACTTTTTCCGTTTCCGTTTGTGTTGATAAGGAACGATAGAGACCGTTCATGCTTAGAGACCGCTTTTTGCTGTTCCATTTGGTGGTCTCTTAATACAAGTTACGACTGTACTTTTCCTTTCATCCGTGTCACAAAAAAGTGACTGAAAACATTTAAAAGTTTAAACTTTATATTTATTTTACAACGATTGCGAAGCAAGTATTAACAACTTATATTAAACACTCTCGTTGGCGCGGATGAAAGCGTAAATGTGTTCATTCGTGTGGAAGGAAACCGGAGTACCCGGAGAAAACCCACCTGTCCGATCTGGCGACCACCGTACCATCTCACATACTTCCCGGTCCGAGGATCGAACTCGCGTGGCATTGGTGAGAAGCCAGCGCTCTAACCACTGCGCTAATCGGACGTTTTAACAACTTATATTAATCACTCTCGTTGGCGCGGTTGGAAGCGTAAATAGTTGGGTTGTTGACCGGCTATGAGTATATAGTGCCGGCCAGAGGTAATATTCATCGAATCGATGGCAACTGCATCATCACAGTTTCGGGCTGAAAATAGTTCCGTTCTTGGAAATAAAGTAATTCTTTCAATAAGTGCCCTTCTTCTGTTCGAAATGAAACATCTTGATTTGCGTCTCTTCACTGACGGCATCGCAAATTCGTTTACACTATTATAAATATGAAACGCGAAAAAGATTCGTTTGACCGAAATCAGTTCAAGTTGTAATGAACTCAAAGTACCGAAAGATCAATAAACGGAACTAGAATGCGCGATAGAGATGCGCACTAACAACTCCCGGATACGTCATTAAATGTGGCAAGAGTGACATTAGCATGCACATATTTATAGCGAAATTGCATTTCCTTCGATGAACGTATATGCCCTGTGTGTATGTATTTTCGTATGAATTTCCCCACTAATGATATACACAGTTGACATGCGCACTTGAAGTTACGGTCATGCGCATTCGCAGTGTTGGACAGCGTTCCTCGTAATAAAAGGCGTGTCTTACGGTTTACGCTGTTCCAATGATGATCTATTTATCAGGTCCGGCATAATTATGGTGAGTCACAATGTGTCATTGAAAAGAATAATAACCAAATGGAAACTATTAACTCGACTCATTCCGTAATTGATGCCGACTGTCTCATAAACGGAAACCGCAAATAACAACTCTGTTTTAAACAAGGAGTCGCTGTCCATAAATAATATTAGCGAGTTTCCGATGTCATTAAAATAATGCATAGCGGCTCTGAAAAACCTAATGATACCGATATGGTATCGACATCAAGTAAACAGCATAAACTAAGCAGCATTATGACTTATATTTTAGAAATGTATTAATGGACAGTGGTACACTAAAATAGGATTGTCGTCTGCAAAATCGGTGAAGCCGTTGACAATTAGAATAGCATGCACGACCGACTTGGAGACGCCTCCAGGGAATGAATATTGTATCCATTGAGATATATGAATGTCAGCAACAGTAAGTAAGCAGACGTTCGTTATCGCGTGCTAGATTCTACTCACTGAGAAACAATATGACAGCAGACGACATCATTTATAATCACTTCTATACATAGAATTAAGTCTAGTACAGTACAGACGGGTCAGTAGTTCAGTGGACTGTG
The DNA here is from genome assembly GCA_014843695.1 of Archivesica marissinica. Lineage (NCBI taxonomy): Eukaryota > Metazoa > Mollusca > Bivalvia > Venerida > Vesicomyidae > Archivesica > Archivesica marissinica. The sequence continues at coordinate 57,342,372 of CM026395.1, forward strand.
AACCCAGGGATCGCAGGTTCAATACCCCGCCATACCCTAATAATATTAAGCCTTTCAGATGGTGCTTTACACCGTGCACGTAAAAGAACCAGAGGAGACTCTAGGCTGGATCTCAGTCTGTATCATTGCTCTATCCTCCAAAATTTAAAATGACTAATCTCTTCAGGAGGCGTCGCAAATAATCCCCAGGAGGCGTCGCACACATGGACAACCGGTAGCGACGATAAATAAACATAAAACACACTTGCGAAATTCAATGTGGACATAAGAGTTATATTATATTATCTCAATATGAGAGTTATTATGAGAAAAAATACATTTTTTCAAAAGCTAAATATGTATTCTTTTTCTAAACAATTATATATTACATTACCTGTAAAAATACACAACTAGTCTGGTAAGTAAAATGTCAGATTTTAGCTCAGTGATTCGAAAAACAGCATAGACATGAGGTGCATGTCCTTCAGTAAGACAATACAACTGTCTATTAACACAATACTGGGCGGAAGAATACAGTGTGTAAACAAGTGGGGTATGTTGTAATATTGGGCGGAGGAATACAGTGTGTAAACATGTGGGGTATACTGTAATATTGGGCGGAAGAATACAGTGTGTAAACATGTGGGGTATGTTGTACTATTGGGCGGAGGAATACAGTGTGTAAACACAGTGACGTCATTCACAGGTAAATGTTGTCAATGTTCAACTATAAATTTGTAATATTTCTCCTGTTTTTCAATTTCATTTGAACACCTCTACACAATGAATGTGGTACAATAAGAAGCGAAATATTGAAAATATAAATGAAATGACTATGTTTTTACGTTTTATTATGTATTTAATAGGCAATTTATTTGTTGTATTACCACCTTAATGTAATCCTTAGTTCCAGATGAAAAACGATGGTTCATGTGTGTGTCTTACGTTTATTTATCGTCGCTACCGGTTTGCCATAATGAGCGACTCCTCCGGAAGAGATTAGTTATTTTAGATTTTTGGAGGATAGTGCAATGATACAGACAGAGACCCATTCCAGAGTCTCATCTGGTTCTTTTACGTACACGATGGAAAGCACCAACACGAGACCTCGGTTTAAAATCCCATCTGAAAGAATGTTGATTTTATTAGAGTCAGACGGGGGATCGAACCTGCGATCCCTGGATTACCAGCATGTTACACTTACATTATCTGGCATATAAATACCAATGTGACCACGAGGAGCTCTGGTAGATGCCGTTGTCATGGAGATACGTTCCCTGTCGCTACCTGAATGACGTAACACACATACATTAATTTCCAAATAAATGATACAAATCCGTAATGTTGCACAGGCACGTAAATTCACGATACATTATAACTATAACTGGGGAGGATGTTGGGCTCCGTGGGAAAGCGCATGGTTAACGTCGTTGACTTCAAATCAGTTGCCATTCTCCGCCGCATGTTCATCCGTATAACCGTAAACTACAGTCACACATGTGCTAAGCAGCCAACCAAGGGAATCACAAAAGGTGGCTCCTTAGCACAGATGCCTGCTTAACAGACGTCAAATGCATAATAAAATAACATAACATATTGGGTATCTGGAAACTGGCTGCTTAACAGACGTCAAATGCATAATAAAATAACATAACATATTGGGTATCTGGAAACTGGCTGCTTAACAGACGTCACTTGTAACAATAAAATAACATATTGGGAAACTGGAAACTGGCTGCTTAACAGACGTCAAATGCATAATAAAATAACATATTGGGAATCTGGAAACTGGCTGCTTAACAGACGTCAATTGTAATAATAAAATAACATATTGGGAATCTGGAAACAGGCTGCTTAACAGACGTCAATTGTAATAATAAAATAACATATTGGGAATCTGGAAACTGGCTGCTTAACAGACGTCAATTGTAATAATAAAATAACATATTGGGAATCTGGAAACTGGCTGCTTAACAGACGTCAATTGTAATAATAAAATAACATATTGGGAATCTGTAAACTGGCTGCTTAACAGACGTCAAATGTAATAATAAAATAACATATTGGGAATCTGGAAGCTGGCTGCTTAACAGACGTCAATTGTAACAATAAAATAACATATTAGGAATCTGGAAACTGGCTGCTTAACAGACGTCAAATGCATAATAAAATAACATATTAGGAATCTGGAAGCTGGCTGCTTAACAGACGTCAATTGTAATAATAAAATAACATATTAGGAATCTGGAAGCTGGCTGCCTAACAGACGTCAATTGTAATAATAAAATAACATATTAGGAATCTGGAAGCTGGCTGCTTAACAGACGTCAATTGTAATAATAAAATAACATATTGGGAATCTGGAAACTGACTGCGTAACAGACGTCAATTGTAATAATAAAATAACACATTGGGAATCTGGAAACTGACTGCGTAACAGACGTCAATTGTAATAATAAAATAACATATTGGGAATCTGGAAACTGGTTGCTTAATACAGGTTGGCTGCTTAATAGAGGTGATCACTAACACATGTTTGACTGTACAATGGATATATGTATTGTATTAGTAGAAAGCTGAAATGCAAACACCATGCATGTATTCGATCGTATAATGTCAGCTAAAGCTAAATCTAGAAATAAATATTCTAACATTAATATTTCAAATTCACATATGTTCATGTTTAGTTCTTTCTGTAGAACTGTTTCGAGTTATCCAACATGTTGGCCTTTTCTTTTCGATACAGGTAAACTAACTTGTGTTTGGGGTAATATTGATTTATAGCACTTATAAATTGTAACTGTAGAGTATAGGAAGTATACACTATGTACATATATATTGATATTATTAAAACACTGTCAATTTGCATGAAATTAAATACAGTGTACATTGAAATAATGTCGTTTAGAGATAATTTAACTAAGATTAGTCTACAAATAAATATGCATACATGTGAGATATAACTGTAAATCTGTACCATAAATGCAATGCAAGAAGATACACGAGTTGTATTAAGCATGAATGTCGACCCTATTTACATTATTTTGTTATGTCAACAAACCGCGTATACGACGTTTGTTTATTAGTTGAAATACTCAGTTTTTGAGGCAACTATTTGGGGAATATTATACCATATAATAGAAATATACATTGTGTAGAAATTTGCGTTTTCACTGATGTGGTGTCGCTTTAAAGACACAACCTGTAATAGTTTGTGTCTAATAAAATTGTTTCTTCTTCCTAAAGGAAGTAAAAATAACAACTTGTCAAAGTTATAAATGTTGTAAATGATTGTAGTGATGTGTTATTGAATTTATTAACGAGTCTTCTAAAAACGATATTTTAGGCAAGTTTTATTGGTTTTTAGATGACGAGTTTTTTTAAAATAAATTCAATAAGAAATGAATATTGTTTTTTTTTACGCTTATTTATCATCGCTAACGGTTGCCCATATGAGCGACGCCTCCTGAAGAGATTAGTTATTTTAGATATTGGAGGATAGTGCATGATACAGACAGAGACCCATTCCAGAATCTCCTCTGGTTCTTTTACGTGCACGGTGTACAGTACCGACACGAGATCTCGGTTTAATGTCCCATCTGAAAGACTGTTAATTTTATTAGGGTCAGACGGAGGATCGAACCTGCGATCCCTGGATTACCAGTCCAGCGTGTTACCACTGGACTACATATCCGTCTGTAATGAACACGAATAGGAGATCCTATTTATAACATAATCTTCCTACGAGCTGTACATTCCCTAGTTAGTTACTCATAGCATAACGGTGTGAAATATTGACATAAACTGTTCATTCTTTATTGTCGATATGGATCTCAATAAATAATCTATTATTCTAGACATTCATTAATTAACAATACATTTTCAAACTCAAGTTAGGCCAATAGTTAATTTAATAAAAAAGAAGCCTGTGGATAGTGCCTTTTGTTGTCTATTTACAAACTAGTTGTTATGGGTTTTTATTTGATTTATTTAAGTTTATTTAAAGTCGTTACCGGTTGCCCCATTTGAGCAACGGGCAGGCCCCAGTGGTTAA
>CM026395.1:57351404-57420781 GCA_014843695.1 Archivesica marissinica
GCGTTTTGGTGCGTTCTGAAGTCAACCCTTTGTGTTGCTGTTAGTTTATACACATTTATTTTAGCTCGATTGCGAAACAAGTTCTTACAACTTATATTAATCACTCTCGAGACCTCATTCCTGATGGAATCCATCGCCACGATGGAGAGAGAAGAGGCAACGTTGAATTTAAATGCCTTGCCTAGGGGCACACTCGTAACGGCTCCAGCGGGGCTCGAACTCGGGGATATTGTGCTGCTGTTGTGTCACGTATTCTTTGAGGACTGTCTGGAACTCATGTGACTCGCATACTGGGTACACTATGAATTGATACACCAGTTTGCCGGGGAGTTTACGGTAGGCTACACTAGGTCTCTGCAGATCTGTTAACAAGATCGACACAACTCTATAGCCAATATTATTGTTTGTCGCTACCCTTCTAATTCTAACCGAGGTGAGTGCCTCTTACGCCTCGGTGTGGATACTGGCCTCGTTGCATATTCGCACGCTCTGGACACAACCTGCCATCTCACTTTGTTGTCTGTCACTAGTAGGCCTCCGTGGCCGATGGGTTAACATCGTTGACTTCGAATAAGTTGCCTCACAATCGTAACGGCTCCAGCGGGGCTCGAACTACAGACCTTTCGCACCTGAAGCGAACGCGCATCCACTGTACTATCACAACTTCCAAAATAATTTGCCTCTCCCGGCTGTAGGTTCGAATCCCACTGGGACTTTCGAATTCTGTGTGGCTTGAGGAAGGTCGGTGATTCTACCCGGGTGCCCGTCCGTTCCTGAGATATCGTTCGGAGGAGCAACCGGGACTTTCATACACCAATAATACATGGAGAATCCCCTTACAACATAAGCTGTTGGCGTGCCTCCAATAACCCCAAAATCAAACAAACAATATATACTGACACCATGAAAAACTGTGCACTTTTATATTGAGCGAAATTTATAGATTTTACTACTAGTATGAGTGACGAAAACAACCCTTCACACATTGCACTAATTTACGCAATATGTCGCACATTTTCATACTAAATTTGCCTATATTTTTTCTAAAAGGATACAATTTTTTCCTCTAAGACAAGTGCATATTTTCATACGAATAACAATTCTGTATAACCATTCTTTTATGTATAATTGGTATTGGGATAAAAATGGATTTACCCAGCAATTAGGGATGTAATAAAGTATAACAATGTTGTATATATGTCAAATATGTTCTATTTATGTCATATTGTTCTTTCTGGTGTCCGTATATATGTACGACATAGATGGCGTTAATAACATACCATCGCTAGTTTCCTGCGGCGTCGAGTCCAACACTTGCCATCCATCGTTACCAGGTGGCAGGTCCCTCCTCTTCATCCACACATCGTTCCACACGTGAAAGTTCCTAGATTATCAACATACAGGTAGATCATTACATACACGTGAAAGTTCCTAGAATATTAACATACAGGTACATCATTACATACACGTGAAAGTTCCTAGAATATTAACATACAGGTACATCATTACATACACGTGAAAGTTCCTAGAATATTAACATACAGGTACATCATTACATACACGTGAAAGTTCCTAGAATATTAACATACAGGTACAGCATTACATACACGTGAAAGTTCCTAGAATATTAACATACAGGTACAGCATTACATACACGTGAAAGTTCCTAGAATATTAACATACAGGTACAGCATTACATACACGTGAAAGTTCCTAGAATATTAACATACAAGTAGATCATTACATACACGTGAAAGTTCCTAGAATATTAACATACAGGTAGATCATTACATACACTTGAAAGTTCCTAGAATATTAACATACAAGTAGATCATTACATACACTTGAAAGTTCCTAGAATATTAACATACAAGTAGATCATTACATACACGTAACCGTACCTAGAATATCAACATACAGGTATAAGATCTATGCTCATTACATACACGTGAACGTTCGAAGCATAGTAAAACATACATGAATGTTTCTAGAATAACAACCTACTCAGTAAATGCACGTGAAAGGTGTACAGTCAATACATACAAGAGAAAATTCTAAGCCTTCAATACATACGAGTGAAAGTTCTAAGCATATTAAATACATGTGGACATGCCAAGAATATTAAATTCAGCATGGAAATATCTGCCACAGAAACATAACATAACAGTCAGAAATGTGATCGTTATTATGACGTTCATTTCCTTTCTGATCCGAGCTTGCACGTCAGAGGAGATAAATGGAGTCAGTGACTGGGGCTAAGTAAACTACACCGAGGAATGAGGAGAAGCTATTAACTGTGTTTTACTATGTGGGTTTTTCACGTTTATTTATCGTCACTACCGGTTGCCCATATGAGCGACGCCTCCTGAAGAGATTTGTCATTTTAGATTGCTGGAGGATAGTGCAATGATACAGACAGATACCCAGTCCAGGGTTTCCTCTGGTTCTTTGACGTGCACGGTGCACAGCGTCGACACGAGACCTCGGTTTAAAGTCCCATATATTAGGGTCAGACGGGGGATCGAACCTGCGATCCCTGGATTACCAGATCCCTCTGTAATGTTGATAACACCATTTGCTTTTATTTGTGTGTCAATCTTTGTATTGTCTATGTCTATATAACAAAAAACTGCAATAGTTTATATAATACAATAAAGTAGTATTAAATTAAATTGTGATTTTCTCCAGGAATTTATTAGTGTCTCACTCCCTTCGTTGCGAAACAGATATTCTGCAAACAAGATAAATGACAAGATACGTAATTGTACATTAAAGGAGCTCGTTGGTCGAATTTCAGGAAAATAATTAGAATACAGTTTTTTTATTAGTCATTTTAGATGTTTGGATGATATTGCAATGATACAGATAGAGACACATTCCAGGGTCTCCTCTGGTTCTTTTATGCTTGGCTGCCGCAGTAGGCCCATCATAGTAGGGTCTGCATGGATGGGGTATTGCTCCCCCTAAATATTGTGATCCTTGTTGTGTACAATGATGACAGGTGATTGCCCAACGATTGTATAGGATGTTAATGAGATGACAAATCATCACTCTGATAATTAAGGGGCTCGAGTTCCCTTAGCATCCCCCTGGATATGCATTTGTATGGACCTTTCAATTACACAGCCACCGTCCGTCTATCTTCGTTTTCTAGCTAAATGAATGTTTAATTAGCATATTTGCCATTTAACTTTTCGGAATTGTTAATGTTTTTTAAACTTTATTTATTTTACAACGATTGCGAAGCAAGTTTTTTAACAACTTATATTAATCACTTATCTTGTCAAGGGTTTGTAATGTAATTACAGTAAGCTATGCCTGATCATAAATAAATTATTACGAATAACGTGAAAAGTAAGACATTGTATGATGACTTCCGGTTTAGTTCCGGAAACGTGCACCTTGCTACATTGATTAGTTTAAACTTGATTTATTTTACAACGATTGCGAAGCAAGTTTTAACAACTTATATTAATCACTCTCGTTGGCTCGGATGAAAGTGTATATGTGGTCATTCATGTGGGAGGAAACCGGAGTACCCGGAGTAAACCCACCTGTCCGATCTGGCGACCATCGTACCATCTCACATACTTCCCTGTCCGAGGATCGAACCCGGGTCGCATTGGTGTGAAGCGAGCGCGCTAACCACTGCGCTAATCGGACAGCCAATGGTTAATGTTTGTAAATTGTCTTGACAGATATCCACATTCAAGTTATAAACACACTACAACACTTTATATGCTAACTGTAAATTCACCAAGTGGCTGTGTGGCTGTGTGGCTGTGTTCAGATCTAGACTGGTGGCTTTAATAGTCTTACCACATCGAATCTGTGTTTAATGACGTGAGCGTTGTGTCTTCTGTAGTATCCCAGTATACATCAACCGTCACGCTAGCGTCCGTGTCATGCGCAGAGCAGAAGTTTGTCACACTCCTGCATGGGATTCCCAATGCTCTGCAAACTACAATGTGCATGCACAGTCGCGTATTTGTTTGTTCTTGGTTTTAGTTTAAACATATTTCATTTCCCAATATCACACATATGACTACATTAAAAGGATTCAAATGAAAGATGATGATGATTCAGTTTCTCTACCCTCGCCGCCGGTAAGCCATATGGGCGAGTCAAATGAAAGACTAATAGTAAAGTCTTATATAATTCCTCTTTGTGTGTTTTACGTTTATTTATCGTCGCTACCGGTTGCCCATATGAGCGACGCCTCCTGAAGAGATTAGTCATTTTAGATTTTGGAGGATAGTGCTATGATACAGACAGAGACCCATTCCAGAATCTCCTCTGGTTCTTTTACGTGCACGGTGTAAAGCACCGACATGAGACCTCGGGTATATATATAATTCCTCTCCTCAAAGTCTTGGCTTTAAAGTAGCACCAACAGCGTAGCTCATATGGCTACTATCCAGTTAGTTTTAGTATATACACATTTATTTTAGCTCGATTGCGAAACAAGTTCTTATAACTTATACTAATCACTCTCGAGACCTCATTCCTGATGGAATCCATCGCCACGAGGGAGAGAGAAGAGGCAATGTGGAATTTAAATGCCTTGCCTAAGGACACAATCGTAACGGCTCCAGCGGGGCTCGAACTCCGGGCCGTTCGCACGTGAAGCGAACGCGCAACCACTGAGCTATCACGACTTCCTAAGTTTCCAGTTATGTTGTAATTTGACCTTGGCCACATTTCGCAGAACTATCATGTTTAAATGACAACATGCATACTTATATGTCGATCTCCAAATAAAGATTGAATTGGTAAATGCTGTTGTACGAATACTATTGACCGAACGTAACATCGTTCCTAACGATAGCTCGTGAGACGAAGTCGTTGAAAGTTGAGAAACATTCAAAATAGTCACAAGAAGAAATCATTTGAATCCAATGAGAGACATCTGTATTTTTTTATTACCTCCCTTGGCAGATAAATTCCGTTTTATTCCAATATGTGAATAGGTCCTTTTAGTTAGAATCCTTTGTTTTTACTGTTGTGTCCTAACCAGATGTTGCGGTATGATAATGTGATTTTATCAAAAATGTGTTAATTAAGTGATAACAACTAAGTAGCCATTGTATATACTGTGGGAAATCTGTTGAGATATAGTAATTCAATAATCATAAAAAAGCGATAGTGGGATAACATTCTAGCGTGTTGTGCAAAGGTAACAACGATAAAAACAGAGGAAAACACTTAATAGGATCTATCTACTTTTAAGGAGTATTCATGGGCAGTAACTGGCCGATGTCTCTCATTGTTGACGGGCGGTGGGTGGGGTCCGTTCCAAGTACCCATTTATTGACGACCAGTGAACATTTTCTCACATATGCGAGCTCCCAAATTAATGACCTATTTCAATGGAAGCATAAATGACATCACTATCGGGAAACATTTTATATATAATATTGTTGCTTGTAAATATCACGAGATAAATTAGCACTTTTGAATGTTACACCTATGTCATATTTGTTTCCATAGTTTATAAATTACAATATGATAATATTGTATTTAGTTTCTATGAAAGTGTCTATAAAAAGGAATAGCCTCAGAACGAACACTTGTCCGATTAGCGCAGTGGTTAGCGCGCTCGCTTCTCACAAATGCAACCCGGGTTCGATCCTCGAATCTGGAAGTATGTGAGATGGTACGGTGGTCGCCAGATCGGACATGTGGGTTTTCTCCGGGTACTCCGGTTTCCTCCCACACGAATGACCACATATACGCTTTCATCCGCGTCAACGAGAGTGATTAATATAAGTTGTTAAAACTTGCTTCGCAATCGTAAAATAAATACAGTTTAAACTTACTTGTGGTGACTATTCCGCTAAACACGAAACACTGTCCATACTTCACCGGAAGTTTTGACTTCAAGAACGTTCTCAAAATCGAGACACTTCCTACCCAGGTCAGTGGCGCTGTTCCGTCTCTATAGTTACCTGACCAATTTCCTGTTACAACGCCGTTGTCATCGTTACTGTTGACCTTGCAATGTAGATGATATAGTCAGTGTACATCTCTACACATATAATATATAATTTTATAATAAATATACATGTATATACAAACACATATTTATAATAAATATGTACACCATTAATATAGTTATAGTAAATACAGTCTACATCATTTATGTCAACGTTGGTTATGTTGAATAATCCGGTCTCTCGAAGTCGGATCAAAGTCCCGTTTCAGACACTATCATTGTACATATAACTGGATCTGTTTATATCCTCGGTTATATCGAAATATTGTGTTCGGTCCGACATAATTCGACATAACGGATGTAGACTGTCGTGCTCAAGATATTTAAGAGGGCCCTAAGGAAGATTAGTTCAGAATTAATTAGGTCACCCTCTATAAATAAATAAATAAATATATATATCTATCTATCTATAGGCCCATACAATCGATTCTATGCCGACCCGCCATCGTCCGCCCTATGCCATCGAGTTCTTACTACGACGATTTACTACTGTGTGCTTTAAAATGTCAGCCATCGACCACCCTATGCCATCTAGTTCTTACTACTATGATTTACTACTGTGTGCTTTAAAATGTCAGCCATCGTCCGCCCTATGCCATCTAGTTCTTACGACTACGATTTACTACGGTATGCTTTAAAATGTCAGCCATCGTCCGCCCTATGCCATCGAGTTCTTACGACTACGATTTACTACTGTATGCTTTAAAATGTCAGCCATCGTCCGCCCTATGCATCGAGTTCTTACTACTACTATGTACTACTGTGTGCTTTAAAATGTCAGCCATCGTCCGCCCTATGTCATCGAGTTCTTACGACTACGATTTACTACTGTGTGCTTTAAATTGTCAGTCCAAAAATACAAATAACACTCACAATTTTAGAAATTGCTCTCGAAACTCTAACCGGGTCACCCATAACTGCTCCCGATCGGAACTTGAACGCTTTGGTCAAACAATATACCGCTGCTTCCAGAATTCCAGATTCAAACTAAAATTTAAAATATATTATTTTACAGACCCACAACACCTTTGTTTAGAAACTACATCATTACAACACCTGTAATTCTGAGACTAAAACAGAATTATTACAATAAGTTCACTAACATCATCTTAATGATATACAGTCAACATCTGTCTTAAGCAGCCAGCCAAGGGAGTCGCAAAAAGTGGCTGCTTAGCACAGGTAGCTGCTTAATATATGTCAAATGTATACTAAAACAACATATTGGGAATCTGGACACTGGCTGCTTAATACAGAGTGGCTGCTTAATATAGGTGACCACTAACACAGGTTTGACTGTATTACAAACTAACTATCATAGAGCAATATTTCCGCTATTGCCTTACAGAAAAACAAAACACGATATCCGTTGAGGAATTCTCGTCAATTTGAAAGCAACATACACGCAATAAGAGAAGGCAATGCTTAGACACACAGGATGTAAAATGATTAGACTTCAACATTCCATCGTCCACCTATCGCATCACCTCTTACTCTCCCAAATATAGAACAGTATATAACGTTAGTGAAAGATACCAACATCGAAGACATTATTGTAACTGGTGATTCTAATTTGGATATGAACAAACTGTACACTTGTCAGACAATTAATATCATTTATCTTCAATGCATGCATTCATCAAATCATTAAGCTAAAAACAGACATGTCAATGAATCACCCGACTCTATCTTAGATATTCTCTAATCCCTCTCATCAGTACGTGTTAGAGGAGTTAGTGAATCAATCTTAATATCAAAATGTCAGAAACCAAGATGCTATCTTTTGTTGTGTAAAAACTTAAAGAACAAAGTTAGTAGACTTGGAGAAAATATGACATGTTTCAAATCACTAAAATCTCTGGAACTAGATACAGCTATACCGGAATATATCAGTAATAGAACATTATAAGAACTCACACAAGAACTATACAACCATCTGACTTACCTCTCTCTATCCATAGGACAACAATTATCATCACAATGGAAGTTAGAACATGTGTGCAATATGCATACAAGAACGACCCGCAAGACATATCAAACTATAGGATATTATCTCGTATTAAGTTCGGTGAATAATGTCATTGAAAAGGTATTCATAAATGCAAGTTTAATTGTTTTCTGCTAACCATGTTATCACATTTCTACAGTCTGGTTTAGTTTCAAACGTGTCTAATGTCAATCAACTATTTGCCATCTATCATACAGTTCGGTCTGTATTTTGCGATATATCAAAAGCCTTCGACAATCTGTAGCATATGAATTTAATACATAAGTTGCCTTTGGCAGGTATTTCATGAACTCTTCTTGATTGCTTCAATCACTTTCTACATTACCGTATTGTCTTTTCGGTGTCAACGTCAAAAATAATACATATTAATGCTGGAGTTCCACAATGGTCAGTAGTTAGACCGCTACTCTTTGTATTGTATATCAACGACATTGTATTACATTATTGCGAGCATACGTCTTGAAGACAACAATCATGGAACACATAGAAAGCATCCAATTGAAAGTTTGGTAGCGAACCCAACTGAGAGCATGGCAGCGAACCCAATTGAATGTCTGGTATCGAAACAAGCTGAAAGATTGATAGCGAACTCAACTGCAAGCTTGGTAGCGAACCCAACTGAAAGCTTGATAGCGAAACCAACTGAAAGCTTCGTAGAGAACCCAACTGAAATCCTTGGTAGCGAACCCAACTGAAAGCTTCGTAGAGAACCCAACTGAAATCCTTGGTAGCGAAACCAACTGAAATCCTTGGTAGCGAAACCAACTGAAAGCTTCGTAGCAAACCAATAGCATGCTTATATTCCAGAATAACAAAATATACATTGCAATATATAATTATTCTCTGGCTATTTTTTGCATTCAACTATTAGTGAATGGAATCAACTACCAGCTGAAACACGGTGTACACTGCCTACTACCTCCATGGTGCACACATAGAGCCAACATATTACAATGTTTACAAAGAGATTAATAGTAATAATGACAATAACATAGTGATTATACCAATGCGCTTGAACCACAATATATATACCTGTCCGTAAAACCAAGGTTTGGCACTTATCTGACTGTGACTTCCGGTAAATATACACCCGCTGTCGTTCAGGATATACTCCGACAACTTGGCTTTGTCCGAAAAGTAAACACTGTCGTCTACAATTTATAAATAGAAAGCTAATAGAGCAGCAACGCATTGGTACAGAGCATCCACACAGGAAACATGCAGTTAATTGCAAATATTTGCATCGCTATTGCATTTCCTTCCTTGAACTAATATGTTCTGTTTGTATCCATTTTCGTATGCATTTCCTCGTTAATGATATGCAGCGGTCATGCGTACTCGAAGTTACGGTCATGCGCATTCGCAGTGATGGGCAGCGTTCCTCGAAAGAAAAGGCGTGTCTTACAGTTACGAAGTTCCAATGATTATCTATTCACAAGATTCGACAAACGAAACAGACAAAGTAGCACATCTGGACTACAGTATTTAGGTTGACGGGTGAACAGTACTCTGGTGTAATATTTCACTTCAATGGGCCATCACTCACTTACATATTGATATAGCTACAGTAGTGTAGGTTGACTGGTGAACAGTACTCTGGTGTAATATTTCACTTCAATGGGCCATCACTCACTTACATATTGATATAGCTACAGTAGTGTAGGTTGACTGGTGAACAGTACTCTGGTGTAATATTTCACTTCAATGGGCCATCACTCACTTACATATTGATATAGCTACAGTAGTGTAGGTTGACGGGTGAACAGTACTCTGGTGTAATATTTCACTTCAATGGGCCATCACTCACTTCAACGCGCCATCACTCACTTACATAATGATGTTGATAAAAAATACACATCTATATAGTGTAGGATATTTGTCATAATATAATAATTTAATAATTATAAGATAAGAAAGTGGATGGAAATTGATAGCATGTTGTGCAAAGGAAACAACGACAAAAACAGAAGAAACCACTTAAGAGGACCTACATGCTTTCAGAGAGTATTCAAGGGCAATAACTGACCGATGTCTTCATTGGATAAACTCGATTGTGTTCCATATCACTCCTCTCGATTGAGTGCGACCTGGTTACGTCTACGAACCTTGCTGATATAATTTACATGATTGCCAGTATAGAAAGGGCAGACGTTTGTCTTTGGCGTGAATGCTGAATGCCAAACAGACTATTCGTCTATGATGAATGCATGGGATAAATGAATTTCCGATTACTGGAGTCTGGATTTTAACACAATTACAAATATATGTAGATGTTTCACAGAAATTTAGTGAAGTTACGTCAATGGCCTGATAAATGCAATTCATAAATGCTCGCTTCTCACCAATGCGACCCGGGTTCGATCCTCGGACAGGGAAGTATGTGAGATGGTACGATGGTCGCCAGATCGGACAGGTGGGTTTTCTCCGGGTACTCCGGTTTCCTCCCACATGAATGACCACATATACGCTTACATCCGAGCCAACGAGAGTGATTAATATAAGTTGTTCAAACTTGCTTCGCAATCGTTGTAAAACAAATAAAGTATTTTTAAAAAATGCAATTATAAACATTAGCACATTAGGGTATCTGGCTATCATCGTATTAAAGATGTCAGACATAGGTTACATCGTAATAAATTTGTTTATATGCAGTCTTCAATATAATAGGATATTTTTGCAAATACAATAATTCATATTTTTAACATTTTATTCGAGGTTGGCCCAGCTAGGGTCCACATCCATAGCTCAGGCTGAATGGCCTAGGGCTCACGAAACCCTTAATCAGGCCCTGTTCGGACACGCATATCAAATAGTTATCACGGTGCCTACACACACATTGTCAGGCCACATATGTAGTGTCATTGAGCAAGGCACCTCACACATATTGCTTAATACTGGTTAACCACTTAGGTCGGCTAAGCTTGCCCAGGAAAACATGGCTACGTCCCCGCAAGGGGTTTGACAGTAATGGAACATATACATACATGTATACATATCAAGTTCAACTTATGCCCCAATCCTAACTATTCCTATGCTATGTACCATTCTTGAATAAAATATTGTTTAAACTAACCTACGCCCCTGACAAGTGCATAGTACTTATACAATAATTATGACATGGTAGTTTTTCTATCACTGGTAGCGACTGTAGCATTGCTACTGTAACTATCAGCCCCATACGTATGGTCACAGATACAATAAGTATGACATGGTAGTTTTTCTATCACTGGTAGCGACTGTAGCATTGCTACTGTAACTATCAGCCCCATACGTATGGTCCCAGATACAATAAGTATGACATGGTAGTTTTTCTATCACTGGTAGCGACTGTAGCATTGCTACTGTAACTATCAGCCCCATACGTATGGTCCCAGATACAATAAGTATGACATGGTAGTTTTTCTATCGCTGGTAGCGACTGTACATAGCATTGCTACTGTAACTATCAGCCCCATACTTAGTGTCCCCACTAATATAATTATGTACCTGCCCGAGGGAATAATAATGATGGCTGGAGAAAAAACCGACATATTATATATACTTTTCCACGGCTGATATGAAAACCTGGTACATGCAACCTAGTGCGAATGCGGGATAATTGTACCAGATTCGTACGATACATTCATTTGTTTACTAAATTGCAAATGTATCAAATATATCAAAGGGGAACAACTGTGTACTGTAACTATACAGTCTATATAAAAAGTCATCTTGAGTTATTTTGACAATATTTTCCCTAGTATATAATTGGGTAAGCTTACCTTTCTCCCAAGGATTGAAGAGTAGCAACAGAGAGGTCTCTTTTCCCCGCTGCCTTCCGATTGCCCGGTCGTTTTTCTCCGTAATGGTAACGATAAATTTCCATTCACCAACGACGCTCGTCGGCCCCGTTACAATACATAATGTCACCATATGGTCTATCACTGATTCTGTTTTAATATTCCATTGTTGCGTGCCATGGAGATTAGAATCAGGCGAGATTTTAATGTACGTACTTTTTCCTGGTTGTGGGTTTGATCCTGCAAACATACCAACAAGAGAACTGCTATGTGCGTGATTTATATATATGCCATGCTAATTGTATATAGTCGTGATAGCGCAGTGGAATCGCGTTCGCTTCACGTGCGAAAGGTCTGGTGTTCGAGCCCCGCTGGAGCCGTTACGATTGTGTTCTTAGGCAAGACATTTAAATTCCATGTTGCCTCTTCTCTCTCCCTCGTGGCGATGGATTCCATCAGGAATGAGGTCTCGAGAGTGATTAATATAAGTTGTAATAACTTGTTTTGCAATCGAGATAAATTTAATTTGTATAAACTAAAAAAAATAATTGTATATAATTGTATAGATATTGATTAGTTTTATATATAGATGATTAATGTTATTTATTTTACAACGATTCCAAAATGTGACAACAACTTATATACTGACACAAAAAAGAAACTGTGCATGTGCCTTAGAGGTAAAATTGCTATCCTTTTAGAACAAAAATATAGGCAAATTTGGTATCAAAATGTGCGAAATATTGGGTAAATTAGGGGATTGTTTTCTTCACTCATGATAGTTAATCTATAATTCTACATTTTGTAACGAAAAAGTAATATAAAAGTGCCAGTTTGTTATGGTGTTAGTATATTAATCATTCTTATTGGCGCGGATGACAGACAATACACTGAGCAAAATTTCTAATTGGTCACCTAGGTTTTATTCATATTTCTGGAAAACGGATAAGACAACAATATAAATCATTATGATATTTTATAAAGCACGTTTGTGCACGTTTTCTGAAAAAATTATAACAATCTAAAATATGGTTCAAACATAACAACGATTTAAATGTAGAGGTCACGAGACATCTCGACCCCAGGACATCTCGACCCCAAGACATCTCATCCCAGGACATCTCGATCATATACATCGTGATTATTCCAAAAGAATAATATTTATAATTATTTGTATCATATACATGCGTGCATTGAATACACATTTTATATTTGGGGTTGAGATGTCCTGGGGTCGAGATGTCTCAGCCTTGTTGGGCCATCTGGGGTCGAGATGTCCTGGGGTCGAGATGTCTTGGGGGTGGACTTGGGGTCGAGATGTCCTGGGTTCGAGATGTCTGGCAGCCAATGTAGTCACCCTCCAATCAAAAAGTCACACAATGTTAATATCTGGTGTGGCCTCATTGTGCATCAATTACAGCGCGATAACGAGCTCGCATCGAAATGATGTATCGCTGTAAATATCGCTGTGTGATGGCCTGCCATGCCTGTTGGATAATTATACCCAATCCACGAAGCTGTGGCAACTTACGTATGCGACGTTTGAGAAGATCCCACACGTTCTCAATAGGGTTCAGGTCAGGACTTTTCGATGGCCACGGAATTACTCTAACCTGGTTGAGTTGCAACATTCCTTGCATTGCTCTTGCAGTATGACAAGGCCCATTGTCCTGTACTAGCATCATGCCACGATTAGCTCTAAAATGCGACAGAAGTACAGGGGTGATAATTTGATCCTGGTAACGTCTGGCTGTGAGGTTACCATCAACTGACACTGCCGGTGTTTTCGTGTGCATGGACGTCGGTAGATACGCGTACGGCCGTCGGCACCTCTCAATTTGACGCGAGTTTCGTCGACGAACAAAACATTGGCCCAGTCTGCACGGGTAAACCGAAAATGCTGTCTAGCCCAGCGTAGGCGTGCATAGCTGTATCTTAGGGTAAGAGTTACACCCTTTATTGGTCGACGGCACCTCAAACCTAACTCGCGCAGTCGATTTCTCGCTGTCTGTGGGGCGATATTACGTCCATGTGAGCCCATGATTTGCCTTGCAGTCCCGGTGGAGGAGGTAAAACTATCTCGTAAATGACTGAGAGTTATGTACTTGTCCTGTCGCCTTGCTACCCAGCGTGTTGGGTGCCGTCGGCGGTCGTTCACACTTCCGGTAGCGGTAAATTTCCCCCATATGCTCTGTATGGTAAACATTCGTCTGTTGAACATCCGTGCCACCTGAAATAATAATGAATCATGTTAGTTTTGTTATGAAAACATGTTGTTAGATAGATATAATGTGTTTTTATGCAAATACGTCATTAATTACATGTTCGGTATCTTACCTGCCGAATACTGGTGCCTGCTGCAATCATCCCAACAGCGCGGCCACGCTCTTCTATGGTCATTCTGGCCATTTTATGTGTTTTTCAAGTTGTAAAAACGTTATCGAACATATTCATGTACATATGCACAGTTTTCGACTTTTTCATGTGCGCCACGTGCTTGAATCATGAAAATGACCTCTCCGTTCCGCGTGGGTGAATTTGGCCATAATGTGTTTATTTTAATTGTGGCGATCGATAAAGTGTACACTTATAATGTAATATACAAAGATTTATATCATTCCGAAAATCAGTTGTTATGGTATTAAATTTCATAAAGTGACCAATTAGAATTTTTTTTAAGTGTATACGCATGCGCTAGATACATGTTATAATGTCTTACACTGTCAGAAAATAATGAAAGTCATTGAATATGTACATACACAATTCAGTATTTAATGGGTGGCGTACTGTTTGTATCGTAATCGTCGTCACACTAGACGGATGGCACCAAGAAACAATGTCCTAAGACAAGTCCATATGCGGATATTATAAATAACATTGTTGGGAAACGCAACACGTTCTTCAGATTATTGTCACCATTCTGACATGCACAGTTGTCACACGTACATGTACATATGTCACGCACGTGCAAATGTCACACATATACACATGTCACATAATATATTTATGTACATATTTGTGTGTTTGTTCGGGTTTTACACCTGCACCAGCACCATTTTGGTTTATATCGTCAACTGGAAGTTTACCTAACAACACTTTTCCTGGGCAGGCTCCAGCAGTTAACAAGTACTTGGTGCACCAATCTTCACGTAAGAAACTGACAACTGTTTCTTATAAATGAGACACGGCCTGGGCGGGTAGTGATACAGTGGTATGCAAGTCAGCGACCTTAACCACTCGACCACGGAGGTGGACCCATATGCACAGATGCCATGTACTGATGTTACACATGTGCAAATGCCATGATTGTGCATAAGTCACACATACACAGTTAACTGTCACGCATGCACATAAGTCACACATGTACATATGTCACGCATATACAGTTAACTATCACGCATGCACATAAGTCACATATGTACATATGTCACGCATATACGTTAACTGTCACGCATGCACATATGTCACGCATGTACATATGCCAACCGGAAACTTACAATCTCAATGAACCACCTCCTGTTCCAGCTACAACGATTCTCTCATTGCAATTCTAAACATGACGTTTAGTTTAGTTGCAGTGACGTATGCATGTGTGTATTTACTATTTACGTTTGTTTATCGTCACTACCGGTTGCCCATATGAACGGCGCCTCCTGAAGACAATAGCCATTTTAGATGTTGGAGGATAGTGCAGTAATATAGACCGAGAACCATTGACCAGAAACTCTTCTGGTTCTTCTTACGTTCACTGTACAAAGCGCCGACACGAGACCTAGGTTTAAAGTCCCATCTGAAAGAGTGTGACGTACATGTACTAGTCTACACAACTCCATGTACGTGTACTAGCCTACCTACCAGTGCTAAATTCTACACTAATCTCGTGCTTCGACTGTGAAAATCGCCCGTTAAGAATAACACTTATACGAAACGCTTGTGCACGCCTGACGATGAGAACGCCGTCACGTGATGCTGCAAATCGTTCCGTATGATGAGCTCGTGCGTTTTCAGCCACGTGACAATCCACTTCTCTCACCGCTAGTTCTGTACGGTTATTGCTGCTTGGGGGTGCTGCAAATAATAAATGTTCCAGTTCCGTTAAAATAAATTAATTTAAACATGTTTATTTAAAACTCTTGTTTGTTTGTTTGTTTGTTTGTTTGTTTTTGGGGTTTTTTAAAAGCGCACATAATGCGTGAGTTATAACTCTCCAAAGGCAATATAGTTGCTGAGTATGCCAATAAATTTGAAACTTCAAGAGAAAGTCAAGTCAAAACACATTTCATTCGTTCATTTCACATGCGTGAATGAAAGAATGAGGCTTACGCTAACAAATATTTACGAGGCTTGAATAACATGAAATGTTGCAAATAATAAACATTATATAGTACTATTATTGTTGAGATAGAGAATTATTCGATGTTCAGGTACAATATACTAGAGGAGATCGTCAAATAAACAAGTGTCTTTCTGTTCATTGGTACAATACATTTAATAGATTTAGGGATCCACGGAGAGTCGATCAAACTTGAAACATGTTATTATTATTGACCCCGGGTGCCCTTAGAGCAGTATTTCAGGCATTGACGGACACACAGGTAGAACCACATATTGTCCTTAGCACGCTCACCAAGCCAGCTGGATACCAAAGTGAGATTCGAACATGCAGTGATGAGGGGTAAGTGATTTGAAGTTAACGACATTATTCACTCTGCCGTGGAGGTAACTAATTTCAAAATGTCGAAGTGTAGGCCTATATTGCACTTGTAGGTATATGGCATTGTTGGTATGTTTATTTACAGTATGTATAGATCCACTGCGGTTATTTGCATGTACCCGCGCCCACCTCCGCGCTAACCCATCGTCTTATAATAATATGACAAGCTCCATTGCAAATATACCAGAAATTCTACCAAAAGGATTAAAAAGAGTCTTAGAGTTCAAAACGTATGACATCGCTCTTAGAATGTACGCACACAACCTAGTAACTCACATGTAGAGCATACATACTCGCTCAAAACGTATGACATCGCTCTTAGAATGTACGCACACATCCAAGTAACTCACATGTAGAGCATACATACTCGCTCAAAACGTATGACATCGCTCTTAGAATGTACGCACACATCCTAGTAACTCACATGTAGAGCATACATACTCGCTCAAAACGTATGACATCGCTCTTAGAATGTACGCACACATCCTAGTAACTCACATGTAGAGCATACATACTCGCTCAAAACGTATGACATCGCTCTTGTACAGTTAGTTCCCTCCCAAAATCTATGTCACCTCTACTGTAACCTACGTTCACTCTCAGTTGGCATCGCTCTAGGAATGTATGTTCCATCTCAAAATATATGACACCTCTCTTGTAACGTACCCACCCGCTCAACACCTATGACACCTCTCTTGTAACGTACCCACCCGCTCAACACCTATGACACCTCTCTTGTAACGTACCCACCCGCTCAACACCTATGACACCTCTCTTGTAACGTACCCACCCGCTCAACACCTATGACACCTCTCTTGTAACGTACCCACCCGCTCAACACCTATGACACCTCTCTTGTAACGTACCCACCCGCTCAACACCTATGACACCTCTCTTGTAACGTACCCACCCGCTCAACACCTATGGCATCGCTCTAGGAATGTACGGCATCGCTCAAAATATATTTCATCGCTCTTGAAATGTACGGCACCGCTCAAAATATATTTCATCGCTCTTGAAATGTACGGCACCGCTCAAAATATATTACACCGTTCAGTAACTCGCACGTAGAACGAACCTACAATCACAAGTGCGGGGACCAATGCGAACCAGATGGTTGTTTTATATCCCTTTAATATCCTTTTGAAGCAGTTGAAATAAACTAGAATTATTTTTACAAATATCCATCTAACGCCGCTACAAATATCCATCTAACGCCACTACAAATATACATCTAACGCCACTACAAATATCCATCTAACGCCACTACACTATCCATCTAACGCCACTACAAATATCCATCTAACGCCACTACAAATATCCATCTAACGCCGCTACAAATATCCATCTAACGCCACTACAAATATACATCTAACGCCACTACAAATATCCATCTAACGCCACTACACTATCCATCTAACGCCACTACAAATATCCATCTAACGCCACTACAAATATCCATCTAACGCCGCTACAAATATCCATCTAACGCCACTACAAATATCCATCTAACGCCACTACAAATATCCATCTAACGCCACTACAAATATCCATCTAACGCCACTACACTATCCATCTAACGCCACTACAAATATCCATCTAACGCCATACACCCTAACGCCACTACACTATCCATCTAACGCCACTAAAAATATCCATCTAACGCCACTACAAATATCCATCTAACGCCACTACAAATATCCATCTAACGCCACTACAAATATCCATCTAACGCCACTACACTATCCATCTAACGCCACTACAAATATCCATCTAACGCCACTACAAATATCCATCTAACGCCACTACAAATATCCATCTAACGCCACTACACTATCCATCTAACGCCACTACACTATCCATCTAACGCCACTACAAATATCCATCTAACGCCACTACAAATATCCATCTAACGCCACTACAAATATCCATCTAACGCCACTACAAATATCCATATAACGCCGCTACAAATATCCATCTAACGCCACTACAATATCCATCTAACGCCACTACAAATATCCATCTAACGCCACTACAAATATCCATCTAACGCCACTACACTATCCATCTAACGCCACTACACTATCCATCTAACGCCACTACAAATATCCATCTAACGCCACTACACTATCCATCTAACGCCGCTACAAATATCCATCTAACGCCACTACAAATATCCATCTAACGCCACTACACTATCCATCTAACGCCGCTACAAATATCCATCTAACGCCACTACAAATATCCATCTAACGCCACTACACTATCCATCTAACGCCGCTACAAATATCCATCTAACGCACTACACTATCCATCTAACGCCACTAAAAATATCCATCTAACGCCACTACAAATATCCATCTAACGCCACTACAAATATCCATCTAACGCCACTACAAATATCCATCTAACGCCACTACACTATCCATCTAACGCCGCTACAATATCCATCTAACGCCACTACAAATATCCATCTAACGCCGCTACAAATATCCATCTAACGCCACTACACTATCCATCTAACGCCACTACAAATATCCATCTAACGCCACTACAAATATCCATCTAACGCCACTACAAATATCCATCTAACGCCACTACAAATATCCATCTAACGCCACTACAAATATCCATCTAACGCAGCTACAAATATCCATCTAACGCCACTACACTATCCATCTAACGCCACTACAAATATCCATCTAACGCAACTACAAATATCCATCTAACGCCACTACACTATCCATCTAACGCCACTACAAATATCCATCTAACGCCACTACAAATATCCATCTAACGCCACTACAAATATCCATCTAACGCCACTACAAATATCCATCTAACGCCACTACACTATCCATCTAACGCCACTACAAATATCCATCTAACGCACTACACTATCTATCTAACGCCACTACAAATATCCATCTAACGCCACTACACTATCCATCTAACGCCGCTACAAATATCCATCTAACGCACTACACTATCCATCTAACGCCACTACACTATCCATCTAACGCCGCTACAAATATCCATCTAACGCCACTACAAATATCCATCTAACGCCACTACACTATCCATCTAACGCCACTACAAATATCCATCTAACGCCACTACAAATATCCATCTAACGCCACTACAATATCCATCTAACGCCGCTACAAATATCCATCTAACGCCGCTACAAATATCCATCTAACGCCACTACAAATATCCATCTAACGCCGCTACAAATATCCATCTAACGCCACTACACTATCCATCTAACGCCACTACAAATATCCATCTAACGCCACTACAAATATCCATCTAACGCCGCTACAAATATCCATCTAACGCCACTACAAATATCCATCTAACGCCACTACAAATATCCATCTAACGCCACTACAAATATCCATCTAACGCCACTACAAATATCCATCTAACGCCACTACAAATATCCATCTAACGCCACTACAAATATCCATCTAACGCCACTACACTATCCATCTAACGCCGCTACAACATATCCATCTAACGCCACTACAATATCCATCTAACGCCACTACAAATATCCATCTAACGCCACTACAAATATCCATCTACCGCCATTACACTATCCATCTAACGCCACTACAATATCCATCTAACGCCACCAAATATCCATCTAACGCCGCTACAAATATCTATCTAACGCCGCTACAAATATCCATCTAACGCCACTACAAATATCCATATAACGCCATTACAAATATCCATCTAACGCCACTACACTATCCATCTAACGCCACTACACTATCCATCTAACGCCACTACAAATATCCATCTAACGCCACTACACTATCCATCTAACGTCGCTACAAATAGCCATCTAACGCCACTACAAATATCCATCTAACGCCACTACACTATCCATCTAACGCTGCTACAAATATCCATCTAACGCCACTACAAATATCCATCTAACGCCGCTACAAATATCCATCTAACGTCACTACAAATATCCATCTAACGCCGCTACACATATCCATCTAACGCCACTACAAATATCCATCTAACGCCACTACAAATATCCATCTAACGCCACTACAAATATCCATATAACGCCACTACAACTATCCATCTAACGCCACTACAAATATCCATCTAACGCCACTACAAATATCCATCTAACGCCGCTACAAATATCCATCTAACGCCACTACAAATATCCATCTAACGCCACTACACTATCCATCTAACGCCACTACAAATATCCATATAACGCCGCTACAAATATCCATCTAACGCCGCTACAAATATCCATCTAACGCCACTACAAATATCCATCTAACGCCACTACAAATACCTCTAACGCCACTACACTATCCATCTAACGCCACTACAAATATCCATCTAACACCACTACAATATCCATCTAACGCCACTACACTATCCATCTAACGCCACTACATTCCATCTAACGCCACTACAAATATCCATCTAACGCCCCTACACTATCGGTAGAATATGTTACATTCGAGAAGCGTGTATACAACAATTCTATAGACAAAGCCTCAAGCATTAAAGTTTGTACTTACAGTAAATGCTGTCACCCCTCTCAGCACCACCATCATCATCATCATTATCATCATCATCACTGTACGTAAAGTAGGTTGTAGCGGGTGTTGTGGTATATCTCCTATTTACACGTACGCCTGTTCCATCTTCCATGTCGTTATATCGAACACCAGGACCAGTCAACGGTGGGCGTAGACGGGTACCCGAAAGCGGGGACCATGGTGATAAACTCCCGTTTCTCCAGCGATTGCCATTGTTGTGTGTCGGTAAACTGGAAGTATCGGGAAATCGTGATACCATTAGCCTATTGTCCCATCCTACTGGTTGTGTATTGTATCGTACTGGTGTTACCCTATGTCGTACTGGTTGTGTAGTATGTCGTACTGGTGAGACACGGCGTGCAACTGGGTGTGTATTGTGTCGTACTGGTGATTCGGTACGAGGTGCTGGAGATGGACGGCGTCGTACATTGTGTCGTAATGGTTGTGTACTCCTTAGTACTGGTGATTCGTTGAGTCGTACTGGACGTGTATAATGTAGTAGTGGTGATACACTATGCCGTACTGGATCAGTAGTTCGTACTGGTGATACGTTGCGTCGTATTGCAGGTGAATGGTGTCGTATTGGTAATGAGCTCCTTGCTACTGGTGACGCACTGCGATTTCTTGGAGCGATTGAAACACCTCTTGCAATGTTCGGAGTATCTGCATCTTCCGAGTAACGAGACCCGGTTAGTCCACCATACGCACTATGCCCGGGGAGGCTACCACTACGGTGCGACCGTGTTTCATCATGTGTCCCATCTATGCTAGAGCTCATCCCGTTATATCTTCCCGGCGAACGGCCGCGACTCCGCAGGTTAGATAAAGGCTGTAGAATATCCGAGTGTGCAAGTGAAGATGTTTCTCGACGAATGTGACTTATTGACGGATCGTAGTTTCTAATTGTCGAATCGTAGTTTGTAAGTGTCGGATCGTAGTTTGTAAGTGTCGGATCGTAGTTTGTAAGTGGCAGATCATAGTCGCTAATTGTCGGATCGTAGTTTCTAATTATCGGATCATAGTCGCTAATTATCGAATCGTAGTTGTTTATTGTCGGATCGTAGTTGATAATTGTTGGATCGTAGTTGCCGATATATGCTGCTCTCGGGAAGGTGGAGATACGATGCGGTAGGCTTGAGCTCGTCTCCGATATTACCGACGACCGGTCACGAGTACTCACGTTATTCGAAGCCGGTAGACTGACGGAGTGAACAACAGATGATGTTGTGTCTGGACGACTGTGTCTAACTGTCGTATTATAATATACCGATCTCGGTAAGCTGGAGCTGCTTGAGGCATTGATTCCATGCGGTAAGCTGGAGCTGCGTGACTCATTGTTTCGATGCGGTAAGCTGGCGCTGCGTGACATATTGCTACGATGCACTAGGCTGGAGCTGCGTGACTCATTGTTTCCAAGTGGTAAGCTGGAGCTGCGTGACTCATTGTTTCGATGCGGTAAGCTGAAGCTGCGTGACATATTGCTACGGTGCGGTATGCTGGAGCTGAGTGACGTATAACTACGATGCGGTAAGCTGGGGATACGTGACGCATTGTTACAATTACGTAATTCGTCACGATACGTTCTCCATCCTGATGGTCCAGATGTTTCTAAGTACATTGGGACATAACCTCCTCGTCCAGCAACACGACCCCTTCTGCCCCTATAATCCATAGAATTCATGTTGCAAGTACATCGGCCATTGAATTAATAATCAGATATATGTTTTATCATAGCTTATTTAAAAGGAACCGTTAAAACAGCTACCGTTCACTCCATTAGATATTTACGTGTTCTAGTTTTTCAGAATTGTGCCCATAGGTACGTTTGTATGGACAGGAATAAACCTGTGCAGTTGTGTAGTGTGTTTATTTTGGAAAATTGTCAAACCAATATCAAAATGTGCACACATCTGAATTTCTATTTAGTACGTGCAACGCTTAATACTTACGATAAGCCAGTAACTAGTCTATAATAGTATGTACACTAACGTTTCTCAAGGCAACAAGTATTGCTCCCCAGACAAACTGCCCCCAAATAGTCCCCAGACAAACTACTCCAGCGTATGTGTGTTTTACGTTTATTTATCGTCGCTACCGGTTGCCCATATGAGCGGCGCCTCCTGAAGAGATTAGTCATTTTAGATTGTTGGAGGATAGTGCAATGATACAGACAGAGACCCATTCCAGAGTCTCCTCTGGTTCTTTTACGTGCACGGTGCAAAGCACCGACACGAGACCTCAGTATAAAGTCCCACAAAACAAATTATTCGGGTCAGACGTGGGATCGAACCTGCGATCCCTGGATTACCAGTCCAACGTGTTACCACTGGACTACCTATCCGTCTGTTCTCCAGCGTAACTTTTCCCCCGCAAAATAATTATCATGGTAAGCAAATCAAAACAAATAAAAATCTAAATTTTAATAATTGTGTTTGGTTATTGTGATAATAACAACATGGTTGCTAGATTCGTGCAGTGGTTAGCACTCTCGCTTTAAACCACTGTAACCTGAGTTCGATCCTCGGACCGGGAAGCATGAAAGATGGTATGGTAGTCGCCAGATCGGACAGGTAGGTTTTCTCCGGATACTCCGGTTTCCTCCGACAGGAATGACCGCATATACGCTTTCATCCGCGTCAATGAGAGTACATGTAATTAATATAAGTTGTTGAAGCTTGTTTCGCAATCGTTGTAAAATAAATAATGTCTCTAAAACAAAATGGAAGTGAGTAGTGAGTTGTATATGTTGAGCTAGTTTGCCATAATTAACTTTATTTCTCTTTTATGAAGTCTTTTTACAAAATGAGTGCATATATAATGTATCTCTTAAATTCTAAGCTCGCTATCCTCACTGGTCTTACAGTACTCGTCTGGTACATATAACTACGCCCCCTGGCGGAGGTGTTAGCGGTCCTCACTTCAAAGCTCAGTCCGTACAGATGTGTACTACCATTTATATATCATGTTTTATACGCGTCATTTGACAGATTGCCCCCCGCCTCGGTAGCAATTAATACCAGTTCGGAAAATGAAAGTAAGTTAAACAAATTCTTCTAAAGTCTAAGCTGTATGTATATGTATATATGTATGTATGTATGTATGTATGTATGTTCCATTAATGTCAAGCCCCTTGCGGGGACCTAGACATGTTTTCCTGGGCAAGCTTAGCCGACCTAAGTGGTTAACCAGTACTAAGTAATGTGTGTGAGGTGCCTTGCTCAATGACACTACATACGTGGCCTGACCGAGTATCGAACCCGGGACCGTTCGATTCCAAGCTGACTTTATTTTGAAAAACGATGTGATAGAAAAATAAAACAGCGTTATTATAGTTAGTGTCCCTAAAATGCTGGGGTAAGGAGTTCCAAACCAGGGATGCTTCTAGCTTATACAAATTTATCTTAGCTCGATTGCGAAACAAGTTCTGACAACTTAATCACTCTCGAGACCTCATTCCTGGTGGAATCAATCGCCACGAGGGAAAGAGAGAGTAGGTAACGTGGAATTTAAATGTCTTACCTAAGGGCATACTCGTAACGTCTCCATCGGGGCTCGAACTCCGTGCCTTTCGCACCTGAAGCGAATGCCCTACCACTGCGCTATCACGACGTACTTATATTTGTTGTTGAAGTATATAGTAACCCCCGTCTTCGGCCGACGGGGATTATTGTTTTTGAAGTCATATGTCCGTCCGTCCGTCCGTCCGAGTGGTATTCTCTAGTTATGCATGTGTTTTATATAAGAAGCACCAGACACCGCAATGCGAAATGAAACCCTACGTGTTACGTGATGATGGTTTGGCTTGTGGTAGGTCGGTGGTTCTGTCTGGGTGTCCGCCCGTGCTCCTGAAATACTGCTCAGTAGTGTTGCATGGTGAACTTTTCGTTTCGGTTAATACGTGCGTGACACAATGCATGTGCGTGCACGTGGGTGTGATATTCTAGTAGCATGCGCTGATTATAAGTGAACAACAATACGTGACGAGTACAGATTGGTTGTGACAAGATCGTGACTGTATCCATTAGTTTAAACATAATTTATTGCCAAATATATACAGCAAATGGTTTGGGCCACAAGTGCTATACACATTATATAACGGCCCTCCCCAATACAATTCATTTACAGAAATATAGTATGGCTACAAAAGTACAATTAAGAAAAAGATATGTTATTTTAAAGAAAAAATGCCAGCAGAAGTATTCACGTGAATGTGCTCGTGTGATGCTCGCCCCGGTCTGTATCCATTCTCTCTAGTGATTGCCCCCCCCCCCCCACTCTGTCAATAATTCGCAATGTGGCAATATATGTAGCGATTTCATAAGAATATAGAAGTTGCATATTATCACCGCTGGCCGACACATTATATATATTATATATATATACAATATAACATGTCAACAAATCAAGTAATAATAATTTTACTACTCTGAAAAAAAACAAGATAGTCCATGTTTAGTCACTTGTTTAATGATTTTCATATATTTTATATTATCATCTTTACTCCGTCGTCTGCCTCAACTGGGTAATTTCACGAATGGGTGAACTTTACCCTGACACCGGCACGTCCAAATTTGGGGATACCACACAATTGTAATGTTTCATAGATTTTCATTTTAAGCAATTCAACATATGTAAATGGTGCAAAGTATCGAGAACGTACCGCCATATTTAGTTCAGCGTCTTGTACAGATGCATTGCACATAAACGAATCGTATGCGCAGCTTCCGGTTATAGTATAAGAAGTGTTTTATGTGTGTTTTGCGTTTATTTATCGTAGCTACCGGTTGCTCATATGAGCGAAGCCTCCTGAAGAGATTAGTCATTTTAGATTTTGGAGGATAGTGCATTATACAGACAGAGACCAATTCCAGAATCTCATCTGGTTCTTTTACGTGCACGGGTATAAGAAGTGTGTGTATTTTAAGGGTTATATACAGTGTCTAGCCCGGAGCTATCATTATTTATTTACTCCACCGTTATCCAATCAAAACACTGGAATCTGCATTGAAGCGTAATACAGTTTTTTTTATAAACTATAATTGCTTCCAGCTACAGGATGCCTGCAAACAACATAGCAAAGCGAATTGTGTGGTTTACGCCTTATTTATCGTCGCTACCGGTTGCCCATATGAGCGACGCCTCCTGAAGAGATTAGTCATTTTAGATATTTGGAGGAGAGTGCAATGATACAGACAGCGACCCATCCCAGAGTCTCCTCTGGTTCTATTACGTGCCGTGTACGGTGTAAAGCACTGACACGAGACATCGGTTTAAAGTCCCATTTGAAGATTGTTAATTTTATAAAGGTCATACTGGGGAGGAGTCGCTATGGGCAACCGGTAGCGACGATAAATAAACGTAAAACACACACATAACATTAGTGATTGGCCCTCCCAGTGAACTTGATCAAACAGCGAAACTGAATTGGTGTAATTAAATGCCATGTATATAATAACAAGTTTAGTCTAAGTAATAAAGAATACTTCGTAGTAGAGTATATACCTTCGTGTACCCACTTCCCCACCCCCGGGCAATGTCTGCCAAATCTACGGTCCAGTTTCACCGACAACGCCCCATGATCGAAGCTCAATGAATATAAGTCTACATCCGTTATGTCGAATTCTGTCGGACCGAACAAAAATACTTCGACATAACCGAATTTGACACAACGAAATTAGATATAAACGGAGTCAGTTATATGTTAAATATGAAACGGGACTTTGATCCGACTTCGAGATAACCGGAGAATTCGACATAGCCGACTTTGACATAGCAGATGTAGACTGTATAATCAAGTGTCCAATACAGTTAATATAATATTACAGGTAATTAAAATGTGTTGAGTGCTTAATGAATTTCTGTAGATCTGTAGTTATTAGTTTATAAGCGTCCGTTAAAAGGTTCGATTTCGTCAGAAAACAAAATTGTAATAATTGTAAATTGTTTAATGATACGCTACAGGCTGTTTTGAGGCCCCGATATTTGATTCGACGTTGACAAACGGGCACAGATTTCCAGGGGTTTTTTCCTATAAAAAATAGTTTTTTATCCCTGGTTTTTTTCTGGGCGAGTCAAAATCAAAAATGCAGTATTCCGACGGAGATTTATTTTTGAACATTTTAGAAATGTGATATTTCAAGGCAACTTCATGGTAGATGTCAGCGTCGGAACGTTGCGTGCAGCCTGTTAGCGTATGGAATTCATAATAATAGTGTATGCAAGAGCATGGCTAAACATAACACAATAGTGCAACTATCGTCGACATCCATGTGTAATACAATGTGTGTATCAGCATATTTATTAGTATACTAATCTGATGTAGTGTATCTCTAGACGAAAGTATCACGCGCTTAGTGCTCCAAGAATGAACAAACACCAAACCAGGAGCGTGGCTGACCGTTATATAGAATCCTACTTTCACCTTTGAGAGTTTGTAGACAGAAGAAACACAGTTTATTGATTTAATTATTATGTGTTGGAATTATTTCGGAAGAATGTTGTGTTTTTACGTTTATTTATCGTCGCTACCGGTTGCCCATATGAGCGACGCCTCCTGAAGAGATTAGTCATTTTAGATTTTTGGAGGATAGTGCAATGATACAGACAGAGACCCATTCCAGAGTATCCTCTGGTTCTTTTACGTGAACGGTGTAAAGCACCGACACGAGACCTCGGTTTAAAGTCCCATCTGAAAGACTGTTAATTTTATTAGGGTCAGACTGGAGATCGAACTTGCGATCCCTGGATTACCAGTCTAGCGCGTTTCTCGGAAGAATGTGTACTAGCAATGCTATGTATACGTAGACATGAGTGTAGGTTGTTTGGGTTTTTTTACAATGCAATGTCGCTTTAAGTTTTATCAAGTTTATCTTTACTTGCAAACGACCTTTATATTCTGTATCGATTTTTATTAAATTCTACCTTTATGCAGATTAATATTTATAGAGTTTGGTTTAAACCTTTCACTGGGGTTACAACTGTAAACAAATCAATAGCAACGTGTCTAATCAAGATTACAAATCAAACATGGCGGCAGTTAAATAGTGAAAATAAAAATGACTGGAATAATTATTGCGTTATACTTTACACTTTCGCTTTCATCTTTTGTTTCGAGTTCTGATGTAGGTACGTATTATTATATTAAAACGTTTTGTATTATACTAGAGGACATAGAAAACGCACACCTACATTATATGATTATTATTACATGAAAACGAAGCACGATGGATTCCATCAAAGATATATCACATCTTTATTACAAAACACAAACTGAACAACTAAAAATATTCCAAATGTTTAAAACTATGTATTTATATAGTTATTGTGTTTTTCATGTAAAACACACTTATTTGAAGTGTGCGTTTTCTATTTCCTCTAGTATATTTTCTGTCAGTATTTAAAATATATTTTCATGATTAGTGAATTTTAACATATATACATGTAAATTGTTAGTATAAACTGGTATTTTACAACGATTGCGAAACAAGCTTTAACAACTTATATTCATCACTATCGCTAGCGCGGATGAGGTATTCGTGTGGGAGGAAGCCGGTATACCAGGACAACACCAACCTGTAGATCTGGCGACCACCGTACAACCTCACATACTTTCTGGTCCGCTAATCGGAATGTAAGACATGCTTCATGTATTGTACACTGCCATTGTCTGTTACAACTCTCATTTGTAGAGTGTACATGCACATTATTACTCTCTTATCATCCCTTGTGTTATTTCAACTGTTTTGTTTGCCAATTATGTGTGTGTTTTACGTTTATTTATCGTCGCTACCGGTTGCCCATATGAGCGACGCCTCGCGACGCGAGGATAGTCCAATGATACAGACAGAGACCCATTCCAGAGTCTCCTCTGGTTCTTTTACGCCTGGCTGCCGCAGTAGGCCCATCATAGTAGGGTCATTTTAGTTTAGTTTAGTCTCCTCTGGTTCTTTTACGTGTACGGTGTAAAGCACCGACACGAGACCTCGGTTTAAAGACCCATCTGAAATACTGTTAATTTTATTAGGGTCAGACGGGGGATCGAACCTGCGAGTTGCCAATTACTTACAACCAATCCATTTTATAGTATCCATAATATATCAACATATCGTGTGTGTGTGTGGGGGGGGGGGGGGGGGGGCTCCGTAGACGAATTTTTAAGGTCGTTGATTTCAAACCACATGCTCCTCACCATTGTAGGTTGGAATCCCACTGGGAGTGTATAATTATTTCATCATTTGAGGCAGCTATCCAGCTGACTTTAGGGTGGTCGGTGGTTATACCCACGTTGGTTGTCCGATTAGCGCAGTGGTTAGCACGCTCGCTTCTCACCAATGCATCCCGGGTTCGATCTCGAACTGTGAAGTATGTGAGATGGTACGGTGATCGGCTGATCGGACAGGTGCTTATCAATGCACCAGGTTCGATGCTCGGACCGTGAAGTATGTGAGATGGTACTGTGTGCTGATCGCAGTTGGAACGTATCAGAGTACCGGGTTCGATCCTCGGACTGTGAAGTATGTGAGATGGTACGGTGATCGGCTGATCGGACAGTTGGAACGTATCAGAGTACCGGGTTCGATCATCGGACTGTGAAGTATGTGAGATGGTACGGTGATCGGCTGATCGGACAGTTGGAACGTATCAGAGTACCGGGTGCGATCCTCGGACTGTGAAGTATGTGAGATGGTACGGTGATCGGCTGATCGGACAGTTGGAATGTATCAGAGTACCGGGTGCGATCCTCGGACCGGGAAGTATGTGAGATGGTACAGTGATCGGCTGATCGGACAGGTGGAACGTAACAGAGAACCGGGTTCGATCCTCGGACCGGGAAACATGTGAGATGGTACGGTAATCGGCTGATCGGACAGTTGGAATGTATCAGAGTACCGGGTTCGATCCTCGAACTGTGAAGTATGTCAGATGGTACGGTGATCGGACAGGTGGAACATATCAGAGTACCGGGTTCGATCCTCGGACCGGGAAGTATGTGAGATGGTACGGTGATCGGCTGATCGGACAGGTGGAATGTATCAGAGTACCGGGTTCGATCCTTGGAATGGGAAGTATGTGAGATGGTACGGTGGTCACCAGATCGGACAGGTGGGTTTTCTCCGGGTACTCCGGTATCCTCCCACACGAATTACCACACATCCGCGCCAACGAGAATGATTAATATAAGTTGTTAAAACTTGCTTCGCAATCGTTGTAAAATAAATAACGTTTATTATATCCCGGTACCCGTCCATCCTTACTTGGAATACTGTTCGGAACACCCATCCCCCACCCCGGAGTCTTCCTCCACCAATAATAGCTTAATTTAAACCTTATTTATTTTACAACGATTGCGAAGCAAGTTTTAACAACTTATATTAATCACTCTCGTTGGCGCGGATGAAAGCGTAAATGTGGTCATTCGTGTGGGAGGAAAACGGAGTACCCAGAGAAAACCCACCTGTCCGAGCTGGTGACCACCGTACCATCTCACATATTTCCCATTCCGAGGATCGAACCCGAGTTGCATTGGTGAGAAGCGAGCGCGCTAACCACTGCGCTAATCGGACAGCCACCAATAATACCAGGTGAGTCGCCATATGACATAAGCTGTTGGTGCGACAGTAAACAAATAACATAAACAAACAAAACAGTTCTCACCCTGGGCTATGTCAGAAAACGACATAGATAAACATAGTATAAGCACATGTATGACAGCTGCACGACCTAGCTACGCCCCATGATAGGTAATTAGAATTACCTAACAAACAAGCCACGCCCCCGTCGTTGTAATGTTGCGCATAGCTTGTGGTGGTGTCATTGGGACGAGGAGGGCCACACCTGTATTTATAGTGACCCATGAGGAGGACCACACCCGCATTTATAGTGACCCATGAGGAGGACCACACCCGCATTTATAGTGACCCATGAGGAGGACCACACCTGTATTTATAGTGACCCATGAGGAGGACCACACCTGTATTTATAGTGACCCATGAGGAGGACCACACCTGTATTTATAGTGACCCATGAGGAGGACCACACCTGTATTTATAGTGACCCATGAGGAGGACCACACCTGTATTTATAGTGACCCATGAGGAGGACCACACCTGTATTTATAGTGACCCATGAGGAGGACCACGCCTGTATTCATAGTGACCCATGAGGAGGACCACACCTGTATTCATAGTGACCCATGAGGAGGACCACGCCTGTATTTATAGTGACCCATGAGGACGACCACGCCTGTATTTATAGTGACCCATGAGGAGGACCACGCCTGTATTTATAGTGACCCATGAGGAGGACCACACCTGTATTTATAGTGACCCATGAGGAGGACCACACCCGCATTTATAGTGACCCATGAGGACGACCACGCCTGTATTTATAGTGACCCATGAGGAGGACCACGCCTGTATTTATAGTGACCCATGAGGAGGACCACACCTGTATTTATAGTGACCCATGAGGACGACCACGCCTGTATTTATAGTGACCCATGAGGAGGACCACACCTGTATTCATAGTGACCCATGAGGAGGACCACACCTGTATTTATAGTGACACATGAGGAGGACCACACCTGTATTCATAGTGACCCATGAGGAGGACCACACCTGTATTTATAGTGACCCATGAGGAGGACCACACCTGTATTTATAGTGACCCATGAGGAGGACCACGCCTGTATTCATAGTGACCCATGAGGAGGACCACACCTGTATTCATAGTGACCCATGAGGAGGACCACGCCTGTATTTATAGTGACCCATGAGGACGACCACGCCTGTATTTATAGTGACCCATGAGGAGGACCACGCCTGTATTTATAGTGACCCATGAGGAGGACCACACCTGTATTCATAGTGACCCATGAGGAGGACCACGCCTGTATTTATTGTGACCCATGAGGACGACCACGTCTGTATTTTATGACCCATGAGGAGGACCACGCCTGTATTTTATGACCCATGAGGAGGACCACACCTGTATTTATAGTGACCCATGAGGAGGACCACGCCTGTATTTATAGTGACCCATGAGGAGGACCACGCCTGTATTTATAGTGACCCATGAGGAGGACCACGCCTGTATTTATAGTGACCCATGAGGAGGACCACACCTGTATTTATAGTGACCCATGAGGAGGACCACGCCTGTATTTATAGTGACCCATGAGGAGGACCACACCTGTATTTATAGTGACCCATGAGGAGGACCACGCCTGTATTTATTGTTGACCCATGAGGAGGACCACGCCTGTATTTATAGTGACCCATGAGGAGGACCACGCCTGTATTTATAGTGACCCATGAGGAGGACCACACCTGTATTTATAGTGACCCATGAGGAGGACCACGCCTGTATTTATAGTGACCCATGAGGAGGACCACACCTGTATTTATAGTGACCCATGAGGAGGACCACGCCTGTATTTATAGTGACCCATGAGGAGGACCACGCCTGTATTTATAGTGACCCATGAGGAGGACCACGCCTGTATTTATAGTGACCCATGAGGAGGACCACACCTGTATTTATAGTGACCCATGAGGAGGACCACGCCTGTATTTATAGTGACCCATGAGGAGGACCACACCTGTATTAATAGTGACCCATGAGGAGGACCACGCCTGTATTCATAGTGACCCATGAGGAGGACCACGCCTGTATTTATAGTGACCCATGAAGAGGACCACACCTGTATTTATAGTGACCCATGAGGAGGACCACGCCTGTATTCATAGTGACCCATGAGGAGGACCACGCCTGTATTTATAGTGACCCATGAGGAGGACCACGCCTGTATTCATAGTGACCCATGAGGAGGACCACGCCTGTATTTATAGTGACCCATGAGGAGGACCACGCCTGTATTTATAGTGACCCATGAAGAGGACCACATCTGTATTTATAGTGACCCATGAGGAGGACCACACCTGTATCTATAGTGACACATGAGGAGGACCACATCTGTATTTATAGTGACCCATGAGGAGGACCACATCTGTTTTTATAGTGACCCATGAGGAGGACCACACCTGTATTTATTGTTGACCCATGAGGAGGACCACGTCTGTATTTGTAATGACCCATGAGGAGGACCACACCTGTATTTATAGTGACCCATGAGGAGGACCACACCTGTATTTATTGTTGACCCATGAGGACGACCACGTCTGTATTTATTGTTGACCCATGAGGAGGACCACGCCTGTATTTATAGTGACCCATGAGGAGGACCACGCCTGTATTTATTGTTGACCCATGAGGACCACGCCTGTATTTATAGTGATCCATGAGGAGGACCACACCTGTATTTATAGTGACCCATGAGGAGGACCACGCCTGTATGTATAGTGACCCATGAGGAGGACCACACCTGTATTTATAGTGACCCATGAGGAGGACCACGCCTGTATTTATTGTTGACCCATGAGGAGGACCACGCCTGTATTTATTGTTTTCCCACGAGGAGGACCACGCCTGTATTTATAGTGACCCATGAGGAGGACCACGCCAGTATTTATTGTTGACCCATATAACACTCTGTAATACTGAACATCTTAAAACACTATTTATTAACAGCTTACTTGAACGTAGTGTGCAATGAGACCGCTGGCTACGTGGGTTCGAGCCATAGACTGCAGTCGTCCACCAAGCTGTACTACGAGCCGAATGTGGCATGCTTTTACTCCGTTGCTGTAGACTCTGGCAAGAATGTCATGCTATTAGTAAGGTATGTTTTACTCCACTGTTTATACATGTCATATATATTTATATGTGATTTACTCCGTTGTTGTCGATTTTGGCAATCAAGCATGGTTTTACTCCGCTGTTGTTGACTCCTGCAAGAAGGTCATGCTATTAGTAAAGTATGTTTATAAAGGTCAGACTGTTAGTGAAGTATGTTTTAGTCCGTTGTTGTCGACTCCTGCAAGAAGGTCATGCTACTAGTAAAGTATGTTTATAAAGGTCAGACTGTTAGTGAAGTATGTTTTAGTCCGTTGTTGTGGACTCCTGAAAGAAGGTCATGCTATTAGTAAAGTATGTTTATAAAGGTCAGACTGTTAGTGACGTATGTTTTAGTCCGTTGTTGTCGACTCCTGCAAGACGGTCATGCTATTAGTAAAGTATGTTTATAAAGGTCAGACTGTTAGTGAAGTATGTTTTAGTCCGTTGTTGTCGACTCCTGCAAGAAGGTCATGCTATTAGTAAAGTATGTTTATAAAGGTCAGACTGTTAGTGACGTATGTTTTAGTCCGTTGTTGTCGACTCCTGCAAGAAGGTCATGCTATTAGTAAAGTATGTTTATAAAGGTCAGACTGTTAGTGAAGTATGTTTTACTTCGTTGTTGTCGACTCCTGCAAGAAGGTCATGCTATTAGTAAAGTATGTTTATAAAGGTCAGACTGTTAGTGACGTATGTTTTAGTCCGTTGTTGTCGACTCCTGCAAGAAGGTCATGCTATTAGTAAATTATGTTTATAAAGGTCAGACTGTTAGTGAAGTATGTTTTAGTCCGTTGTTGTCGACTCCTGCAAGAAGGTCATGCTATTAGTAAAGTATGTTTATAAAGGTCAAACTGTTAGTGAAGTATGTTTTAGTCCGTTGTTGTCGACTCCTGCAAGAAGGGCATGCTATTAGTAAAGTATGTTTATAAAGGTCAGACTGTTCGTGAAGTATGTTTTACTCCGTTGTTGTTGACTCCTGCAAGAAGGTCATGCTATTAGTAAAGTATGTTTATAAAGGTCGCTGCAGGCTGTTAGCTAAGTATGTTTTACTTCGTTGTTGTCGACTCCTGCAAGAAGGTCATGCTATTAGTAAAGTATGTTTATAATGGTCAGACTGTTAGTGACGTATGTTTTAGTCCGTTGTTGTCGACTCCTGCAAGAAGGTCATGCTATTAGTAAAGTATGTTTATAAAGGTCAGACTGTTAGTGAAGTATGTTTTAGTCCGTTGTTGTCGACTCCTGCAAGAAGGTCATGCTATTAGTAAAGTATGTTTATAAAGGTCAGACTGTTAGTGAAGTATGTTTTAGTCCGTTGTTGTCGACTCCTGCAAGAAGGTCATGCTATTAGTAAAGTATGTTTATAAAGGTCAGACTGTTAGTGAAGTATGTTTTAGTCCGTTGTTGTCGACTCCTGCAAGAAGGTCATGCTATTAGTAAAGTATGTTTATAAAGGTCAGACTGTTAGTGAAGTATGTTTTAGTCCGTTGTTGTCGACTCCTGCAAGAAGGTCATGCTATTAGTAAAGTATGTTTATAAAGGTCAGACTGTTAGTGAAGTATGTTTTAGTCCGTTGTTGTCGACTCCTGCAAAAAGAACATATTCTATTTAGCACTAGATTAGTATCATTGCCCCACGCCCGTCTATGAAACAAATGAAGCAATTTAAATGATGCATTATACAAAAACCATGTCAGCGACACCCCCAAAATGTGAATGTCAATCAATGTCCAACTGAAAATACAGAACCCATTTTTTTTTAATGTTATGAATAGTATGTTCCAATAATTGTTCTAATTATTCCACTTAGTGTTACATTGTTATTATTTGGTAGAGAGACTTTGAAATACGAATACATTGTACTATTGGCAGCAGTACAGAAATGCTGCTGTACCTTTATATTAATTTCATGCTTAAGCTATTAGATTTAGCAACTCTCCAATCCACAATCCGTTTTCGTTCCCCCTTTTTTTGCTTGCTTGAGCCATGGTCTTGGGGTGAACTTCTTGGGAAACTGGACAGTGGATTATGCACACTAGTACATTTCTTTGAAAACTGTCAAAGACTAATACTACATATAAATCATACTCGTAACATGCGTAATAACTCCACGTTCATACTGTAGTGTTCATATCGTTTCTATGGGGAGGGCCAATCACTGATGCTGTCAGAACTTGTAGCCCAACCCATTTGCTAATTATGTAACGGTTATACGATTGTTATTGTTACATACATGTATATGGAGAAAAAAAAAATATTATCACAAACAACTTGTATATAGACACTCTCGATGCCTCATTCCTGATGAAACTAATTTCCACGAGGGAGAGAGAAGAGGCAACGTGGATTGTAAATGCCTAAAGGATTGTCTAAGGGCACAATCGTAACGGCTCCAGTGAGGCTCGCGGCTCGAACTCCGCGCCTTTCGCACCTGAAGCGAACGCCCTACAACATCGCTATCACGACGTCCACGCGGGATTTAAATCACTTTCTGTATGGAACTGTAATTATATATTCTGGAAACCAGCATCTCCCCTAACTCATGCACTCTTTCTCTTACAGTTATTTTGACCTGGAATCCGAAGTGAGCAATGTGTGTGTAGATTTCGTGAACATTCACGACGGGTCAAGTACTTCCGACACACAGCTTAATGGCAGTCCGTTGTGTAGCGATGCGGCACTGGCTAACTATACGTCCACTGGTAACACCATGACGGTCTGGTTTCAGACTGACTCTACCGGCGCAAGACTCGGATTTGGCTTTATGTTTGTTGCTGTGACAACGGGTAAGTATATTAGCAATTGAATAAGCATGGATACGAATAGTATTCAATGTAAATGCCGAGCGTGCTATACTATCTGCAAACGTATACACACGTAAACTAAAATAGTTCATATATAATACACACATATTTTAATAATATTGGCTAAGATATATAATACAGTCAAACCTGTGTTAGTGGTCACCACTATTTAGCAGCCACCTGTGCTAAGCAGCCAATTTCCGTGACTACATTGGCTGGCTGCCTAAGACAGGTTTGACATTGGACAATATATATCTTCGAGCCCCGCTCAGGCCGTGTCTCATTTATATGAAAAAGTTGGCAATTTCTTACGGAGGTTGGTGTACCCAAGTACTGGTTAACCGCTGGAGCCTGTCCATGAAATGTGTTGTTAGGTAAACTGCCCGTCGGCGATATAGCCCAAAATGGTGCTGATGCAGGCGTAAAACCCGAAATATAACAATATATAACAATAACAATATATATCATTAAAGTAGGCTCTGAGAACCGAAAAAAGAGCGACTAATATAATGTTGTAAAAACTTGTTTCACAATCGAGCTAAAATAAATTTGGGTCACCCTCTATAAATAAGAATTATGTCTATCTACCAAGTCCCAAAATCAAATCAGCATGGAATTAGCGCACGGATTACCAACATATTCTTCCAAATAAAAGTTATGGAAAGCTATGTACAGTAGTTGTTTGTAAGCGATAACATATCTATTTAGTAATATAAACTTTAGTTTAAACATATTTTATTCAGTTCATTCAATATATATACGGTATTATAAATACAACAGGATATCTGAAATGGATTGGAAAACAAGCTGAGAGCTTATGTAAATTCCTTTCCATGAGGATGTTACACTATACAGTTGTTAGCATTGAGAGCGGTTAGTGATACATGACGGGCATTGTCTTGGGTTCTTTAGCCCCGATTGGTCTTGGGTGCTTGTATGCGTACTTGTGATTTGTGGGGCAATTTGAAACAAGTGTTGTCATCATGCGTGCACTAATTGGTGATGAACTGAATTGGAAGGTATGGACAATTAGTAAATGGGATGAAATGAAATGGGTTGCTGTGACACTCAGGAAAGGAAGGATGGACCTGGAATACCCACCAGGTAGTCGGATCATGCATCAAACCTCTGTGTAGCTGCAATGTAAGCCTGGACGTAATATAAATACGAATGTATACTTTGCTAACAAAGCATGCAACATTTGTATTTCCATATTTGTTTATTCGTGCGATCTTTCAAGAATTTACCTTTGTTTACAGTTGTATCTAATAACAGGTGGTTCTTGTATCTATTTACTGAAGTCTATATCACCTGCAATGTAGAGTCCATATTAAGATAGGTAATCATACCCAGATACCGCCTATGACCCTATTAATATTAACTTTATTTCAAATGTGACTATTTGTATTAACCGTTGTACACGGGGTATGAGTAACAACCAATTCAATTCAATTCAAATTTTATTTATTGTAAGTGTTTTACTCATTAAAGCGACACTACCTACTAAGATTGCATTTCTATCACATCTATGGGCGAACATATAGTGATTTAAAGTGCAACGGTGGCCATTTTGAAAAGCGCCACCTAGTGGCCTTGTGTCCGGGGAAGAAAACATCTACCCCAATTAGTTTACGGCTGGGTTATGTACTTTACGAATTTGGAGAGTATTGGTCTGGGCATAAAATGCATTACGCACGCACGCACGCACGCACGCACGCACGCACGCACGCACACACACACACACACACACACACACACACACACAACACACACTCCCTAGCTCAGCCACTACATTAACACCAATGCAATGGTAATTATGTGGTTAAAGCGACACTACATTAGTGAAAACGCAAATTTCTACAGAATGTATTTTCATATTATATGGTATAATTTGTTTCCAAATATTTGCCTCAAAAACAGTATTTCATCTAATAAATAAACGTCGTATACGCGGTTTGTTAACATAACAACATAATGTAAATAGGGTCGACATACATGCGTAATATAACTCGTGTATCCTGAATAACACGATGTTGTTATAGTACAGATTTACAGTTATATCTCACATGTGTACCTATGCATATTTATTTTTAGACTAATCTTTATTAAATTATCTTTAAACGACATTATCTCGCGCTTAGTCACTCCGATGAACAAACAAACGTCAATTCATGAGCGTGGATGATCGTTATATGAAATCCTAATATCAATTTTGAATGTGTGTAGACCATAAATACACTGTTTATTGATTCAATGTTAGTGTTCGAATGTATTCAGTAGAATTTGTAGTAGCAGTGCATGGATACGTGAACAAAATGCATTGTATTTGCTTTTTGCAATGTACAATGTAATGTCGCTTTAAACATTATACCTATTTAGTATTTACCGACATGCAATAAATAAATATTGTTTAAATTAATAGACAAAGATATTTTAATCAATACAATAATATCAACATTCAGTATGTGGCATTAAAATGGATTAAAGTGTTTATATATATTATAGTTTATACAAATTTATTTTAGCTCGATTGCGAAGCAAGTTCTTACAACTTATATTAATCACTATCGAGACCTCATTCCTGATGGAATCCATCGCCACGAGGGAGAGAGAAGAGGCAACGTTGAATTTAAATGTCCTGATGTAATTAATCCATCGACAAAAAACAAACCAAGGTCAAACATATCTTCAGTGAATTTGCTCTTTCTGCATAGCATATGTGCATGTTCAACTCTATAAACCATAGATAGTTACCCATAGCATAACTCTGTAAAATATTGACATAAACTGTTCACTCCTTATGGTCGATATGACGCCCAATAAATAATCTATTGTTCTAGAGATTCATTAATTAACCATACATTTTCAAACTCAACTTTATATTTGTAAACATCATAATTTAATAAAATTAAGCATAGTTCAGGCGACAGTGCTTGTTTTTGTTTATTTTCAAAGTATTTGGGTCAATATCTATATAGCACATAGAAGATAGTATAGCCCCTTAAAACAGCATTAATTGCCAGCAAAAGCGGTGTTACCGTTCTAGATAGAACATGAACAGCTCTCCCCATCCTAGGCATATATTATACTCTATGATGACCACGTATGCATAATGTATGTACATGTATATAAATAGTATATGACAAGCCCCTTCCGGGGATCTAGATATATCGTGATAGCGCAATGGATGCGCGTTCGCTTCAGGTGAGAAAGGTCCGGAATTCGAACCCCGCTGGAACTGTTGTGCCCTTAGGCAGGGCATTTAAATTCCACAGTGCCTCTTCTCTATCCATTGTGGCGATGGATTCCATCAGGAATGAGGTATCGAGAGTGATTAATATAAGTTGTAAGAACTTGTTTCGCAATCGAGCTAAAATAAATTTGTATAAACATGTTTTTCTGGACAGGCTTAGCCGATCTAAGCGGTTTACCAGTACTAAGTAAGGTGTGCGAGGTGCCTTGCTCACGAACACTGTGTGTGTGTGCCCTTACCGAATATCGAACAGGGGTTCCATCGAATTCAAATCCGACACTCTACCATTGGACCACGAACGTCACACATAGTACACAGTGTCCCTAAGGACCACCAAACCAGGGATGCTTTTAGAATTGGACGTCTTAGCTTGTTCTGTACTCCAAGTAATAAAATGAATAATATATCTGGTGTATTTTAGAAATTGGATATATATGAAGGTGACTTATAGGCTCGTCGGGCTGGGTGTTACCTAACTGTATTATAAATTGATGTACCTATGTAATGAATGATCAGTCACTGTAATAAACTATTCACTCACTCACCCACCAACTCACCCACTCACCAACTCATTCACTCACTCACTCACATATGCTTACTTCGCCTCGAAAAGAAGATGACGACAATAAATAAACGTATGGAAATACAATTAGCCATACCCTAGCTGCATAACTATATCTGGTAGGCATGTATTACTTTTA
Organism: Archivesica marissinica; assembly: GCA_014843695.1. Lineage (NCBI taxonomy): Eukaryota > Metazoa > Mollusca > Bivalvia > Venerida > Vesicomyidae > Archivesica > Archivesica marissinica. The sequence continues at coordinate 57,391,973 of CM026395.1, forward strand.
GGTCCGCCTCCGTGTTCGCTGACTGGTGGTCACGGGTTCGAGCCCAGCTCAGACCGTGTCTCTTTCTATATAGTTGGCAGTTTTTTACGGCGGTTGGTACACCAAGTACTGGTTAACCTCTGGAGCCTGCCCATGATGGTGGTGTTAGGTAAACTGCCCGTCGCTCATATGGGCAACCGGTAGCGACATTAAATAAACTTAAATACCACTACTGTATTACCTTTACAGCTCCGTGTATGTCGAGTCAGTTCGCTTGTAGCAACAACGTGTGTATAGACAGTTCGCTGGAGTGTTCCATTAACGACGAATGCGGAGACAACACCGACGAACAAAACTGTTCCTGTAAGTAAGCTAGGTATAGATTTACCTTTATGATTCGTAATAATTATAAGCCACTTCTGCCCATGAACAAAGCATCAATACAAAACATTACAAAGTGAAGCAAGTATGGTAATATGGCTATGAACACTAATCTCAACAGACATTTATGGGAGATACATACAATTAATAAAACAAAAAAACAACAGAACAAACAACAACGTATTCATCAATGAAAATAATATTAAGTAGATCTGTTTAGATATTAACAAATGATCTACGACTTTCAAATGCTTTAAAAGCACATAACGATAATTTGCGAACTGTCATTTTCTAATTGCATTAACTGAACAAATTCAACGATATTATGTGTATACCAATACTATGTCTTGATGAAAAGTGTTCTTAAATCATTATAAAGAGAGCAATCAATAATAAAATAAAATATTCATCTTCTATAACGTGTTACATACATTGCATTTCCTTTCATTGTTTGTTCCATCATTCCATTCGACATTCGTAACATTTAATTGGGAGATTAGCAACGTTCATATAGATTTATCAGTTTTAGATTTGTACATAGTATTATAGTTATAAATGATAGAGACTATCTTAAAATACTTTTTTTTTTTCAAGTTTCAAATTTATTGGCATAATCAGCAACTATATTGCTTTTGGCCATTTACGATGATAGAAATATGGCAAAAACATAACAAAACATGTTACAGATATACATATATAAACAAATACAATACATTTAAGAAACAGTAGTAATTGACAGGGTATTACTACGTAATGACATAGCTTCTTTGATGTACTTACAAACATTAATCAAATATTTTTTATTTTTGCATGACATGATAGATATAAATTTATTTATTGATGGCCATGCTATGTCGCCCAAATATTTCAATCTTATATCTCTGTATTTTCCACAACATAATATAAAATGGTATTCTGATTCAATTACATTTTGATTGCATTGATTTGATACTAATTGTGATATAATGTATGTGTATCTAGAAGCATTATTATAACGTCTCTTATAATTCTTCCAGAATGGCAATGTATATTTTATAGTGATAATTTATTTTACACATGTCTGTAATATAGTATTATACATTGACGAGACGAAAATAAAGATATACTACTACTGCTACAACCATTTCGAAGTTTTAACAATTTATATTAATCACTCTCGTTGGCGCGGATGAAAGCGTAACTGTGGTCATGCGTGTGGAAGGAAACCGGAGTACGTGGAAGAAACACCACATATTCCGATCTGGCGACCACCGTACCATCTCACATACATCCCGGTCCGAGGATCGAACCTGGGTTGCATTGGTGAGAAGCGAGCGCGTTAACCACTGCGCTAATCGGACAGCCACATACAAGTAATATATGTACTTATATATGATGCTTATATAACAAAGGAAAACACGAGTGCGTGTCATATATGCATTATCACTTCAAATTGTATTTTAAATACATATTTTAAAGCTTACATTAGTTTATCATTAACAATCGTGTGCAATAACATTTTCAGTGGAATTCGTGATAGCGCGTTCGCTTCAGGTGCGAAAGGCCCGGAGTTTGGGCCCCACTGGCGCCATTGCGAGTGTGCCCTTAGGCAAGGCATTTAAATTCATCAGTGTCTATTCGCTCTCACTCGTGGCGATGGGTTGTCATGAGGAATGAGGTATTGAGAGTGATTAATATAACTTGTAGGAACTTGTTTCGCTATCGAACTAATATCTAAAAACATTTTCGGCAAAAACCGATTAATGGTTAGTTATTCAGAAACTTTCTCTGGTTAAATATTTTTAGGCCGATTAACGCATGCACAAACAATTCCTCGGTGATTTAGCTGAGTTTAACTACATGTAATTTAATCTTCGTTTCTTAGCTTCGTCGCCAAGCTATTTTAGGTTATTATCGTTCCATCGTCACGAAGGAACGGTGCATGATACGAAATGTCCCTAACGAGCTACCATATAAAGGGCTTAACAACTAACCGCCCCAGACGGATCTGTAGTCCAGTGGTTAACACGTTGGACTGGTAATCCAGGGATCGCAAGTTCGATCCCCCCGTCTGACCATAATAAAATTAATAGTCTTTCATATGGGACATTAAACCGAGGTCTCGTGTCAGTGCTGTACACCGTGCACGTAAAAGAACCAGAGGAGAATCTGGAATGCTTATATCTCTGTATCATTGCACTATCCTCCAAAAATCTAAAATGATAATCTCTTCAGGAGGCGTCGCTCATATGGGCAACCAGTAGCGACGATAAATAAACGTAAAACACACATCCGCCCCAATTAGTCACCATAGCGTCACCATAGCGTTTAAATAACTCAAAAGACGATGGGGGAATACAACACATTACCGAGTATGCCAAACCTTTCCTCTCCATCACAACGAGACCCGAATACATGACACCATATCAAATCGGTTTATACATTTAAAACAGCAACCCACTTTCAAAACCGTTACTTCCCATGACATTCAATGACGCCACCCATGATATTCAATGGCGCCACCCATGACATTCAATGACGCCATAACAAATCCTTTATGCCGCTCAAAGAGCAACACACGATTCCTAAACGTGTCTCCCCACTACGACGCAACCCGAATACATGACAAATTCTTTAATGCCATTAAAACAAGAGAATATTTCCATACGAAGCAATAATCAGTTACTCTCAGTTATATAAGGGGACATAATGCTAGAACTTAAATATGTGCATGTATGTTCTATTACCTCCCTTCGCAGATAAAGTCAGATTTATCCCGAAATCTATATTGTTCCTGCTAGTCGGAATCTTTGGTTTTTATTGTTGTTCCCTAACCAGATGTATGTGATTTTATTAAAATCATGATAACTCTTTTGGAAATTGATAAAGGAAACCACGATGAAAACAGAGGAAACCAATTAAAATGATCTGTCATCTTTAAAGAATATTCAGTGGGTAGTAACTGACACATGTATCTCGTTATAGCGTCTCGAATAACTGTCATACTTCAATTCTCTACTTCAAATCAAATATGATATGATACGTTAACGCGACATTACATTGCAAACAGCAAATAAAATGTATTTGTTCACGTATAAATGCATAGCTACGACACACTCTTCTGAATACATTCGAACACTAACATTTAATCAATTTTTTTGGGGTATACAAACTTTCAAAAGCGAAAGTAGAATTTCATATAACGGTCATCCGCGCTCCTAATACTAAACTCGCGATTCTTTCGATTATAGATAATTAAACTAAGAGTAGTCTACAAACAAATATGCATAGACACACATGTGAGATATCAGTGTAAATATGTACCATACCTCGTGTTATTCAGGATACATGAGTTGTATTACACATGAATGTCGACCCTATTTACATTATTGTGTTATGTCAACAAACCGCGTATGCGACGTTTGTTTATTTGTTGAAATACTCAGTTTTTGAAGCAAATATTTAGAAACGAATAAAACCATATAACAGCAAATTACATGCTGCAGACATTTGTGTTTTCACCGATGTAGTGTCGCTTTAAATGAAATCGTTTGTTAATTTCTAGTACAGTAGTTACCTCCTCCGTTTTTATTGTTCACAAAAGTCCAACATTTTTCACTAAATAACTTACATAACAAGAACAACTATTACATATTAATATGTACATATAAATATGTAATAGAAGGACGACTGAAAACTCACTCTGCATAATACACGCTCGGATAGTGTATTCAGTGAATGTATATAAATTATAAAGCGCATAATTTAGTAATTAAATGCAAACATGTTGACAATAACACGAAACCCTGTCCAACATAATAGTATATACCACATCCCTAAATCCGCTAACAATATGGGTACCAATTATTGTTGCAGAATTTCAACTGAGTAAATAGATTGACCTGGCCATTTCTGGATTCCAGCTCAAGCCTGTATTTCTATGCGTACACCAGTGAAACTTGGCTAGTTCCCTTAAAAGAATTGGACAATTTTAATACCTATAATACGAATCTCTTTTTTTCACAAAAAAGCAGTAGGCCTAAATCTCGTTTTGTTTGGAAGGATAACTGTACTGTTATATTGTCAAATGGAACAGTTACTTCCCTTGCATTACTGTATTGTTAATGCTTGTATATGCAATTTTGTACCTATCCTAGGACACTCCCCTCTATTGAAAAAGGGGGGTGTCCTAGGATAGAGGTACGAGACCGTTGGTGGCTTATGGATAAAATTTCAAGTTCCTGTGGTCCGAACAATGGCACGGCAAATCTCCCCTGTCAGACAGAATATTCAAACAAATCGCTTACTACGTTACTAGTCTATATAAAATCGTCAATCTTGATTCACGGTAACAAACTCTTGTAAATCTGCTTCAAGTAATAGCGACTGGATTCCGATCATTGGTAATAAGGAATTTTTTTAAAACTTTATTTAATTTACAACGATTGCGAAGCAAGTTTTAACAACTTATATTAATTACTCTCGTTGGCGCAGATGAAAGCGTACATGTGGTCATTCGTGTGGGAGGAAACCGGAGTACCCGGAGAAAACCCACCTGTCCGAGCTGGCGACCACCGTATCATCTCACATATTTCCCGGTCCGAGGATCGAACCCGGTGTGCATTGGTGAGAAGCGAGCACGCTAACCACTGCGCTAATCGAACACTGCGATAATAAGGACTTTGATACAATAGTAACACTCTATCCGCTGATCTGTATATCCAGCCTGTATCTACACGATCCAAGAGATACGATGGCAGAGACGGATCTGTAGTCCAGTGGTAACACGCTAGACTGATAATCCAGGGATCGCAGCTTCGATCCCCCGTCTGACCCTAAATAAAATTAACAGTCTTTCAGATGGGACTTTTAAACCGAGGTCTCGTGTCGGTGTTGTACACCGTGCACGTAAAAGAACCAGAGGAGATTCTGGAATGGGTCTCTGTCTGTATCATTACACTATTCTCCAAAAATCTAAAATGACTAATCTCTTCAGGAGGCGTCGCTCATATGGGCAACCGGTAGCGACCTCGGTTTAAAGTCCCTTCTGAAATACTGCTAATTGTATTAGGGTCAGACGGGGGATCGCAGGTTCGACCCCTAGATTACCAGTCCAGCGTGTTAACCATTGGACTACAGCTCCGTCTGTAACCGGTGTAACATTGGTTTGTGTTTTTGTTTAACTAGATGATGACGGAACAGGGCTGCAGCTGAGTGACCATGCGGCACTACTTATTGGACTTGCTATCGGGTTATTTATCGCAGCCATAGTCGGATTTATCATTGGCCTTTGGTGCTGGCAGCATAATCGGTGGCATGTGTTTGCAAAGCGCCCTCTCACGGCCAAGGACGTGATTTACGACGAGACGACATTCGCCACAGCTTACCCGGTCACAAAAGTCTACTACAAATCAAAGTATGTAATAATACATATATATCTTAAGTATGTAATAATACATATATATCTTATGTATGTAATAATACATATATATCTTATGTATGTAATAATACATATATATCTTATGTATGTAATAATACATATATATCTTAAGTATGTAATAATACATATATATCTTAAGTATGTAATAATACATATATATCTTATGTATGTAATAATACATATATATCTTATGTATGTAATAATACATATATATCTTATGTATGTAATAATACATATATATCTTAAGTATGCAATAATACATATATATCTTAAGTATGCAATAATACATATATATCTTATGTATGCAATAATACATATATATCTTAAGTATGTAATAATACATATATATCTTAAGTATGTAATAATACATATATATCTTAAGTATGTAATAATACATATATATCTTATGTATGTAATAATACATATATATCTTATGTATGCAATAATACATATATATCTTATGTAAAAATCTTATGTATGTAATAATACATATATATCTTAAGTATGCAATAATACATATATATCTTATGTATGCAATAATACATATATATCTTATGTATGCAATAATACATATATATCTTATGTATGCAATAATACATATATATCTTATGTATGTAATAATACATATATATCTTATGTATGTAATAATACATATATATCTTATGTATGTAATAATACATATATATCTTATGTATGTAATAATACATATATATCTTATGTATGTAATAATACATATATATCTTATGTATGTAATAATACATATATATCTTATGTATGTAATAATACATATATATCTTATGTATGTAATAATACATATATATCTTATGTATGTAATAATACATATATATCTTATGTATGTAATAATACATATATATCTTATGTATGTAATAATACATATATATCTTAAGTATGTAATAATACATATATATCTTATGTATGTAATAATACATATATATCTTAAGTATGTAATAATACATATATATCTTATGTATGTAATAATACATATATATCTTATGTATGTAATAATACATATAATATCTTATGTATGTAATAATACATATATATCTTATGTATGTAATAATACATATATATCTTAAGTATGTAATAATACATATATATCTTATGTATGTAATAATACATATATATCTTATGTATGTAATAATACATATATATCTTAAGTATGTAATAATACATATATATCTTATGTATGTAATAATACATATATATCTTATGTATGTAATAATACATATATATCTTAAGTATGTAATAATACATATATATATATATCTTAAGTATGTACAACCACAAACGTCTACTACAAACCAAAGTATATAATACCCTTCGGCTTTCGGCCTCCACGCTAACTATAAACACGCCCAATGTAGTTCATACTCCGATGGACACTATTAACCCGCGGTTCATTCATGTCTTAACGCTTTTATCGATTTTCGAGTTTTAATGATGCTATTTATAGAATACATTTGTTTATGGCGTTCGTTCAATTGGTGATTGTCACGTGATTGATGTGCTTTATTATAGATACCAAGACATGTATAGTGACCCTGAGAAACCAACAGTGGAGTATGGTTCGAGCACTGTGCACTTCAGCGAACACACAGCTACATCAACAAAGCAAGATGTACATGGTGATCAATGACGTCATTGTCAGCCAGGGTGCAAAACCAATATGGCCGCCTATTCTTCAATACTCTAACAATTTTACTTAGCTCTCTGCATGCTTGCTGTGAATATAACATTCAAATATGTCATGACATTTCTTATGTGGTAACAACATAATTCTAATGACAGTCTATGACATATTTCCCGAGTTTTCAGCACTAACCAAGAAAAAAACATTAATGATTTGTCGTCTGCCACAATTATTTGAGCTATTTATAGCCTTTGTTATACCCAGCATGCAAAGAGTTAAATTTGGATGATAATTATACTGGCCCTTTAAATAGGGGTGACACTATAATAAACAAACACTTACTTACTATACTAATGAACAGATGAAGATAAGCTATGTGTGTATCGTCCGGTAAATTGTCGGCATTGACTGTGCTTAACCGCGAATACACAGTTAACCCATTCAACACCATGTAACTGACATGGACTAGCGCATGATATTTTTAGACCAATACATTAATAAGAAAATTACATTTGGACCAGTTCATTTTTCAAAATAGGTAATTTTGTCTAAAACTAGTAATATTACTGGCAAAAAGTGCAGATCCTGTTGAGATACATTTAGACCATTTCATTTATCAAAATGGGTAATTGTGTCTAAAAATAGTCATATTACTGGCAAAAGGTGCAGCTCCTGATGAGACGGCTCGTCATGAGCCGGCTCATCTGGATCTACACTTTTTGTAAGCCTATTTAGAGGTATGTAGTGTTGAAAGGGTTAAACTGTGTGTATCATTACCGTATTGTCTGTTCTTATATACACTCCTAAATCAAATGTGTATTTATTACAAAATGTGTAGATTCGCTAGTTAGTTATAACATATGACGAAAATGTTTGTATGCACGAGTTAATGTTATATGCAATATTATACCAATGCATTATCCATTGACATACATTGTAAGAATCTCGGCTCAAATACATTTACAAAAATAGAGATGGACCCGGTGTTATAAAACTTTTCTCAAATATCAAACCATTGAAATTTCATTGGTTGTGTCTCAGATTTACATTCAGCTGAACCAATCAGAATCTTGAGACCGAGTTTGAGATTGGATAAAAGTTTGATAGCCTCTATGCATGGCGACATCTTTATCAAAGAACACACCTAATGCATAGACAGTGTGTTCCATTCATCTTTGTTTGTTTTTCCTACATGTCCTCTGCTAGCCTGGGTACAGTCTGTCGATTTGTCACTAATTTACTTTTTGCAAAATGACATATTACCAGAAACTCAATACAGCCCAATTAATGATCTCGGTATTAAAATATATTTATATGACTGAAATGGCAAAATATATCAACGCATGTTCCCAGGCTAGTCCACCACGTGCATGTTATTATCACGTGACTGTCAGGTAAGGTAACTAGAGCCACGGGGCGGGGCTAGTCCACTGCATGACATGCAGGACAATAGAAGACATTTAGAACATTAATATTTTCAAAAACAAATCTCATTCAAGCAGCAATTTTGTTTATTTTCTATACCTGCATTCTCGTGTATACTAGTAATTAATTCAGAACATACTATATATATTCGATATCACAGTTTCAGTTTTCCCCACAGTTTCAGTTTTCCCACCAGCTTCAGCTCCAATCTTTTTTAATTTACCCAAATAGTTGACCCTGTAGTTGTTTACGGTAGACTGTCGGTACAAGGACGATGATGATGATTGAGTTTATTTACCCTCGCCGCCGATAAACCATATGGGCTAGCAAGGACGTTGCTTAGAATTACTTATACATACATGTACATGAGCCTCCTCATCGGATAAATACATATCTTGTACGATTGTTTGTTGGGCTGTAAGTTGCACCGACAGCTTTGGTCATATGGCGATACTCCGACTGTTATTGATGGAATAATGCATTGGGTGTCGTCCCGAGATGTATATCAGGCACAGGTAGAACCATCGATCTTCCGCAATCAACATTCCAGAAACGTATATCAGGCACGGACAGGCACCAGGGTAGAACCATCGATCTTTCACAATCAACATTCCAGAAACGTATATCAGGCACGGACAGGCACCAGGGTAGAACCACCGATCTTTCACAATCAACATTCCAGAAACGTATATCCGAGTATATCAGGCAAGGACAAGCACCAGGGTAGAACCAACGATCTTTCACAATCAACATTCCAGAAACGTATATCCGAGTATATCAGGCAAGGACAAGCACCAGGGTAGAACCATCGATATTCCGCAATCAACATTCCAGAAAAGTATATCAGGCAGGGACAGACACCTGGGTAGAACCATCGATCTTTCACAATCAACATTCCAGAAATGTATATCAGGCACGGACAGGCACCAGGGTAGAACCATCGATCTTTCACAATCAACATTCCAGAAATGTATATCAGGCAGGGACAGGCACCAGGGTAGAACCAACGATCTTTCACAATCAACATTCCAGAAACGTATATCCGAGTATATCAGGCACGGACAGGCACCAGGGTAGAACCATCGATCTTTCACAATCAACATTCCAGAAATGTATATCAGGCACGGACAGGCACCAGGGTAGAACCATCGATCTTTCACAATCAACATTCCAGAAATGTATATCAGGCACGGACAGGCACCAGGGTAGAACCATCGATCTTTCACAATCAACATTCCAGAAATGTATATCAGGCACGGACAGGCACCAGGGTAGAACCACCGATCTTTCACAATAAACATTCCAGAAATGTATATCAGGCACGGACAGGCACCAGGGTAGAACCATCGATATTCCGCAATCAACATTCCAGAAACGTATATCAGGCACGGACAGACACCAGGGTAGAACCATCGATCTTCCGCAATCACATGAAAGGAGTCGACACATAATGACATTTGAACGTACATGAGGGACAAATAACTTGAAGTAAATACCATGCCAGACGTTTTATATGTAGTGTCCTTGAGCAAAGTACTTCACATATCGCATAGGTCGGCAAGTGGTTTGACATAAATGGAAGATAGATCAGGCATTGAAACAAGAGGGCCATGATGGCCCTGTATCGCTCACTTCATTTTTTTACCCCGGGGTCATCATTTGAACACTTTTGAAAAAGCATTGTACATCGATAATTCCTACCAAATGTTGCCAAAGTCCGACAAGTGGTTCGAGAGATGTTTGTATATACAAAAATGTGTGTTATTTGTATTCCATTTTTAACAAATCTGAGAAAAGCTACACACATGGACTATATTTGTGAAATGTCGCTACCATTGGCCAAGCGGTTTGGGTGAAGCAGAATTTTGAAATTTATAATAAAAGAACAATCTTTTGACAATTTGGCAGCCATCTTGGATGACAAAATCATCTGATTGCACCAGAGCGATCGCATCGTCGATATTTTCGATTTGTGTGTGTTTTACGTTTATTTATCGTCGCTACCGGTTGCCCATATGAGCGACGCCTCTTGAAGAGATTAGTCATTTTAGATTGTTGGAGGATAGTGCAATGATACAGACAGAGACCAATTCCAGAGTCTCCTCTGGTTCTTTAACGTGCACGATGTACAGCACCGACACGAGACATCGGTTTAATGTCCCATCTGAAAGACTGTTAATTTTATTAGGGTCAGACGGGGATCGAACCTGCGATCCCTGGATTACCAGTCCAGCGTGTTACCACTGGACTACAGATCCGTCGATTTGATATGGGACATGAACATATTCGCTCGTAAACTAACATTTGACCCCACGAGCCACGCCAATTTTAGATCACGTGGTCACTATTTGAACAATTTTGAAAGAGCATTGTACATCAACCATTCCTACCGAGATTCGTCAAAATGTAGCTGGCAGTATTAGAGAAAATAGAGTATTTTAAGAATGTGTGCTATTCTTAGATGGCGGCCATCTTGGTTTTCAGGGGAACTTTATTTTAACAACTTTGGATTGACACAAGTAGAGTTTCTTAGTTTATACAAATTTATTTTAAGTTCCTACTATTAATCAATCTCAAGACTTCATTCCTGATGGAATCCATCGCCACGAGGGAGAGAGAAGATTCTTGAACATTGGCTGATCAGTGCGTGAGAAGAAGACGTTTGAAATATCTCATAAAATGTGACATTTGTGCGATTTTAATGTAAATTGCATTGGACTGATGGCCTCATCAATACCCTCGATTTCATATACGAGATGACCATATCCGCTCAAAAATATTTGCTACTTGACCTCCTGGGCCACGCCCATTTTTGATCCTGCGGTCACATTTGAAAGAGCATTGTACATCGATCATTCCTACCACGACTCGTCAAAATCCGGCTGGCGGTTCGTGAGATTTTTTTCCTGGGCAGGCACCAGCGGTTAACCAGTACTTGGGTGCACCACCCTCCGTAAGAAACTGCCAACTTGTTCACAGTACCTATAGGATTACACGTCTAGCTCCCAACAAATGGGAGATAACCTTGTCTACTTGACCTCCTGGGCCACGCCCATTTTTGATCCTGCGGTCACCATTTGAAAGAGCATTGTACATCGATCATTCCTACCACGACTCGTCAAAATCCGGCTGGCGGTTCGTGAGATTTTCTTAAGAATGTGTGCTATTTGTTAGGTACTGGCCATCTTGGATTACGTAACATTACGCTAACAATTATGTAATCCCCCACATCCACATACCGTCTCCGTGGCCTAGTGGTTTAAGGCGTCCACCTACGGAGCGGAAGGTTCGAATCTCGCCATGGGTTCGTTCTGATATGGCCGGTTGGTGATCCGCCAGATAGTTAAATAATGGTTACCAATTGCATACCAGCCTGGCGCCTGGGATACAAGCATAGTATTCAGTAAGTACCCAGATGTTCGTAAAAAAGAGGTGTCTCATAAGTCAGAAATGGCTGGCCCTTTCAATAGGGTACTATAATAAACATGTTCACAGACGTCGAACAGACACAGAACGGTAACAATACCTCACATGAGCTTTGTTCAGGTGAGCTAAAAAACAAAACATAAATATAGAAGTTTCATCTGTAACATTTATTTAATAACATCTCATACACTGCATTCAGTACCTATAGGTTATTATTATTATATTTCGGGTTTTACGCCTGCATCAGCACCATTTTGGGCTATATCGCCGGGGGGCAGTGTACCTAACAACACCTTTCCTGGGCAGGCTCCAGCGGTTAACCAGTACTTGGGTGCACCAACCTCCGTAAGAAACTGCCAACTTTTTCACAGTACCTATAGGATTACACGTCTAGCTCCCAACAAATGGGAGGTAACCTTGTTTAATTGACACGTCACACACAGTCATGGTTTATTCCACTATAAATGTAACCTTGTTTAATTGACACGTCACACACAGTCATGGTTTATTCCACTATAAAGGTAACCTTGTTTAATTGACACGTCACACACAGTCATGGTTTATTCCACTATAAAGGTAACCTTGTTTAATTGACACGTCACACACAGTCATGGTTTATTCCACTATAAATGTAACCTTGTTTAATTGACACGTCACACACAGTCATGATTTATTCCACTATAAAGGTAACCTTGTTTAATTGACACGTCACACACGGTCATGATTTATTCCCCGACAGCTTAACTCTGCATGCTGGGTAATATAAATGTTATAAATAGTTCAAATAATTGTAGCAGATGACAATTCATTAATGCAATTTTCTTAATTGTAACTGAAAATATGTCGTTATGACACAATTCTAATGAAATTCCATGACATACAGTCAAACCTGTCTTAAGCAGCCAGCCAAGGAGTCAGAGAAAGTGGCTGCTTAGCACAGGACTGAGGTGGCTGCTTAATAGAGGTCAAATATATAATAAAACAACCAAATTGGAATCTGGCTGTTTAATACAGGTTGGCTGCTTAATGGAGGTGACCACTAACACAGGTTTGACTGCTTAATGGAGGTGACCACTAACACAGGTTTGACTGCTTAATGGAGGTGACCACTAACACAGGTTTGACTGCTTAATGGAGGTGACCACTAACACAGGTTTGACTGCTTAATGGAGGTGACCACTAACACAGGTTTGACTGTATATGACTATGTTACTTTCACAGCCAGCGTGCAAAAGGTTAAACATCCATGTCAAGTGGACTTAATGTGATTTTTGATCATTCACAGTCGGTGGATACTGGCCAACCACTACAGCTTTAAATAAATCATATTTGGTTTACAGTCAAACCTGTGTTAGTGGTCACATCTATTAAGCAGCAAACCTGCATTAAGCAGCCAATTTTCAGATTCCCAATATGTTACTTTGTTATATATTTTACCTCTTTTAAGCAGCCACCTGTGCTAAGCAGCCACTTTCTGTGAGTCTCTTGGCTGGCTGCTTAAGACAGGTTTGACTGTATTTTGTTAAAGACATATTTCATTGATCTACACCTGTACTCTCATGAACTAGTTCCATAGGACAGGCATTAGCCTGGGTACAAGTCTGTCGATTTATCACCTTTTTACTTCAGGCAATATGACATTGATATTATCAGAAACTCAATACGGGTCAATTAATGATCTTGGTGTTAAAAAATATATTTATATGACTGACCAGGCAAAATATATCAACGCCTGTTCACCGGCTAGGCAGCCATACATGCGAGGAGTTCATTCATAAGTAATACTGAAGTAGATACCCACTTTCTAACATGTGAGCAACGTTGTGTATCATTGCTCCATGCAAATGAAATACGAGACATTATGTCATTAAATCAATATATATACCAATTTTGTACTGTATACATGTATATCAATGTTGTACTGTATACATGTATATCAATGTTGTACTGTATACATGTATATCAATTTTGTACTGTATACATGTATATCAATTTTGTACTGTATACATGTATATCAATTTTGTACTGTATACATGTATATCAATTTTGTACTGTATACATGTATATCAAATGTGTAGTATATAAATCAATATCCGCTCGCCCATATGGTTCGCCGGAGGCGAGGGTAAATAAGCTCAACCATCATAAACCAATATTGTAGTATATAAACCAATATTGTAGTATATAAACCAATATTGTAGTATATAAACCAATATTGTAGTATATAAACCAATATTGTAGTATATAAACCAATATTGAAGTATATAAACCAATATTGTAGTATATAAACCAATATTGAAGTATATAAACCAATATTGTAGTATATAAACCAATATTGTAGTATATAAACCAATATTGTAGTATATAAACCAATATTGAAGTATATAAACCAATATTGTAGTATATAAACCAATATTGTAGTATATAAACCAATATTGTAGTATATAAACCAATATTGTAGTATATAAACCAATATTGTAGTATATAAACCAATATTGTAGTATATAAACCAATATTGAAGTATATAAACCAATATTGTAGTATATAAACCAATATTGAAGTATATAAACCAATATTGTAGTATATAAACCAATATTGTACACTATTAATCAATATATTACGTAGAATATAAAGCATTGTTTCTCATTTCATTCATACCAAATGTTCTATGTACAAAAACTCTTGTCTCACCTGAACTTCGTTATAAAAATTATTCAACCGGTAAATGTATGCTACCCTACCTACTAACATGTTCGATTGGTTAGTAACATTTACTTTAGAATAAAATATAAACGTTTGAAATACTTTTGTTTCTAGAACAGTTCATACAGAAATACCGTATGTGTTGTATTAACTGTTCTCACAATTTCCCCACACAATACTTATCATTAATGAGAGACATTACCGATTGTTCTATTTACCTCCCTTGGCAGATAATCTGATTTATCCCAAAATGCATATTCGTCCTTTTGGAATCCTTTGTTTTTATTGTTTTTCCTGAACCAGATGTTGCAGTTTGAATTATTTAAATGTTTTTATTCAAATCTTTTTTTTTACGTTTATTTATCGTCGCTACCGGTTGCCCATGTGAGCGACAGGCAGTTTACCTAACAACACCTTTCATGGGCAGGCTCCATCAGTTAACCAGTACTTGGTGCACCAACCTCCGTAACAAACTGCCAAATAAAGAGACGCGGTGAGCGGGGCTTGAATCCGTGACCATCAGTGATGATAGGTTACAGTGGTATACAAGTCAGCAACCATAACCACTCGACTAAATTAATTGATAACAAAGTCATAGTACCAATTTGATATTCTGTAGGTTGTTTGACAAAATTCAGTAATTTAATCATAAGATGAGAAAATGGATGAACATTGATAGCATGTTGTGCAAATGAAATCACAATGAAAACAGAGGAAACCAATTAAAAATACTTATCCTCCTTAAAAGAGTATTCAAGGGGCAATAACTGACCAATGTCTCTCATTAAGCTCACAAAACGATTTTTGAAAAATAGAAAAACACTGCAACTTTGCCTTGGGAAAGAAATAAGAATATTTAATTAAACTTTTTGTAATTAAAACAAATCACTGGACAACAGCTTAAAAAAATCCAATTACAGTCTATTTCAATATTACATCTAACTCAAGATTGAACATAGCGGAACTTTTAGAAAAAGATAACGATTGTTTATTACAGTTCTGTCTCTAGAATTAGACAGACAATAAACGCAGTAATTTGCAATAGAATCTCAAACTTGCCCATCGACGACATTCTTTGCTAGGTTCTGTCCTAGTCTGCTGACCTTTGTTAGTTCTGTCCCAGTCTGCTGACCTTTGTTAGTTCTGTCCCAGTCTGCCGACCTTTGTTAGTTCTGTCCTAGTCTGCTGACCTTTGTTAGTTCTGTCCCAGTCTGCTGACCTTTGTTAATTCTGTCCCAGTCTGCCGACCTTTGTTAGTTCTGTCCTAGTCTACTGACCTTTGTTAGTTCTGTCCCAGTCTGCTGACCTTTGTTAGTTCTGTCCCAGTCTGCCGACCTTTGTTAGTTCTGTCCTAGTCTGCTGACCTTTGTTAGCAGACTGTACTCAAACTATCTCTAATCCTTGTACAGTCCGCTTTTAACCATAGCTTTGTAGATCCTTTTATCATTTTAACCTGCACATAACATTTTAGATTAACTAACTGTTCTAGACTGCACCTGCCAATCATAATCATTACCGATTATATGGCAGTATGAAGTTGAAGAGGTTTGGACGGAACCAATAGGAAAGAACAGAGTTGCAGTTACATCAGGGTATGTCTGCATAAATTCTGTGTGTGTATTTTACGTTTATTTATCATCGCTACCGGTTGCCCATATCAGCGACGCCTCCTGAAGATATTAGTCATTTTAGATTTTGGAGGATAGTGCAATGATACGGACAGAGACCCATTCCAGAGTCTCCTCTGGTTCTTTTACGTGCACGGTGTAAAGCACCGACACGAGACCTCGGTTTAACGTCCCATCAGAAAGACTGTTAATTTTATTAGGGTTAGACGGGGGATCGAACCAGTCCAGCGTGTTACCACTGGATTACAGATCCGTCTAAGGGGGCTTGTATTAGTAATTCAGTATTATACATAATTTTTACATAATAATCTCAGATTAATTTGCATACCTGTCTGATTAGCAAATCTTAATTCTATATAAAACACAACACCCACATATATACATGCATCATAGTCACAGTACCCCCAAACACACCATCCCCATAGGATTTTAATGTCAACCACTATAATTTCACGAACACTTTGTTTCGCGATATTCACGATTGTGAACATTTTCAATAAATTCACTGAGTTTTGAGTTCGGGCATCCGTGATGTATCGCGAAAAATAAAATTCAGTAGATTTGAATTCTGATAAAATGTATATATATATATTCGGATATATCCCTACATTCGGACACATAATTACCGTATTCATGAGAATCATGAATTCGCGATCATCTTAGATTGCGTAAATTAGCGAAATATAAATGTTCGCGAATAAACAGAGTTTTACAGCACATTATTTTGCGTATAATTACACATGACTCCAACACAATACCTATACAACGGGTTGCTGGTCTGCAGAGGCTGTAAATACTAGAAAATAGAGATCTTGAAATTCACAACTACCGTAAAAACGGTATTCCGGTTAAAAAACTGAAATAACAGTATGCGTGTTTGCCATTTTTTTTAATGCCAGAAATATTAACCCTTAAAATGCTAATCACAACCAATCACCTACGTGTAGTGACCTAGATTTTGAGTTGACCTACAGGCAATGATTTAGATTTTAATCTGACCTACATTGTACAAGTACAACCTAGACTTTGACACATGCTTTTTCTTTAAATTAGCCAGGTGACCTGGATTATTTTACCTAGCTGAATCGTTGTTGAAAGGAACTGAGCTTTCATTAAAATAAATCATGGGACTACTTTTATCAATATTTGCATAAAATTTAATATAGATCTGCTATAGATAATAATGACCGAAAGACATCTCTAAGTTTTATCATGTGTACTACTTATTTTACCTGTGACTTATCGAAAGGAAGTCAAGATTTCATCGAAAAACAACTAAAAAAAATAGTTCTAACTGTAGATAGACGTGCTAGAGAGACCACCTGATTGTTGATTATCCGATGGATTCAAGCTCGTAATGTGAGCAAAATTGAACAGAATTTGGTTAAAAGTAAACTATGTCTTGTTCCAACGACCACCACACGGCAATTGTCCAACCGACATTGGACTGTATATCTAGTAGACTGGAAGGGGCTCAACGGGGCGAGCATAATAGTATAATACGTTGGAGCGAATCTATATATACAAAAATGTACAAGAATAAAACCATAATCTTGACAATTATTGTGTTCCTATTTTTTTTTATTCTAACGTCGCGACAACAACTTAGGTCATATGGCGACTTTCCAGCAATTATTGGTGGAGGGACTCCGTGTTGAACCACCGACCTTCTGCAAGCCAGCCGGATAGCATCCTCACATGAAATAATTCGACACCCCAGTGGGATTTGAACGAGCAGCGGTGAGTGGCAAGTGATTTGAAGTCAACGACCGTAACCATTCGGACACGGAGCCCCCCCACCCCCCCGTGTTCAAACAAATGATTATTGGCCAACAGCTCCTAGATCACAAATAGTTCATGGACATATTCAGTTATTCTGGACCTATACTTATATCCACCAATGATGACCACAACAGAACAATCACCGTAACTCTTTGCATGCTGGGTAAAATAAAGGCTTATCAATACTAGTAGTTCGAATAACTGTAGCAGACGACAAATCATTTTTTCTTTTTTGTAACTGAATACTCTGAAAACATGTCATGGAATTTCCTTAGAACTGTGTCGCTAGGATAGAATTCTAATGAAATTCCATGACATATTTGACTGTTTTTACACAGCTAGCACAGGGTTCATTCTAGGTCAGAATTTTTGGGAGAAGTGAGAAAGCGCGTGATCGCTTCCCCTTAAATGGTGTTCTTTAACCCATTCAACCCCAAGTAACTGACATGGACTGGTCCATAATATTCTTAGACCAATAAATGAATAAGAAAATTACATTCGGACCAGTTCATTTATCAAGATGGGTAATTTTGTCTAAAATTAATAATTATTACTGGCAAAAAAGTGCAGATCCTGATGAGACGGCTCGTCACGAGCCGGCTCATCTGGATCTACACTTTTTCATAAGCCTATTTAGAGGCCTGTGGGGTTGAAAGGGTTAAATATACTTCTGCAAAATAGGGTTAAAATGCACAGTACAACCATTGAATACAACATTTGAATAGAAGGAGTGTTTTATAATGGGCCAGTGTATCTTACTAGACAACATTTTGTTTGAAAATCGTAAAAACCAAAAAATATTATTTTTTTGTAGGGAGAAGTGGGGCCCCTAGAGGGCGAAGTCAGGGTCCCTAGGGCGACAATTTCGCACACATCGCCCTCTAAACTGATCCCTGCTAGTAGCATGCAAAGAGTTAAGCAGCCCCTGCTCCGAGCCTCGGTTAGCTAGAAAGTTAAATAATCGAAACACATTATAGTCATCACAAATTATACACTGTTTCAACTACTATATAACTGGTGTTCAAAATCATCGAAATTGCAAAATATATCTTATGTACATGTATTTATAATAGTTTGACAATGCTTAGTCAACTGATACACAAATAGAAAATGACCAGATCACAGTGAAATCATAGCGTCTCATAACTGTCCAAATGTGTTTTCACCGCTGTAAGCGATGTACAAGAATCCATCATCGTCTTTGTGTTCCTCGTACACCTGTCCCATGCTGGCACTGAAATAAACATTTGTATTAGAGAGTACGATCTTTATAACGGGTCCATCTGTTACATAAAAGATATAAATTTATGAGCACGTTTACGTGTGTATGAGTACATGTACATTTACGTGTTTACAAGCTACGTATTTATGAGCACATGTACATTTACGTGTTTACAAGCTACGTATTTATAAGCACATGTACATTTACGTGTTTACAAGCTACGTATTTATGAGCACATGTACATTTATGTGTTTACGAGCACATGTACATTTACGTGTTTATGAGCACATGTACATTTACTTGTTTATGAGTACATGTACATTTACGTGTTATGAGCACATGTACATTTAAGTGTTTACGAGCACATGTACATTTACGTGTTATGAGCACATGTACATTTACGTGCTTATGAGCACGCGTACATTTACGTGTTTATGAGCACATGTACATTTACGTGTTTACGAGCACGTGTACATTTACGTGTTTACGAGCACATGTACATTATGTGTTTACGAGCACATGTACATTTACGTGTTTACGAGCACATGTACGTATATGAATACATATACATATCTATGACTCGAAGTACATAAAAGAATGCATACACATATATATAATGTTCATGTAGATATAGATTTACCATGTCACATGTACACGTACCTCACCACATGTACACATACCTTGCCACATGTACACGTACCTCGCCACATGTACACATACCTTGCCACATGTACACGTACCTCGTCACATGTACACGCACCTCACCACATGTACACGCACCTCACCACAGGTACACGCACCTCACCACATGTACACATACCTCACCACAGGTACACGTACCTCGTCACATGTACACGCACCTCCCCACAGGTACACGCACCTCACCACATGTACACATACCTCGCCACATGTACACATACCTCACCACATGTACACATACCTCACCACAGGTACACACACCTCACCACATGTACACATACCTCGCCACATGTACACATACCTCACCACATGTACACATACCTCACCACATGTACACATACCTCACCACATGTACACATACCTCGCCACATGTACACATACCTCATCACATGCACACGTACCTCACCACATGTACACATACCTCACCACATGTACACATACCTCACCACATGTACACATACTTCGTCACATGTACACATACCTCGCCACATGTACATGCACCTCACCACATGTACACATACCTCGCCACATGTACACATACCTCGCCACATGTACACATACCTCGCCACATGTACACATACCTCGCAACATGTACACATACCTAGCCACATGTACACATACCTCACCACATGTACACGTACCTCGTCACATGTACATGTACCTCACCACATGTACACATACCTCACCACATGTACACATACCTCACCACATGTACACATACCTCACCACATGTACACGTACCTCGTCACATGTACACTTACCTCGACTGTGGAAGAACTTTCTCTACAAACAGGAAGATGGCTTTCTCCGAGGGCAGCTGGATCCTCTTCCTGATGATCCACATAAACTGAGCAACAGAAATATCATTGGGAACCAGAAACTTTCGCTTATCAATGTCCTGGATCTGTGACTTTTGATCTCTCTCAACAATCACCTGAACACAAGCAAGAAAATAACATTTATTAATTAACTCTTTAGAGATTGAGATACATTGTATAGATGATTGAGGTATAGATGATTGAGGTATAGATGATTGAGGTATAGATGATTGAGGTATAGATGATTGAGGTATAGATGATTGAGGTATAGATGATTGAGGTTAGAGGTATAGATGATTGAGGTTTGAGGTATAGATGATTGAGGTATAGATGATTGACGTATAGATGATTGAGGTATAGATGATTGAGGTATAGATGATTGAGGTATAGATGATTGAGGTATAGATGATTGAGGTATAGATGATTGAGGTATAGATGATTGAGGTATAGATGATTGAGTATAGATGATTGAGGTATAGATGATTGAGGTTTGAGATATAGATGATTGAGGTATAGATGATTGAGGTTTGAGGTATAGATGATTGAGGTATAGATGATTGAGGTATAGATGATTGAGGTTTGAGGTATAGATGATTGAGGATTGAGGTATAGATGATTGAGGTATAGATGATTGAGGTTTGAGGTATAGATGATTGAGGTTTGAGGTATAGATGATTGAGGTATAGATGATTGAGGTATAGATGATTGAGGTATAGATGATTGAGGTATAGATGATTGAGGTATAGATGATTGAGGTATAGATGATTGAGGTATAGATGATTGAGGTATAGATGATTGAGGTATAGATGATTGAGGTATAGATGATTGAGGTATAGATGATTGAGGTATAGATGATTGAGGTATAGATGATTGAGGTATAGATGATTGAGGTATAGATGATTGAGGTTTGAGATATAGATGATTGAGGTATAGATGATTGAGATATAGATGATTGAGGTTTGAGGTATAGATGATTGAGGTTTGAGGTATAGATGATTGAGGTTTGAGGTATAGATGATTGAGGTTTGAGGTATAGATGATTGGGTTTGAGATATAGATGATTGAGGTTTGAGATATAGATGATTGAGGTTTGAGTATAGATGATTGAGGTTTGAGATATAGATGATTGAGGTTTGATGAGTATAGATGATTGAGGTTTGAGATATAGATGAGTTGAGTATAGATGATTGAGGTTTGAAAGAGTTTGAGGTATAGATGATTGAGGTTTGAGGTATAGATGATTGAGGTTTGAGATATAGATGATTGAGGTTTGAGGTATAGATGATTGAGGTTTGAGGTATAGATGATTGAGGTTTGAGGTATAGATGATTGAGGTTTGAGGTATAGATGATTGAGGTTTGAGGTATAGATGATTGAGGTTTGAGGTATAGATGATTGAGGTTTGAGGTATAGATGATTGAGGTTTGAGATATAGATGATTGAGGTTTGAGATATAGATGATTGAGGTTTGAGGTATAGATGATTGAGGTTTGAGATATAGATGATTGAGGTTTGAGATATAGATGATTGAGGTATAGATGATTGAGGTTTGAATATAGATGATTGAGGTATAGATGATTGAGGTTTGAGGTATAGATGATTGAGGTTTGAGGTATAGATGATTGAGGTTTGAGATATAGATGATTGAGGTTTGAGATATAGATGATTGAGGTTTGAGATATAGATGATTGAGGTTTGAGGTATAGATGATTGAGGTTTGAGATATAGATGATTGAGGTTTGAGGTATAGATGATTGAGGTTTGAGGTATAGATGATTGAGGTTTGAGATATAGATGATTGAGGTTTGAGGTATAGAT
This sequence comes from Archivesica marissinica, assembly GCA_014843695.1. Classification (NCBI taxonomy): domain Eukaryota; kingdom Metazoa; phylum Mollusca; class Bivalvia; order Venerida; family Vesicomyidae; genus Archivesica; species Archivesica marissinica. The sequence goes on from CM026395.1 coordinate 57,414,924, forward strand.
GATTGAGGTTTGAGTATAGATGATTGAGGTTTGAGGTATAGATGATTGAGGTTTGAGTATAGATGATTGAGGTTTGAGGTATAGATGATTGAGGTTTGAGGTATAGATGATTGAGGTTTGAGGTATAGATGATTGAGGTTTGAGATATAGATGATTGAGGTTTGAGATATAGATGATTGAGGTTTGAGGTATAGATGATTGAGGTTTGAGGTATAGATGATTGAGGTTTGAGATATAGATGATTGAGGTTTGAGGTATAGATGATTGAGGTTTGAGGTATAGATGATTGAGGTTTGAGGTATAGATGATTGAGATATAGATGATTGAGGTTTGAGATATAGATGATTGATATAGATGATTGAGGTATAGATGATTGAGGTTTGAGATATAGATGATTGAGGTTTGAGATATAGATGATTGAGGTTTGAGGTATAGATGATTGAGGTTTGAGATATAGATGATTGAGGTTTGAGATATAGATGATTGAGGTTTGAGGTATAGATGATTGAGGTTTGAGATATAGATGATTGAGGTTTGAGATATAGATGATTGAGGTTTGAGGTATAGATGATTGAGGTATAGATGATTGAGGTTTGAGATATAGATGATTGAGGTTTGAGATATAGATGATTGAGGTTTGAGGTATAGATGATTGAGGTTTGAGGTATAGATGATTGAGGTATAGATGATTGAGGTTTGAGGTATAGATGATTGAGGTATAGATGATTGAGGTTTGAGATATAGATGATTGAGGTTGAGGTATAGATGATTGAGGTTTGAGATATAGATGATTGAGGTTTGAGGTATAGATGATTGAGGTTTGAGGTATAGATGATTGAGGTTTGAGGTATAGATGATTGAGGTTTGAGATATAGATGATTGAGGTTTGAGGTATAGATGATTGAGGTTTGAGGTATAGATGATTGAGGTTTGAGGTATAGATGATTGAGGTTTGAGGTATAGATGATTGAGGTTTGAGGTATAGATGATTGAGGTTTGAGGTATAGATGATTGAGGTTTGAGATATAGATGATTGAGGTTTGAGATATAGATGATTGAGGTATAGATGATTGAGGTTTGAGATATAGATGATTGAGGTTTGAGATATAGATGATTGAGGTTTGAGGTATAGATGATTGAGGTTTGAGATATAGATGATTGAGGTTTGAGGTATAGATGATTGAGGTTTGAGATATAGATGATTGAGGTTTGAGATATAGATGATTGAGGTTTGAGGTATAGATGATTGAGGTTTGAGATATAGATGATTGAGGTTTGAGGTATAGATGATTGAGGTTTGAGATATAGATGATTGAGGTTTGAGATATAGATGATTGAGGTTTGAGATATAGATGATTGAGGTTTGAGATATAGATGATTGAGGTTTGAGATATAGATGATTGAGGTTTGAGATATAGATGATTGAGGTTTGAGGTATAGATGATTGAGGTTTGAGGTATAGATGATTGAGGTTTGAGATATAGATGATTGAGGTTTGAGATATAGATGATTGAGGTTTGAGATATAGATGATTGAGGTATAGATGATTGAGGTTTGAGTATAGATGATTGAGGTATAGATGATTGAGGTTTGAGGTATAGATGATTGATGTTTGAGGTATAGATGATTGAGATATAGATGATTGAGGTATAGATGATTGAGGTTTGAGATATAGATGATTGAGGTTTGATATATAAATGATTGAGGTTTGAGGTATAGATGATTGAGGTTTGAGGTATAGATGATTGAGGTTTGAGGTATAGATGATTGAGGTTTGAGGTATAGATGATTGAGGTTTGAGGTAGAGATGATTGAGGTTTGAGGTATAGATGATTGAGGTTTGAGGTTTGAGATATAGATGATTGAGGTTTGAGGTATAGATGATTGAAGTTTGAGGTATAGATGATTGAGGTTTGAGATATAGATGATTGAAGTTTGAGATATAGATGATTGAGGTTTGAGGTATAGATGATTGAAGTTTGAGGTATAGATGATTGAGGTTTGAGATATAGATGATTGAGGTTTGAGGTATAGATGATTGAGGTTTGAGGTATAGATGATTGAGGTTTGAGGTATAGATGATTGAGATATAGATTATTGAGGTTTGAGATATAGATGATTGAGGTATAGATGATTGAGGTATAGATGATTGAGGTTTGAGATATAGATGATTGAGGTTTGAGATATAGATGATTGAGGTTTGAGGTATAGATGATTGAGGTTTGAGATATAGATGATTGAGGTTTGAGATATAGATGATTGAGGTTTGAGTATAGATGATTGAGGTTTGAGATATAGATGATTGAGGTTGAGATATAGATGATTGAGGTTTGAGGTATAGATGATTGAGGTATAGATGATTGAGGTTTGAGATATAGATGATTGAGGTTTGAGATATAGATGATTGAGGTTTGAGGTATAGATGATTGAGGTATAGATGATTGAGGTTTGAGATATAGATGATTGAGGTTTGAGATATAGATGATTGAGGTTTGAGGTATAGATGATTGAGGTATAGATGATTGAGGTTTGAGGTATAGATGATTGAGGTATAGATGATTGAGGTTTGAGATATAGATGATTGAGGTTGAGGTATAGATGATTGAGGTTTGAGATATAGATGATTGAGGTTTGAGGTATAGATGATTGAGGTTTGAGGTATAGATGATTGAGGTTTGAGGTATAGATGATTGAGGTTTGAGATATAGATGATTGAGGTTTGAGGTATAGATGATTGAGGTTTGAGGTATAGATGATTGAGGTTTGAGGTATAGATGATTGAGGTTTGAGGTATAGATGATTGAGGTTTGAGGTATAGATGATTGAGGTTTGAGGTATAGATGATTGAGGTTTGAGATATAGATGATTGAGGTTTGAGATATAGATGATTGAGGTATAGATGATGAGGTTTGAGATATAGATGATTGAGGTTTGAGATATAGATGATTGAGGTTTGAGGTATAGATGATTGAGGTTTGAGATATAGATGATTGAGGTTTGAGGTATAGATGATTGAGGTTTGAGATATAGATGATTGAGGTTTGAGATATAGATGATTGAGGTTTGAGGTATAGATGATTGAGGTTTGAGATATAGATGATTGAGGTTTGAGGTATAGATGATTGAGGTTTGAGATATAGATGATTGAGGTTTGAGATATAGATGATTGAGGTTTGAGATATAGATGATTGAGGTTTGAGATATAGATGATTGAGTATAGATGATTGAGTATAGATGATTGAGTTTGAGATATAGATGATTGAGGTTGAGATATAGATGAATGAGGTTTGAGATATAGATGATTGAGGTTTGAGATATAGATGATTGAGGTTTGAGATATAGATGATTGAGATATAGATGATTGAGGTTTGAGATATAGATGATTGAGGTATAGATGATTGAGGTATAGATGATTGAGGTTTGAGGTATAGATGATTGAGGTTTGAGGTATAGATGATTGAGATATAGATGATTGAGGTATAGATGATTGAGGTTTGAGATATAGATGATTGAGGTATAGATGATTGAGGTTTGAGATATAGATGATTGAGGTTTGAGGTATAGATGATTGAGGTTTGAGGTATAGATGATTGAGGTTTGAGATATAGATGATTGAGGTTTGAGGTATAGATGATTGAGGTTTGAGGTATAGATGATTGAGATATAGATGATTGAGGTTTGAGGTATAGATGATTGAGGTTTGAGATATAGATGATTGAGGTTTGAGGTATAGATGATTGAGGTTTGAGATATAGATGATTGAGGTTTGAGATATAGATGATTGAGGTTTGAGATATAGATGATTGAGGTTTGAGATATAGATGATTGAGGTATAGATGATTGGGTTTGAGGTATAGATGATTGAGGTATAGATGATTGAGGTTTGAGATATAGATGATTGAGGTTTGAGATATAGATGATTGAGGTTTGAGGTATAGATGATTGAGGTTTGAGGTATAGATGATTGAGGTTTGAGGTATAGATGATTGAGGTTTGAGGTATAGATGATTGAGGTTTGAGATATAGATGATTGAGGTTTGAGTGAGTTGAGATATAGATGATTGAGGTTTGAGATATAGATGATTGAGGTTTGAGATATAGATGATTGAGGTTTGAGGTATAGATGATTGAGGTTATAGATGATTGAGGTTTGAGATATAGATGATTGAGGTTTGAGATATAGATGATTGAGGTATAGATGATTGAGGTTTGAGTATAGATGATTGAGGTTTGAGGTATAGATGATGAGGTATAGATGATTGAGGTTTGAGGTATAGATGATTGAGGTTGAGGTATAGATGATATAGATGATTGAGGTATAGATGATTGAGGTTTGAGATATAGATGATTGAGGTTTGAGGTATAGATGATTGAGGTTTGAGGTATAGATGATTGAGGTTTGAGGTATAGATGATTGAGGTTTGAGGTATAGATGATTGAGGTTTGAGGTATAGATGATTGAGGTTTGAGGTATAGATGATTGAGGTTTGAGGTATAGATGATTGAGGTTTGAGGTTTGAGATATAGATGATTGAGGTTTGAGTATAGATGATTGAGGTTTGAGGTATAGATGATTGAGGTTTGAGATATAGATGATTGAGGTTGAGATATAGATGATTGAGGTATAGATGATTGAGGTTTGAGGTATAGATGATTGAGGTTTGAGATATAGATGATTGAGGTTTGAGGTATAGATGATTGAGGTTTGAGGTATAGATGATTGAGGTTTGAGGTATAGATGATTGAGATAGATATTGAGGTTTGAGATATAGATGATTGAGGTATAGATGATTGAGGTATAGATGATTGAGGTTTGAGATATAGATGATTGAGGTTTGAGATATAGATGATTGAGGTTTGAGGTATAGATGATTGAGGTTTGAGATATAGATGATTGAGGTTTGAGATATAGATGATTGAGGTTTGAGGTATAGATGATTGAGGTTTGAGTATAGATGATTGAGGTTTGAGATATAGATGATTGAGGTTGAGTATAGATGATTGAGGTATAGATGATTGAGGTTTGAGGTATAGATGATTGAGGTTTGAGATATAGATGATTGATTGAGGTTGATATAGATGTTTGAGGTATAGATGATTGAGGTTTGAGGTATAGATGATTGAGGTTTGAGGTATAGATGATTGAGGTTTGAGGTATAGATGATTGAGGTTTGAGATATAGATGATTGAGGTTTGAGATATAGATGATTGAGGTTTGAGGTATAGATGATTGAGGTTTGAGGTATAGATGATTGAGGTTTGAGATATAGATGATTGAGGTTTGAGGTATAGATGTTTGAGGTATAGATGATTGAGGTTTGAGGTATAGATGATTGAGGTTTGAGGTATAGATGATTGAGGTTTGAGGTATAGATGATTGAGGTTTGAGATATAGATGATTGAGGTTTGAGATATAGATGATTGAGGTTTGAGGTATAGATGATTGAGGTTTGAGGTATAGATGATTGAGGTATAGATGATTGAGGTTTGAATATAGATGATTGAGGTTGAGATATAGATGATTGAGGTTTGAGGTATAGATGATTGAGGTGAGATATAGATGATTGAGGTTTGAGATATAGATGATTGAGGTTTGAGATATAGATGATTGAGGTTTGAGGTATAGATGATTGAGGTTTGAGGTATAGATGATTGAGGTTTGAGGTATAGATGATTGAGGTTTGAGGTATAGATGATTGAGGTTTGAGGTATAGATGATTGAGGTTTGAGGTATAGATGATTGAGATATAGATGATTGAGGTATAGATGATTGAGGTTTGAGATATAGATGATTGAGGTATAGATGATTGAGGTTTGAGATATAGATGATTGAGGTTTGAGGTATAGATGATTGAGGT
>CM026395.1:57421781-57477529 GCA_014843695.1 Archivesica marissinica
TAGATGATTGAGGTTTGAGATATAGATGATTGAGGTTTGAGATATAGATGATTGAGGTTTGAGGTATAGATGATTGAGGTTTGAGGTATAGATGATTGAGGTTTGAGATATAGATGATTGAGGTTTGAGGTATAGATGATTGAGGTTTGAGGTATAGATGATTGAGGTTTGAGGTATAGATGTTTGAGTATAGATGATTGAGGTTTGAGGTATAGATGATTGAGGTTTGAGATATAGATGATTGAGGTTTGAGATATAGATGATTGAGGTTTGAGATATAGATGATTGAGGTTTGAGATATAGATGATTGAGGTTTGAGATATAGATGATTGAGGTATAGATGATTGAGGTTTGAGGTATAGATGATTGAGGTATAGATGATTGAGGTTTGAGATATAGATGATTGAGGTTTGAGATATAGATGATTGAGGTTTGAGGTATAGATGATTGAGGTATAGATGATTGAGGTTTGAGATATAGATGATTGAGGTTTGAGATATAGATGATTGAGGTATAGATGATTGAGGTTTGAGATATAGATGATTGAGGTATAGATGATTGAGGTTTGAGATATAGATGATTGAGGTATAGATGATTGAGGTTTGAGGTATAGATGATTGAGGTTTGAGGTATAGATGATTGAGGTTTGAGGTATAGATGATTGAGGTTTGAGGTATAGATGATTGAGGTTTGAGATATAGATGATTGAGGTATAGATGATTGAGGTTTGAGATATAGATGATTGAGGTTTGAGGTATAGATGATTGAGGTTTGAGATATAGATGATTGAGGTTTGAGATATAGATGATTGAGGTTTGAGGTATAGATGATTGAGGTTTGAGGTATAGATGATTGAGGTTTGAGATATAGATGATTGAGGTTTGAGATATAGATGATTGAGGTATAGATGATTGAGGTTTGAGGTATAGATGATTGAGGTTTGAGGTATAGATGATTGAGGTTTGAGGTATAGATGATTGAGGTTTGAGGTATAGATGATTGAGGTTTGAGGTATAGATGATTGAGGTTTGAGGTATAGATGATTGAGGTTTGAGGTATAGATGATTGAGGATGATTGAGGTATAGATGATTGAGGTTTGAGATATAGATGATTGAGGTATAGATGATTGAGGTTTGAGATATAGATGATTGAGGTTTGAGGTATAGATGATTGAGGTTTGAGGTATAGATGATTGAGGTTTGAGATATAGATGATTGAGGTTTGAGGTATAGATGATTGAGGTTTGAGGTATAGATGATTGAGATATAGATGATTGAGGTTTGAGGTATAGATGATTGAGGTTTGAGGTATAGATGATTGAGGTTTGAGGTATAGATGATTGAGGTTTGAGATATAGATGATTGAGGTTTGAGATATAGATGATTGAGGTTTGAGATATAGATGATTGAGGTTTGAGATATAGATGATTGAGGTATAGATGATTGGGTTTGAGGTATAGATGATTGAGGTATAGATGATTGAGGTTTGAGATATAGATGATTGAGGTTTGAGATATAGATGATTGAGGTTTGAGGTATAGATGATTGAGGTTTGAGGTATAGATGATTGAGGTTTGAGAATTGAGGTTTGAGGTATAGATGATTGAGGTTTGAGATATAGATGATTGAGGTTTGAGGTATAGATGATTGAGGTTTGAGATATAGATGATTGAGGTTTGAGATATAGATGATTGAGGTTTGAGGTATAGATGATTGAGGTTTGAGATATAGATGATTGAGGTTTGAGGTATAGATGATTGAGGTTTGAGATATAGATGATTGAGGTTTGAGATATAGATGATTGAGGTATAGATGATTGAGGTTTGAGGTATAGATGATTGAGGTATAGATGATTGAGGTTTGAGATATAGATGATTGAGGTTTGAGGTATAGATGATTGAGGTTTGAGGTATAGATGATTGAGGTTTGAGATATAGATGATTGAGGTTTGAGGTATAGATGATTGAGGTTGAGTATAGATGATTGAGGTTTGAGATATAGATGATTGAGGTTTGAGGTATAGAGATTGAGGTTTGAGGTATAGATGATTGAGGTTTGAGGTATAGATGATTGAGGTTTGAGATATAGATGATTGAGGTTTGAGGTATAGATGATTGAGGTTTGAGGTATAGATGATTGAGGTTTGAGGTATAGATGATTGAGGTTTGAGGTATAGATGATTGAGGTTTGAGGTATAGATGATTGAGGTTTGAGGTATAGATGATTGATGTTCAATGTAGGTACAGTCATGATAAATCCCTCCAAGTATTTATAATAATCAGACTCGGAATTGAGCATGGCAGACAAGTGTTGTGCTTTAAAATCATCTTCTATAATTGCTAATAATGAGTAACTGTGGGTGAGGGGCATAATGACTAACAGAGAAAGTTGTCTTACAGGTATCCTCTCAGGATATTTGTCTCGTATTTTGGTCGATTCTGCTTTCCGCTGATCTGCAATAGATCAAAAATAACAATTCTTCAATGTTGAGCACTAAAATATGTTGTTCAAGCCATTGTTGGGGCCTCTGAATCATTGGGATGGAGAAACTTTCACCACTAGTACTAAAGTAGTACATTAGTGCAGTGGTTAGCACGTTCGCTTCTCACCAATGCAACCTGGGTTCGATCCTCAGACCGGGAAGTATGTGAGATGGTACGGTGGTCGCCAGATCGGACAGGTGGGTTTTCTCCGGGTACTCTGCGGTCTCCTCCCACACGAATGACCACATATACGCTTTCATCCGCGCCAACGAGAGTGATTAATACAAGTTGTTAGAACTTGCTTCGCAATCGTTGTAAAATAAATAAAGTTTAAACTTTAAAGTAGTACAGTGTGCCAGAGAAATCTGTAATGTTATTTCTTTTCCTTCTTACTACAGTAAAACCCCTCTAATTCGGAATCTCCTCCAAACCGGCCTTTTTCTCCCGTCTTTTTTTCCATTCTAATTTCATTGTAATAAAAACCTCTCTTATCAAGAACCCTGACGAAATTTCGTAATATTTTGTGTATTTTCAACACAAAATGACCCCATCTAAACCGGACGTGCCAATTATGAAAAGAAGTCTGTCATAGGATGTACATACATGTATGCCCTCTAGATCATTGCATAATACTTATGATAAAATGCAGTCATGGTACGCAAGTCACAGTCATTGCATAATACCTCAGCCCTCACTGGATAAAATGTTTGGCCAGAGTATGTACAGTCAAACCTGTGTTAGTGGTTACCTCCATTAAGCAGCCAACCTGTATTAAGCAGCCAGTTTCCAAATATGTTATTTTATTATACATTTGACCTATCTCTATTAAGCAGCCACCTGTGCTAAACAACCACTTTCTGTGATTCCCTTGACTGGCTGCATAAGACAGGTTTGACTGTACATGTATTTCTAGGTAATTGCATAATACCTGACAAGGTACACTCTACAGCCATGGTATGCATGTCAGGGTCATTGCATAATACATCACTAGGTAAACTCTACAGCCACGGCACGTCTAGGTCATTGCATAATACCTTACTGGGTCAAAAGCACGGCCATTTCTTCAACTTACAATAGCAAGATATGCAATTTATACTTGGTCTGGTGTCCATTTTATCAACACTTCATATATGCGAGTGCATGCCAAAACCTGTAGATTTCAGGACCATTGAAGGTGGGTCGTCTTATAGACGAAATTGCCGTATAGGAGAGTATTGACTGTACCTCAGAGGTTAACGGTACAGCCATGGTACGTCTGTCTAGGTCATTGCATAATACATCATTGGGTAAACTCAAAACGGCCATGGAACATAGCTTAGTTAATACAAATTTACTTTAGCTCGATTGCAAAACAAGTTCTTTCAACTTATATTAATCACTCTCGAGACCTCATTCCTAATGGAATCCATCGCCACAAGGGAGAGAGAAGAGGCAACGTGGAATTTAAATGCCTTGCCTAAGGGCACAATTATAACGACTCCAACGGGGCTCTAAATCCAGACCTTTCACACCTTCCACAGAGTCTAGGTTATTGCGCAATACATCACAGGGTAAAATGTAAGGCCACGGCATGTAGGTCATTGCATAATGCCTCACTGGGTAAACTCTACGGCCATGGTACGTATATCTCAAACACTGCTAAATACTGTACGGACATGTAGAGTGCACTAGATAAGATATTGATTTTTTACATTTCCCATAATATTTCACGCTTTATATTTGTTTTTTTGTATTTATAATAAATTTTATCATGCTTAGATCTAGAAAAGTTCAAAATTTAATATTACTTTGTACGATGTTGACAGCATCAGACAGAAACTGTATTTCACCACTTATTGGTACTACCAAAAATAAACAGTTTGCAATGCACACAAATGTGGGTTTTCCCTGTATCTAAAAGTCCACAGAAATTTTAAAACTCAAGTAAACAATTAAATGTTTAACTCGCCTGTCTTGAAAATCTTCATTTGGAATCATGATCAAGAAACATATCACGTATGCAACTGCAATATGAAGCATTTGCTAGGGTGGATGTAGCCTGGGTTCCAGCCTGTCGATTTTTCACTTTTTAACTTCTGGCAAAATGACGTTGATATCATCAGAAACTCAATACGGCCCAATTAATAGTCTCGGTGTTAAAATATATTTATTTGACTGACAAGGCAAAATATATCGATGCCTGTTCCCAGGCTAGGGTGGAGACTCTGCAATGGGTCTCTGTCTGTATCATTGCACTATCCTCCAAAAATCTAAAATGACTAATCTCTTCAGGAGGCGTCGCTGATATGGGCAACCGGTAGCGACGATAAATAAACGTAATAGACACACATGTTGTGGCAGAGAGTAGACCACCCACATTTCCTAACACTTACTTTAATAACAGGCATATTTTATCATTTTCACTCAAAATTCATTTGTTGGACAGCATTTTGTCTATATACTGTATCTAAAACACTAACACTTAGTTTAACTTAGACAAACACCCGGGGCATAGGAAGTTGTCACCCCTCCTAATTTCTCTGACTGGGTGCAGAACCGTAAATGGACCCATCCATCGCACACACCACACGGTGTCCAACAGAGAAAAACTATAGGTTTACACAACCATGTATATCAGTTGGAGAACCTCTGTGACAACACATGGACCTAAAGGCGAAAAGCGGTGAAAATTGATATTATTCATAAGGACCTCTTGTGTGTAATAACAGATGAAACTCTTAAACACAGAACAGTGAGACAACAATGACATTATTTATTCGTAAATATATTGGCGTGGCAGACGATGTATATATATATGTCATTTTGGGAGGAAATTACTAATTTCTTTAAAAAATGATATTTATATAGTGACATAAAACGGATATAGTGAAATTAGTGAAAAACTGAGGTAGGTTTAAAGTTTTCACAGCTTATTTACCTGTCTGATATCCATGATCGATTAGAAATAGATTGGAAGTGCACAAGGTATGTTTATTCATATTTCCGGCAACTGGAGCATGAAATATCGCGTAATCTCTCGCGACTTGCTATTCCCACAGTTAGGCGAAAACCCGTACTGGGCGAATATTCTTCACGCCGGGATAGAGCGAATATTCTTCACGCCGGGATAGAGCGTCATTGAGATGATTGAATAAGGCACCTCACACACATTGCTTACTAGTGGTTAGCCACTTTGGTCGGGTAAGTCTGTCCAGGAAAACATGTCTAGGTAACCGCAAGGTGTTTGACAGTTTGACATTAATGGAACATACATACACAAATAATACACCTTTCATTAAAATTCTCATTTGACATTTCTCAAATTCTGGTTCGACAAATCGGCGGATCACATACTTTATGATTATCAAATCATATGAAAATAACATAAACTGTAATATATCATACCAAAAGTGTGTTCTTCCTTAAACTTGAACTTCATTTTTAATAGAGAAAAGCTGTACAATTCAAGATAGCTTGGCGACTTTTATGTTGTGTGATATTATTTATTTTGACAAATGACGTCACTTACGGAAATACGGCTCGGTCTAATTTACTAATATATAACAGAACAGAACGGGTATGCCTAAAAGACAGACGGATCTATAGTCAGGATGTAACACGCTGGATTGGTAATCCAGGGATCGCACGTTCGATCCCCCGTCTGACCCTAATAAAATTAACAGTTTTTCAGATGGGACGTAAAACCTAGGTCTCGTGTCGGTGCTTTACACCGTGCACGTAAAAGAACCAGAGGAGACTCTGGAATTGGTTTCTGTCTGTATCTTTACATTGCACTCTCCTCCAAAATCAAAATATAAAATGACTAATCTCTTCAGGAGGCGTCGCTCATATGGGTAACCGGTAGCGACGATAAATAAACGTAAAGCACACACACATGCCTAAAAGAGGCATTGTAGCAGAAAAGTAATGCAGTGCCGATTTTAAATCATCATTTTACTATTTAGTATCGATATATGAAGCTATTTTACAACAATTAATAGTAAAATAGTAATATCTTACCAAATGATGATTTAAAATCTGTACCTGTACTAACCCTAGCTAGAACACAATCATAGAACAATGTGTACAGTAGTCTGTACTACCCATAGGTAGAACACAATCATAGGTCACTGTTTCTAGTAGTCTGTACTACCCATAGTTAGCAGTTGACCACAAGCATAGATCACTGTGTACAATATTCTGTACTTCGCCTAGACAGAACACCATCTTAGATCAATGTGTACAATAGTCTGTACTCACCCGGGTATAACACAATCCTAGAGCATTGTGTACCGTAGTCTGTACTCACCCAGGTAGAACACAATCCTAGATCACTGTGTACAATAGTCTGTACTCACCCAGGTAGAACACAATCCTAGATCAATGTGTACACTAGTCTGTACTCACCCAGGTAGAACACAATCCTAGATCAATGTGTACAATAGTATGTACTCACCAAGGTAGAACACAATCCTAGACCATTGTGTACTTGTTCTGATTATCTTTGCACCCGTGTTAAACACTGATAAATGTGGGCTTGGACATATCAGGGTAAATAGTTATAGTTTATACAAATTTATTTTAGGTTGATTGCGAAACAAGTTCTTACAACTTATATTAATCATTCTCGAGACCTCATTCCTGATGGAATCCATCGCCACGAGAAGGAGAGAGAAGAGGCAACGTGGAATTTAAATGCCTTGACTAAGGGCACAATCGTAATGTCTCTAGAGGGGCTCGAACTCCGGACATTTCGCGCCCGAAGTGAACGCGCATCCACTGCGCTATCACGACTTCAACAAATAAATAATCATGGCTCATGCAGAGGCTTAAGAACTGTAATTTATAAGAGAAATATGTACTAAAAGTTATAGTAAGCAATACTTGTAAGCATGGTAATACATGTATAGCCATGCATTTTGACGTTTCTAAATAGTATTGATAGTATTTTGTATCGATATTGAAATCAATTCAATTATAAAACCCATATATTGACTTCTTATTATTTCACACTATTGATATGTACGCTGGTAATGATGTCGCACCCGTAACCCAATCAGGAACCTAGATTATGTCTATGTTCACAAAAACAGTATGTCTCTCAAACAGTTCATAACATTGTCATGTGTTTGTAGGTGAACATATAAAATGACAGATATTTGTTTAGGACTTCGGGTGAGGTAATTTGAAACTGAGGTCGAATTGCAGGCACATATCTACACTTATTTTGTTATTTACAATGGCAATATTGTTATTTACAATGGCAATTAAGTTTTGTTAACCATTGAATGCAAGCATACACTGGGAGTATTATCTTGTCAATTGGTACTTTGTATTGATCAATGCATTTCTATAAAACTCTTGCCACAGGCTGACAGTACCCAGAGATTCTGTAACTTGCTTGTTGTAGTAAATTCCTCCTTTCCTAGGAGAACTGCAGTATCACAGCTACTGCATCCGCTGTCTATAAACACTGAGATTAGGGCTCAGCACACCTTGGCACAGGTATTTCCCCGCTCGCGTCAATATTAAGGGTTTCGAGGATGTGGGATCGATGAACGTGCAGGGCATAACAGAGGTTCCTGGTGATAGACTCGGCCTTGCTCGTCTGATCGGGTGACATCAGTAGGGATATGGACGGGTCTAAGATCAGCTGTGTCAGTACATCCGGGTCAGTCATATCGAGGGTTGGATCTTCCGGGGGGTTACACTGTTGGAGGTACTCGAGTAGGGCTGGGAGCCACTTCTGTCTGGTGTTCTCCAGGGCTATACAGCTGGTTAGGAAGTGCGATCTTGTTTCGACTTCAGTGGAACACAGCTGGCAGGTGAAGCAGCCATTCTGGTCAGCGTATCTTCCCACGGTGGTCTGGAGGGGGTACTTCCCAGTGAGCAGCTTCGCTTTGACGGAAGCACGATGGACGTCCAGGACAGTGTTGCTCGTCGACTCCCAGAGATGATGGGGTTTTCCCATTCTACAGGCACTGGTGTTGATATATCTGCAGCAGGATTGCTGGGTGGCTTCCTGGATGAGACTCTCATACCAGTAGGTGGCGACCTTGGAGTTCACGAGCAGCTTCCATGAAGACTTGGTAGGCGGGTCGGCAAGAACTTCAAAAGCTGTTGGCAGACCATACTTGGCCAGGAGTTTCCTGATGTGGGACGTCCAACTGGAGGAATCAAGGTCCTTCATGGCCACTTGACGAGAGACAACGTCATATTCAAGGGTGTCATCATGTCTGGATATGTGGCCAAAGAAACCAAGGGTCTTCTTGTCGAGGTACCCCTCCATCGGTAAGAGTCCCAGAAGTAGGAGCACAGCCGCCTTGGAGGTCTTCCTTGGTAGGTGCTGGATTTGCCGGAGTGTGTTGTACTGGTACGATTCGAAGTCGTTAATGAGCTGTTGGGGAAGTAGTAGGGTCTCTAGGCCGAAAGTCATTCTTGGGAGGACATATGCATTCCAAAGCTTCGCAGAAACAACCGGGTTTACTCCGTTCGAGCCGTGGAACCCTGCACCAAAAAGAGCAACGCTGGTATTGATGCCGGTTCTCAGGCGATTCTTCGCAAACTGGTCCATGGAACGTGGGTTGGAGAATCGTGTGATGCCGAGGTGGTCTTGTTTTGGGACAATCTCGATTGGATCCGAGCTCATGGTGAAGGGAGCAATGTCATTCCATTGTTCGGGGGTAATCGGGGAATTGGGTAACAAAATATAGTTTTAGACCTGTCCAAAAAACACCCCATATCCGCGACATGCGCATTAACAACAGGAAGTAAAAGTTGATTGACAAAAAATGACAATTTCGAAAATTATGGATTATGGATTTCCTTAGCCATTTAATGGTCAATTCTTGAGTTATGGCACAACATAGACAAACACCTCATGAATTTATTCAAAGCACATTCAGTCCACAGGTTGCTGTCTTGTGCAGTAATGATGCCGAATTGTTATGCCAAAAAAATAACTTGTCATTTGTCCAACTGGTGCAGCCCTTCTGTCGTCTCAAGACAGAAGGTTAGTAATGTGATAACTATTTGATATACAAGCTAAGCTTCCAAATTGAATCAATAACAATCCACTTTGTTGCGATAATCTTTGGTGACACCTGTCAAAAAACTAACCACAATGTGCCGATCATCTGATCTGTCACATTCTGTGGAACAACAATCCTGTGTCGTTTCGCCCCAAATACCCGTTCACACTATGAGTTTCCCCGTTCGCCCTGGGTCAATTCGCCATAAGTATTATATTAAATGTACAGCTACATGTTACACTCCATACTAAGTATGACAGAGAGCCTCTTGTCATGGACAGCCTGATCCTTCATTAGCTCTAGGTGAACGTCACTATCAAAGCCAACTCTATAACTAGACAGTACAAGTCTCCCAATATGCCACTACACTCCAACTCTATAACTAGACAATACAAGTCTTCCAATATGCCACTACACTCCAACTCTATAACTAGACAATACAAGTCTCCCAATATGCCATTCACATGTACCTTCAGGGATCATTCTAGAGGGCGATGTGGGCGAAATTGTCGCCCTAGGGACCCTGACTTCACCCTATGGTGGCCCCACTTCTCCCTATAAAAAACAATATATATATTTTTTTTTTGGTTTTTACGATTTTCAAACAAAATTTTGTCTAGTAAACATACACTGGCCCATTATAAAGCACTCCTTCTATTCAAATGTTGTATTTAATGGTTGTACTGTGCATTTTAACCCTATTTTGCAGAAGTATATTAAAGAACACCATTTAAGGAAGCGATCACGCGCTTTCTCACTTCTCCCAAAAATTCTGACCTAGAATGAACCCTGACCTTAAAATCCACTTAAGTATCATAGTTTATTGTTGTGCAATGTCACAGACCAGTCCATAAATAGTATTATTTAATAAATTTCAACCAAATATGATTAAAATACACAATACCGGTATGACCATTGAATACATTTGAATAGAATGAGTTCTTTTACAATGGCTTAGCCGCTATTGTAGCTTACTGAATACTGTACAAGATTTAATATGAAAATTGTAAAACGAAAATATGAAGGAGAAGCGGGCCCCATAGAGAGTGAAGTCACGATCCCTGCATCTATTTCACCCATGTTGCCCTTTAGAGTGAGCCCTGTATATGTGTATGTTCCATATCTCGTTTATTTACGTGTAACTGAGATGTGCCGATATAACCTGGAACTGCATTGATGTGCAGTAAAACCAAACTCAGCGACATTATGATGGAATTGTGAATAATTAATCTTGCAGCTCACATCAAAGATCCAAACAATGTGCAGCAGAGCATTCAGCATCTACGGCTAGGTATGGTTGACATGAACAGCCAGATAGCACCGGCAGCAGCTGCCAGGAAGTTGATGAACGATGCCGTCAGTAATGAACAGGTACAGATCGCTGAAGGCAATAGAGGAAACGTGCTCACTGTCGGAGATTATGATCTACAGCTTAGTTGTAAGTAGATGAACAACTTTTTATCTTCACTAATTACATATTTCCTATATGCATTTGATATTGGTTTGGTATTTTCTGTCTGTCCATCAGCATGAGCAGTAACTTCAGTATGGATTTACAGTGTCCATTCTCGGACACGCGATCGCAGGATTCACGCTAACTTTCTAAATATCCTGTGCACATATTTTTAAATCGAGTGCGGGATAATTGCGCATAAATTAAACTGCGGAGAAATAAATACAATCAAGTTTATTGATGTCCAGACTGCCGATAGGGTTTGAGAGCGGTTTGTTTACACTACAGTCTGACATGCTTATCTGCTTTGCGGTAAAGAGTTAATTGTGGAATACGTAATACAAATCTTGCCACGTGTAGACAAAAATATTATTTGCCAATATTAAAAGATCAAGAAATTTATACTTATTTATTTTCGACAAAAGTACGAGAAAAACTTACTTATTTTCAAGTTTTAAGTTAATATTTAGTGCAAATATAATATATAACCAAATATTGTCCAAATTTATGTTGTGTGTAAACCCACAGTTATTGCCCTTGTTATAATGGGAATGTGAATGGCTGACCCTTTTGTTATTGAGTTACTAAATTATGTTTGTCGGGGTGTCCACAGGTCACAGATTTGAGATTTCTATTCATTGAATTTCTTGCTTATAATGGATTTAGCAAGCATGTGTAGGGTTTATTCTAGGGTGGGTCAGAAAAATAAAACAGTGCATTTTCCACCGCGATGAGGTGCAGGACGGTATTTTGGTGTTGGTCCCTAGAAAGGTTTGCAAACTTATGGTGATTGGTCAAAGAATATTGGTGAACATGAAGGACGAGTTCAAAGTTATATAGGTCTGCCGGCTCTGCCCACCCGAAGACACTTAACCTGTTGAGGCAGATATATAAAAAAGGTAAAAAAAAACAAATTAAAAAAAGGCAAAGGATGGGGCTAAAATGGCAGGGCGAAGTGCCTTGTCTATCCGCTCTAGAACCCTACATGTGTCTAACATCCATTTTGGGGAGTATTCGCCATGAACTGCACAAATGATCTTGTCTGCTTGCAGCTGCTACACCCTGGTTTGAAGCATACAGGGAGTGTTTCCTGCAGACGTTACCGCCATCAGATCATGAGTTTCTCAAACACTGTCTGGCATGTATCCTTTCGCTGTCATGATCGTCAGGTCAACACGTGAGCGTCAACCATAGTTTCAAGTTGCTTGGAAAACATCGCCCACAGCCCTAGCATGGCGACTAGTGGTATTGTCGTTGCCATGACAAACGTACCTGGAGCTATTACAATATCCCGGGTGTTGTGTTTGGTGGATGTTAAATGTTTGGTCTTTTGGCAAATGTATTAGTTTAGTTTATACAAATTTATTTTAGCTTGCTTGATTGAAAAATAAAGTTTTACAACATTAAATACATTTCCACATATGTTCCACTTTTACGTTTTACTGGTTTATATGCAGTTTTACAACTGACGTTTTTTGACATTACATTTTTACATCTTGATAAATGTTGTTGCAATTGATCTTTCATCATTACAATTTTAATACATACATGTATTTTATCTACATATTTTTAACTATCTTGTATACAACAATATACTTATACCACTGTAACCTACCATCACTGATGGTCACGGGTTCGAGCCCCGCTCAGACTGTGTTTCATTTATATGAAAATGTTGGCAGTTTCTTACGGAGGTTGGTGCACCCAATTACTGGTTAACCGCTGGAGCCTGCCCAGGAAAGGTGTTGTTAGGTAAACTGCCCACCGGCGATATAGCCCAAAAATGGTGCTGATGCAGGCGTAAAACCCGAAACATAACATAACAATATACTTAACCCGGCGCGATATAGCCTGAACTGTGCTGAAGCATCGTTAAACCAAATACTCACTCACAACATTAGAATAATCGCTCTCGAGAATCGTTCCTGATGGAATCCATCGCCATGAGGGAGAGAGAAGACGTGTAATTTAAGTGCCTTGTCTAAGGACACAATCGTAATGGCTACAGTTGGGCGCGAACTACTGGCCATTCACGGCTTAACCCTTTCAACACCACAGACCTCTAAATAGGCTTACAAAAAGTGTAGATCCAGATGAGCCGGCTCGTACGTGCACTTTTTGCCAGTGATATGACTATTTTTAGACATAATTACCCATTTTGATAAATGAACTTGTCCAAATGTGATTTTCTGATTCATATATTGGTGTATGAATATCATGGACCAGTCCATGTGAGTTACTTGGTGTTGAAAGGGTTAAGCGAATGTGCTACTATTGTGATATCTCATCTTCCAGATGTAATTAGCATATCTTGAAATTGATCACGTCTTTAGGAATGCTTCATTGGATGTGTCTTGCGTTTATTTATCGTCGCTACCGGTTGCCCATATGAGCGACGCCTCCTGAAGAGATTAGTCATTTTAGATTTTTGGAGGATAGTGCAATGATACAGACAGAGACCCATTCCAGAGTCTCCTCTGGTTCTTTTATGTGCACGGTGAAAGCACCGACACAATACCTTGATTTAAGGTCCCATCTGAAAGACTGTTAATTTTATTATGGTCAGACGGGGGATCGAACCTGCAATACCTGGATTACCAGTCCAGCGTGTTAACCACTGGACTACAGATCTGTCTGTTGGTGTTGACGTGATAAATTAAGTCACTTTAAGTACTAGAACTTTTCGAGATTTACTCACTGACACATGTCAAACACGTTATTATAGCCAAAACACCGCTTAACCCTTTCCCTCATAGAAGCACCTCTTGACGCCATTACCAATACGACATACATTGACAATGTAGTAGCCAAACTAATGTTCATAATAAAGGTTAGGATCTCATGTAGTCCCAGTAATATCTATGGAGGTGGGATAGATATGTCGACTACTTATCCACTGCATGATAGCTAAATAATTGGCTGTCATTTGTATGGAGATATAATAGTATACTAACATTAATCTCTATGGGTTAAGGAAAGGGTTAATAGACTCATTTCATAAAATATGGTATGAAATAGCCACTCAGGATCCTATGTTTATAATTTGAAATGGAATAAAGTCAACCAGGTATTTCATATTGAGCCCAGTTTCTTTCAAATATGAGAGAGAGAAAAACCATTGTCGTAACGAATATCATAAGTCCATGAAGTACCCTCGACTTATGTCGAGCTTTTTCGAGCCAAAACTTGACCCTCAACCTTTAGCCGAGATCGACTTATGGTCGGATATATGCAGTTGTCATTGTTTGTGTGATAGACTGCCAAATAGGGCACTCAGTGTTACAGTTTCCTTAGCGTGTTGTCAGGTATATTTGTGGTATCTTCCAACCACACTGACCCTCTAGCCATGCTGCACACCCTATCCAGCAGCCAGCAGCAACAACAATCGCAGTTCCCCAACAAGCTGCCCCACTGGTTCTCCAGCAACATCCTCAAGTACTACGTGCTGGCACACGACGTTGTCGAGGCGGAGGCTGCCAAGTAAGTACATTCTATGGTGTACGATACACATCAAACATTCTGCAAAGTAATTACATTCTATGGTGTACGATACACATCAAACATTCTGCAATGTAATTACATTCTATGGTGTACGATACACATCAAACATTCTGCAAAGTAATTACATTCTATGGTGTACAATACACGTCAAACATTCTGCAATGTAATTACATTCTATGGTGTACGATACACGTCAAACATTCTGCAATGTAATTACATTCTATGGTGTATGATACACATCAAACATTCTGCAATGTAATTACATTCTATGGTGTACGATACACATCAAACATTCTGCAATGTAATTACATTCTATGGTGTACGATACACATCAAACATTCTGCAAAGTAATTACATTCTATGGTGTACGATACACGTCAAACATTCTGCAATGTAATTACATTCTATGGTGTACGATACACGTCAAACATTCTGCAATGTAATTACATTCTATGGTGTACGATACATGTCAAACATTCTGCAATGTAATTACATTCTATGGTGTACGATACACATCAAACATTCTGCAATGTAATTACATTCTATGGTGTACGATACACATCAAACATTCTGCAATGTAATTACATTCTATGGTGTACGATACACGTCAAACATTCTGCAATCTAATTACATTCTATGGTGTACGATACTCATCAAACATTCTGCAATGTAATTACATTCTATGGTGTACGATACACATCAAACATTCTGCAATGTAATTACATTCTATGGTGTACGATACACATCAAACATTCTGCAATGTAATTACATTCTATGGTGTACGATACACATCAAACATTCTGCAATGTAATTACATTCTATGGTGTACGATACACATCAAACATTCTGCAATGTAATTACATTCTATGGTGTACGATACATGTCAAACATTCTGCAATCTAATTACATTCTATGGTGTACGATACACGTCAAACATTCTGCAATGTAATTACATTCTATGGTGTACAATACACGTCAAACATTCTGCAATGTAATTACATTCTATGGTGTACGATACACGTCAAACATTCTGCAATGTAATTACATTCTATGGTGTACGATACACGTCAAACATTCTGCAATGTAATTACATTCTATGGTGTACGATACATGTCAAACATTCTGCAATGTAATTACATTCTATGGTGTACGATACACGTCAAACATTCTGCAATGTAATTACATTCTATGGTGTACGATACACATCAAACATTCTGCAATGTAATTACATTCTATGGTGTACGATACATGTCAAACATTCTGCAATGTAATTACATTCTAGGGTGTACAATACACGTCAAACATTCTGCAATGTAATTACATTCTATGGTGTACGATACACATCAAACATTCTGCAAAGTCATTACATTCTAGGGTGTACGATACACATCAAACATTCTGCAATGTAATTACATTCTAGGGTGTACGATACACATCAAACATTCTGCAATGTAATTACATTCTATGGTGTACGATACATGTCAAACATTCTGCAATGTAATTACATTCTAGGGTGTACAATACACGTCAAACATTCTGCAATGTAATTACATTCTATGGTGTACGATACACATCAAACATTCTGCAAAGTCATTACATTCTAGGGTGTACGATACACATCAAACATTCTGCAATGTAATTACATTCTAGGGTGTACGATACACATCAAACATTCTGCAATGTAATTACATTCTATGGTGTACGATACATGTCAAACATTCTGCAATGTAATTACATTCTAGGGTGTACAATACACGTCAAACATTCTGCAATGTAATTACATTATATGGTGGATGATATGCACCAAACATAGTGCAATACTCAATGTCTTCAGTAGCTTACAACTACTATTACCAGCATGCATAATTGTATGTATTGTGTGCACATACACAAACTTGTGGCTCCACCCACAGTAATATTTAGCCGCTTACATTAATTTTGTGTTGACGTGCACCCACATGAAATTGTTAGCTGTTTGTTTAGATATGTCGATGTACCAGTGTTTTTGCAGGGCAGAAGCGGTGTATCAAAGCATGAAGTCGACGTTCGGCCATCAAAGCTGCCATTTATTACAGATCAATTCGCGGTCACTGACGGCCGTGGAAACCATGAAGCAAGACACCAGCCTGCCAGATCCATGGGGGCAATTTCTCTGCAAGAACACAAGCAATGTAGTAGGTTTCAGTGTGCTGCTATCCGTGGTACTATTTATCCGCTATCCGTGGTACCATTTATCCATTAGACACCCATTTATTGTTCCATTACAGAGATTTCAACGAACACCAAAATTGATACTCGAATAGGTATTTGGTCGAATATTTAAAAATTCGATCGAGTAATTGAATACTCAATAGGTATGTGATTGTGTATTGGAATATGTAATCGGTCAAATGTTGGAATAATTATCCGATCGAGTATTCAAATATTCAATGGAATATTGGAATAGGTAGATGATCTATTCAATTGAATATTGGAATAGGTATATGATCTATTCAATCAAATATTGGAATAGGTAGATGATCTATTCAATATAATATTGGAATAGGTAGATGATTTATTCAATATAATATTGGAATAGGTAGATGATATATTCAATATAATATTGGAATAGGTAGATGATATATTCAATATAATATTGGAATAGGTAGATGATCTATTCATTGGAATAGGTAGATGATTTATTCAATATAATATTGGAATAGGTAGATGATATATTCAATATAATATTGGAATAGGTAGATGATATATTTAATTGAATATTGGAATAGGTAGATGATTTATTCAATATAATATTGGAATAGGTAGATGATTTATTCAATATAATATTGGAATAGGTAGATGATTTATTCAATATAATATTGGAATAGGTAGATGATATATTCAATATAATATTGGAATAGGGAGATGATATATTCAATATAATATTGGAATAGGTATATGATATATTCAATATAATATTGAAATAGGTAGATGATATATTCATTGGAATAGGTAGATGATTTATTCAATATAATATTGGAATAGGTAGATGATATATTCAATATAATATTGAAATAAGTAGATGATATATTCATTGGAATAGGTAGATGATTTATTCAATATAACATTGGAATAGGTAGATGATTTATTCAATATAACATTGGAATAGGTAGATGATTTATTCAATATAACATTGGAATAGGTAGATGATTTATTCAATATAACATTGGAATAGGTAGATGATATATTCAATATAACATTGGAATAGGTAGATGATTTATTCAATATAACATTGGAATAGGTAGATGATTTATTCAATATAACATTGGAATAGGTAGATGATATATTCAATCGAATATTGGAATAGGTAGATGATATATTCCATCAAATAGTCAAATAAATTCTTATAAAAACCCTGCCTTTCTTAGATGCTAATTTATTTAATTCTACCAAGTCATCAGATGGAAGTAGAAAAGGTGCACAATTTGAAAGTTCAAGAAATTAGCGAATATTGGTGCCAAATTTCATTCAAATATTAGAATGCCAAAATAACATTCGTTGCCACCCTAATAAGTAATTTCTAGTTAAATTGTTGTTGTTGCAGGAAGGTGTAGATTATGACGCAGGGGGTAGCAGTGGAGCTGATGATGCTATATTTCCAAGTCAAGTAGATGAAGGAACTGCAGACACAAATAATCATACTATAGATACAGACTGTAACACAGAGGAAGGTATACATTTTGTGGCAGTGTGTGGTAAATGGATTGTGGAATTTATTTTTAGCCACTTGTAATGGCTTCAGCTGGGCGAGAGCGCTGGGCCTCTCGCACCTCAAGCGAATGCGCTACCACAGCGCTATCACGACTCCCATGTCTCATCTCCCATGTGGAGTAATGGGTTTGATCATATTAAAAACATAATTATGGACCAAATCGACTATTGTAACACCAGAGTTAAGGCCCCGGAATTACTGAACCTAATAAAAAATGCAGTTGATGAAGTTTTTTTAAAGGGTTAGTGTCTGGTGAGCGATCTATACCGGCTTTGGTGCTCGTACTTTATGTTGTAGATGGGTTAGATGTGATGGATTACCCGCTAGCCGTGCTGGACTGGATTGTTGTATGTTGTAGGTATAGATGGACTAGGCGTGATGGATTACCCGCTAGCTGGACTGGATTGTTGTATGTTGTAGGTATAGATGGACTAGGCGTGATGGATTACCCGCTAGCTGGACTGGATTGTTGTATGTTGTAGGTATAGATGGACTAGGCGTGATGGATTACCCGCTAGCTGTGCTGGACAGGATTGTTGTATGTTGTAGGTATAGATGGACTAGGCGTGATGGATTACCCGCTAGCTGTGCTGGACTGGATTGTTGTATGTTGTAGGTATAGATGGACTAGGCGTGATGGATACCCGCTAGCGACTGGATGTTTATGTTGTAGGTATAGATGGACTAGGCGTGATGGATTACCCGCTAGCTGGACTGGATTGTTGTATGTTGTAGGTATAGATGGACTAGGCGTGATGGATTACCCGCTAGCTGGACTGGATTGTTGTATGTTGTAGGTATAGATGGACTAGGCGTGATGGATTACCCGCTAGCTGGACTGGATTGTTGTATGTTGTAGGTATAGATGGACTAGGCGTGATGGATTACCCGCTAGCTGGACTGGATTGTTGTATGTTGTAGGTATAGATGGACTAGGCGTGATGGATTACCCGCTAGCTGTGCTGGACTAGATGTGTTGTAGGTATAGATGGACTAGGCGTGATGGATTACCCGCTAGCCGTGCTGGACTGGATTGTTGTATGTTGTAGGTATAGATGGACTAGGCGTGATGGATTACCCGCTAGCCGTGCTGGACTGGATTGTTGTATGTTGTAGGTATAGATGGACTAGGCGTGATGGATTACCCGCTAGCCGTGCTGGACTGGATTGTTGTATGTTGTAGGTATAGATGGACTAGGCGTGATGGATTACCCGCTAGCCGTGCTGGACTGGATTGTTGTATGTTGTAGGTATAGATGGACTAGGCGTGATGGATTACCCGCTAGCCGTGCTGGACTGGATTGTTGTATGTTGTAGGTATAGATGGACTAGGCGTGATGGATCATCCTCTTGCCGTGTTGGATGAACAGACTCCCAGCCTCGAGTATAACTACCGCGGTTCTACCAACAGCCTCAACTCCATACAGTCTACAATGTCGAAATCACCCTCGGGTAGTGTGTTCGATAAAAGCCGATACTGCGGACACGGAATGTGTGTGACTGCCAGCGACCAGGACAGAATCCGCATCTTCATACACGAATTTGCAATACGCGCGCTGATACCCTGGGCTGAACGGCAGATGAGAACGCTCAATGATCTGGTAGGAATAACATTGCTCTATATGTTCACTCTGAAATCAACGTCAACTGTAAGTCGAGGGGTGTGTTGTTCAGTTACCTGTACTTATATTTAGGGAACAAAGATCAATGTCAAGTCAATGTTGTCGTTGTCAGTGTGTTAGTTATACAGAATGGACTTCTTTGCAAACATTTACTGTACATATTTGGTAAAAGCTGCCATATGCAGAGATTGAAATCACATGCCGCCATTTTGTGGGTCAAATGCATAAAAATCTTACTAATCTACAATAAAGTGAAAAGTTAGCAGTTTCTTACGGAAGTTGGTGCACCAAGTACTGGTTAACCGCTGGAGCCTGCCCAGGAAAGGTGTTGTTAGGTAAACTGCCCATCGCTCAAATGGGAAACCGTTAGCGACGTTAAATATACTTAAATAAAAAAATTTTAAAAAGTGAAAACAAACAGTGGAAAATCAATATTTTATCAATGTTAATGCATTACAATGGATCTATACGATTGATAAACAGGATAAACCACTAAATGTGTATATTGTTGTTGTAATTTATGTATCGATACAGTTTGACGCACAAGGTGGCGGACAGGTCATTATCCCAGGCCGTCATCCGAAATATATGTAATTCATAGATTGATTGCAGCCTCGTGGCTATCAACACACCGCCATCTTGTGGGTCAACCGTGTGGAAAACAATAACCAAGATGCTTCCAGCGTCATCTGTTATCTATGCATTCTCAGAAATGTAAATTCCCAGAACACCCCAGCTTTAGGAATGTGGGTTGTTGATTTTGGCTACATCTGTGTGTGGACAGGAAAACTCAAAAGTTGTTGATAAATTTTGATGAAACTTTGATGATATATATAAAATGGTTTGTCTGGAAGGTAGTGAGTAGATTTTGGCAGAAATAGGTTTGCAAAGTGTCCACTCAAATTGACTTTATAGCTCTGTAACATCAAGCAATTGGTCTGGCGTCAATCCTGACATTTTTTCTTTACCAAACAATTTTCCAACAAAACATCATTCGAGACTACATGAAAACAAGATGGCGGCATAACAAATAAAATCACATTGAAATTAAACGGTAACGTCCGAGTGAGACATTGAAAATTGCTGCCCGCACGTGTATGGCAAATTTTGCATGGGGTAGTCATGTTAGGTATAACAACCATATATATTACATCAGTTACTACTAAGCTGAGCATGCTTGTCAATAGACTTGTAACTTTAATTTCAGCTGATGTCAAGAACTGGATTAAGAAAGTCATTATTTGGTACTGCCAGAAAACTTTTTGGTGGAAATCCCAGTAAAACAAGCCAGACAGCGAACACGGCAACAACTGTAGTGTAAGTACGGTAGTAGCATTGTGTACGTAGAGTATGTGAAATACGGTATTGCCTAAACCCCAACCTCACTACAGACAGATCTGTAGTCCAGTGGTAACACGCTGGACAGGTAATCCAGGGATCGCAGGTTCGATCCCCCGTCTGACCCTAATAAAATTAGACTAACAGTCTTTCAGTTGGAACTTTAAACCGAGGTCTTGTGTCGGTGCTTTACATCGTGCACCTAAAAGAACCAGAGAAGACCCTGGAATGGGTCTCTATCTGTATCATTGCATTATCCTCCAAAAATCTAAAATGACTAATCTTTTCAGGAGGCGTCGCTCATATGGGCAACCGGTAGCGATAATAAATAAACGTAAAACACACACACACACAAAAGAATCGGGTCAATGTTGGCAGAACTGATTCTCGACCATCGCTAGCATTGAGGTACTCATCAGGAAATGGCTGATGTCAAATTTCAAAAATATTTAGTGGGCATGCCCCCTGACCTCCCTCGTACAAACAGTTACTTGCATGACTGTGTGAGTAAACTCGTTTATAAATACTTTAGGTTATACAAATTTATTTTAGCTTGATTGCAAAACAAGTTTTTGCAACTTGTATTAATCACTCTTGATTCCTCATGGAATCCATCGCCACGAGGGAGAGAAAAGAGGCATGTGGAATTTAAATGCCTTGCCTTGGCTCAAACTCCGGACCTTTCGCGCCTGAAGGGAATGCGGTACAACTGCACTATCACGACTTCCAAACTATACATACTTTGTTTGCAGTTATTCCAAAGATGCCCCGGAGTTACAGATGAGAAGATTGGGCGACCTGGCTTTCCTCTTCCAATTGTATGACTTTTCGTATCAAACTTACCACACGGCTAAACGAGACTTCAATAACGACAATGCGTGGCTTCACTTTGCTGGAGCACTTGTAAGTACAGCATGATACTAACTCAGGCATTAATGTGTACACCGCTCACTGTCTGAGCACACATTATTATATCTGTCTAGTTCACGTCCTTGCCAAGGGGGCCTCCGTGGCTGAGTGGTTACGGTCGTTGGCTTAAATTCATTTGCCCCCTCACATCTGTAGGTTTGAATCCCACTTGGGCGTCGAATGATTTCATATGAGGAAGCTGTCCTGCTGGCTTGCAGTAGGTCAGTGGTTATACCTGGGAGCTCGTCCGTGCGCACAATACTGCTTTGAGGGGCACCAGGGGTCTTCCTCCACCAATAATAGCTGGAGAGTAGCCATATGACCTAAACTGTTTGTTTTACTGACATTAAACCCAAAAAACAAACAAATCGCTTGACAAATTGTCTTGCTAGCTGAATTGCAAAACAAGGTTATACAACATTAGATTAATCGCTCTCGAGACATCATTCCTGATATGGAATACATCGCCATGAGTGATAGATAAGAGTCAATGTGGATTTAATTGTCTTGCCTAAGAACACAACCGGGGCTCAACCTCACCTCTAGATTTGAAATCAGACACCATTACGCCACAGATACTCCACAGTTTTTGTTCATATTAGTGTGAGTGATAGGTAACACTTGTCCGTTTCATTTCACTTTCATGTTTCAATCATACCACATCATGTTAAAACAAACTTCAAAATATTGATTTAATCTATTTTCTCACATTTTTCGGCCACAGACCCCTGGTTGCATAGATACTCACGAGCCTACACATATCAAGCAATCTTATTGCGGCACGCCTGTGCCTGTCTCGCGTGTACAAACTACATCGATAGTTTATCATTTTCCTAGTCCGCCCCCGTGGTCGAGTGGTTAAGGTCGCTGACTTGTATACCACTGTAACCTATCATCACTGATGGTCACGGGTTCGAGTCCCGCTCAGGCCGTGTCTCATTTATATGAAACAGTTGGCAGTTTCTTACGGAGGTTGGTGCACCCAAGTACTGGTTAACCGCTGGAGCCTGCCCAGGAAAGGTGTTGTTAGGTAAACTGCCCGCCGGCGATGTAGCCCAAAATGGTGCGGATGCAGGCGTAAAACCCGAAATATAATAATGTAATTAATTATCATTTTCCTTGGCAATGTTTTGATATGACTTTCTCAATTATACTGTACAGGTTCCCATCAGAGTGTAGATGTTGAACTTGGAAAGGCCGGACACCAATATATATTCATTTATTGATCACCCATCTGTGTGTAAATCGTCACTTTCATTGCTTTAAAACATGGCTAGACACATGTATTGATTGATTTCAATCAACATAATTCTTAGTACGTTTGTCGAATGTAACAAATTATAGAATGACTGCGGGGCCGTTCGGGTCGAATTTCATGAAATATTGGTCAATTTTGGTCCGGAAAAAAATGTCCTGATGTCTGTATTGGTGTATAATGCGCAGTAGATAAAATGGATGAGGATTTCAGTAAGAAATGTGCGTACTATACATAGCTAAATACGGTAGTTTTAAAATGGGCTTTCCAAGAAATCTTGCAAAGTCACAGTAAGATGCTATCTATTCATGCAACTTGTCAAATTATTTGTTGCAATCGGAGTTGATGTGCTGGTGTGTATTTATGCAATTGTTGTGGATGTGCAGGTGTGTATTTATGCAATTGGTGTTGATGTGCAGGTGTGTATCTGCAGTTGTGGTGGATGTGCAGGGGTGGACGTGCAGGGGGGTGTGTATGCAATCGTGGTTGATGTGCAAGGGCAGATCTATGCGATCAGGTGCCATGGTTACAACCTGTAGCATCACATATCGAGTGGATTGTTCCACTTCCCTACCAGGCTACACGTAATTCATCTGGCAATGGTTTTATATCTACATTTTCATGATAAAATTAATTACTTTTTAGGAGATGGCTTCGCTAGCAATATTTATGCTCGGCAACCAGAGTCAGCGGGCGTATCCGGACCACTACATGGAGTCCGCCATCACTACATACTATCAGTCATGCAAGTAAGTACAAACATTACATCATGAGACAGTCATCTGTGGGCTTTGCTATGTTCCCCTAACTTTCACCCTCCTTTTCTCACCCTCCGTTTCTCACACACCCTTCCCCTTTCTTTTCTCACCCTCCTTTTCTCACCCTCCCTTCCCCTTTCTTTTATCACCCTCTTTTTCTCACTCTCCCTTCCCCCTCCTTTTCTCACCCTCCTTTTCTCTCCCCTTACCATTTCGAAGAAGCAATGACTTATGGCTATTCACCTATTTGTTTCTCTATCTGTCGGCAAGCCAGTTGCTAGGCCTTCTCTAGTCCCCTGTAGATCTGTAACCTGAGAATGATATGACCTACCTTTATCATACTTCGTAGACAGGTTAGTGGTGATCAGTGGAAGATGTGCCAGTATGTTATAGATCAAGGTCACAACAACTGTTAACCTGCCAATCACAACTAAAGTCGCTTTTGTAGACAGCATAGGGTGTCCAGATCAGACGGCACAGAACGTACCGTCTGATCAGGCTCTATTGCTGTTTACTACTAGTATCCGTATAGCAAAGCTAAAACACTTGGCTGAATAGCAAACAACATAGATCCTGATCAGCCGCGGGCGAATGTTTGCACATTCTGTCCAATTTATTCGGCAGGTTACGGGTTAATACCAAAAACTTGTTCACTTAATAGGTTTAACCCTTTCCCTCATAGAAGCACCTCTTGACGCCATTGCCAATACGACATACATTGACAATGTAGTAGCCAAACCAATGTTCATAATAAATGCCAGAATCACATGTAGTCCCAGTAATATCTATTGTGGTGGGATAGATATGGCGACTACTTATCCACTGCATGATAGCTAAATGGCTGTCGTTTGTATGGAGATATAATAGTATATTAACCTAAATATCTATGAAGGAAAGGGTTAACGGTTAATGTCATAGTAACATTAAGTGTAGCTACTACCGTAAATAACTTGAGAATGGTTGAGTGTAGATTTCTAAGCCCGTGTAGGGAGGTTGTTGGTGACCGACAGATGACCTGTATTGTGTTTGCAGGAACATTCCATATGCTGTGCGGGCGACCCTCGTCAGTACCGAGGCATTGAAAAACCGCGGGAAATACAAGGATGCTGCCATGCAGTTTATTAAAATGATGAGTGAAGTAAGTTATATATACATGTATTAACCACAATAATTATCTTCAATTTTTAGCAATATTAATTGCATCACAGACTTCCCAAAATAACATTCTTTTTTGGATGTAATATAAATCACGGCGAAGCCTCAAAACGAGCTCAATCATAGATCCATAGCATGGCTTAATCCGAATGATTGAATCGACGGCCTGGGCTGATACAACTATTTTCTGCATTATTTCCCACTAAAACGAGCCTTTCGTATGAATGTATAAACTGAGGTTGTACTGCAGTTTAACCAGGTCTAATCGACAAGAGTATATGATAGTGTCTGGATCACTATTGATTCTGTCTCCCTATTTCTAAGGGGCGGCTCTATTTAGCAATATTAATGATGAGAAGCCTGGTCATGACCTCTAGGGTGGCAGGCATGGGCAGGCCATGACCTCTAGGGTGGCAGGCATGGGCAGGTCATGACCTCTAGGGTGGCAGGTATGGGCAGGTCATGACCTGTAGGGTGGCAGGCATGGCCAGGTCATGACCTCTAGGGTGGCAGGTATGGGCAGGTCATGACCTCTAGGGTGGCAGGTATGGGCAGGTCATGACCTGTAGGATGGCATGTATGGGCAGGTCATGACCTCTAGGGTGGCAGGTATGGGCAGGCCATGACCTCTAGGGTGGCAGGTATGGACAGGCCATGACCTCTAGGGTGGCAGGCATGGGCAGGCCATGACCTCTAGGATGGCAGGTATGGGCAGGCCATGACATCTAGGGTGGCAGGTATGGACAGGCCATGACCTCTAGGGTGGCAGGTATGGACAGGCCATGACCTCTAGGGTGGCATGTATGGACAGGCCATGACCTCTAGGGTGGCAGGTATGGACAGGCCATGACCTCTAGGGTGGCAGGCATGGGCAGGCCATGACCTCTAGGATGGCAGGTATGGGCAGGCCATGACCTCTAGGGTGGCAGGCATGGGCAGGCCATGACCTCTAGGATGGCAGGTATGGGCAGGTCATGACCTGTAGGGTGGCAGGCATGGCCAGGTCATGACCTCTAGGGTGGCAGGTATGGGCAGGTCATGACCTCTAGGGTGGCAGGCATGGTCAGGTCATGACCTGTAGGGTGGCAGGTATGGGCAGGTCATGACCTCTAGGGTGGCAGGTATGGGCAGGTCATGACCTCTAGGGTGGCAGGTATGGGCAGGTCAGCACCTCTAGGGTGGCAGGTATGGGCAGGTCATGACCTCTAGGATGGCAGGCATGGGCAGGTCATGACCTCTAGGGTGGCAGGTATGGGCAGGCCATGACATCTAGGGTGGCAGGTATGGACAGGCCATGACCTCTAGGGTGGCAGGCATGGACAGGCCATGACCTCTAGGGTGGCATGTATGGACAGGCCATGACCTCTAGGGTGGCATGTATGGACAGGCCATGACCTCTAGGGTGGCAGGTATGGACAGGCCATGACCTCTAGGTGGCAGGCATGGGCAGGCCATGACCTCTAGGATGGCAGGCATGGGCAGGTCATGACCTCTAGGGTGGCAGGCATGGGCAGGTCATGACCTCTAGGGTGGCAGGTATGGGCAGGCCATGACCTCTAGGGTGGCAGGTATGGACAGGCCATGACCTCTAGGGTGGCAGGCATGGGCAGGCCATGACCTCTAGGATGGCAGGTATGTGCAGGCCATGACCTCTAGGGTGGCAGGCATGGGCAGGCCATGACTTCTAGGGTGGCAGGCATGGGCAGGCCATGACCTCTAGGATGGCAGGTATGGGCAGGCCATGACATCTAGGGTGGCAGGTATGGGCAGGCAGTGCAGATCCACACTGAACCTGACTTCATGAGGTTGTCTAGGTATGCAGAGATACAATCGTGCTCCTGTATACTTGTGTGTAAAAACATATGTTTTCCTACTATGTGATACTGATACTGCTGCTGTTACTATTTCTACTGTGCAGCAAAGAAAAAAACCACCTTGAATTGTTTATTTGCAGGAGTCTGATTTACGCAGTGCATTGTTGCTCGAGCAGGCGGCTCACTGTTTTATCAACATGAGAAATGCAATGGTGCGCAAATATTCCTTCCATATGATCCTGGCCGGGCACCGGTATAGCAAGGCTGGACAGGTGAGACATAACTATGTTACTAAACATTTAATATTCCTTCCATATGTAAACAGTTGAGCATATGGGCCTTTTGCTAGTAGTTTTGTATATTTAACACCTGTCAGGAACAGGGTTATTATTTTTGGATGCGTCTGTCTGTCTGTCTGTCTGTCTGTCTGTCTGTCTGTCTGTCTGTCTGTCTGTCTGTCTGTCTATATGATAGATTTGGGTGAGCCTTTGTGGATATATAGAGGGTTTCTCTAGGAGGAAGTGTTTACCCGGGCGATCACCTTGCGGCGTGCACGTCGCGGTCTGGGCACATCTCGCAGCAGCATCCTAGGACACATGGATCTTCAGCGTGTCACACTCTCTTCCGGAGAAGTCAGTAAAGACCCGAGATTAAAGCAGTGAGCGAAGTGTCCACTTTACTATAGAAGTCAATGGAAGTTATATATTGCAGCGTATAAATATGCTGGGCATGGATTTTGGAGTACAATTAAGGACATGGCATTTGCTAAATTTATCGTATTAACTAATAATCAATTTGTGTCTATTCAAAAGAACTGTTGCAAAAATCACGGTTACGGTTGATGACTTCGAATCTATTACCGCTGTAGGTTTGAATCCCACTGGGAGTGTCGAATACTTTCATGTGATGAAGCTGTCCAGCTGGCTTGCAGAAGGTCGGTGGTTGTAACTGGTTGCTCGTCCGTGCCTCAAATACTTCTCAGAGGGGCACCTGAGGTGTTCCTCCATCAGTAATGTGACCTCTGCTGCCACTTTAAACCCCAAAGCAAACAAACTGGGTTATGGTTTGATTGTACCGTTTCAGAGAAAGCATGCATTACGAGCACACAGTCAAGCATTACAGATATACAAAGGCAAAGGATGGTCACTTGCGGAGGTTTGTGTTGATTTTTCTCTCTTCCTTGTTTGAGCTACAGGGAGTAGCTCGTTTATATTTCACAATTTAACAAATACACATGTAGTGTACCCTCCGCCTCCGTGGCCTAGTGGTTAAGGCGTCTGCCTATGGAGCGAGAGGTCGAAGGTTTGAATCTTGCCAGGGGTTCGTTCTGATATGGCCGGTTGGTGAGCTGCCAGCTAGTTAAATAATGGTTATCGATTGCCTACCAGCCTGGTGGCTGGCATACAAGCATAGGATTCGGGAAGTACTGATGTTCATGAAAAGAGGTGTCTCATAAGTCAGAAATGGCTGGCCCTTTAAATAGGGGTGACACTATGATAAACAAACACACTTTACTTTTGTAGACATATAGAAATAATTAGTCAAATTACATATAATTTCTAGACCATTCATCGTTATATACAATATAATTACAGTCTACATCCGTTATGTCGAATTCCTTCGGATCTAACAAAATATTTCGACATAAAGTCACATAACCGAGGTTTGACTTAACGAAATTCGTTATAAACGGAGTCAGTTATATGTAAAATGATAGTGTCTGAAATGGGACATTGATCCGACTTCAAGATAACCGGAGAATTCGACATAACCGATTTTGACATAGCGGATGTAGACTGTAAATGCATTAATTTTAATATTTGTAAGAAAGAAGGCATTACAGTCAAACCTGTCTTAAGCAGCCAGCCAAGGGAATCACAATTTTCAGACATAATACTGTCCAGTAAGATACACTGGCCATTGTAAAGCACTCGTTCTATTCAAATATTGTATTTAATGGTCATATTGTGTATTTTGACCCAAATATCTTGAAATTATCTATGTATTAAATAATACCATTAGATGCCGCAATCACGCGCTTTCTCACTTCTCCCAAGCATTTGGGTCTAGCTTGTGCCCTGTAAATACGTTGTCATATTTAATGCAAGACATACAGTCAAACCTGTGTTAAACAGCCAACCAAGGGAATCACAGAAAATGGCTGCTTAGCCCAGGTGGCTACTTAATAGAGGTCAAATGTACAAAAATCAACAATTTGGGAATCAAAACACTGGATGCTTAATACAGGTTGGCTGCTTAATGGAGGTGATCACCACTAACACATGTTTGACTGTATATTGAATTCAATGTGTTTACAGGATCACATCAACTTTACGATAGGTCGACAGTCGCACAATCTGAAACAGCTAGAGAATGCAACGGCAGCCTTTAAGCATCTCCTCACGGCGGACAGTAAACAGATAGCCTTGCAACAGAATGCCTTCCTTAGAGAGTACCTCTTTGTGTATAGGGTAGGTTATACCAGTGTCTGTACAGTAGACAGATAGCCTTGCAACATAATGCCTTCCTTAGAGAGTACCTCTTTGTGTATAGGGTGGGTTATACCAGTGTCTGTACAGTAGACAGATAGCCATGCAACAGAATGCCTTCCTTAGAGAGTACCTCTTTGTGTATAGGGTGGGTTATACCAGTGTCTGTACAGTAGACAGATAGCCATGCAACAGAATGCCTTCCTTAGAGAGTACCTCTTTGTGTATAGGGTAGGTTATACCAGTGTCTGTACAGTAGACAGATAGCCTTGCAACATAATGCCTTCCTTAGAGAGTACCTCTTTGTGTATAGGGTGGGTTATACCAGTGTCTGTACAGTAGACAGATAGCCATGCAACAGAATGCCTTCCTTAGAGAGTACCTCTTTGTGTATAGGGTGGGTTATACCAGTGTCTGTACAGTAGACAGATAGCCATGCAACAGAATGCCTTCCTTAGAGAGTACCTCTTTGTGTATAGGGTATGTTATACCAGTGTCTGTACAGTAGACAGATAGCCATGCAACAGAATGCCTTCCTTAGAGAGTACCTCTTTGTGTATAAAGTATGTTATACCAGTGTCTGTGTCTGTACAGTAAACAGATAGCCATACAACAGAATGTCTTCCTTATAGAGTACCTATTTGTGCATAGGGTGGGTTATACCAGTGTCTGTACAGTAGACAGATAGCCATGCAACAGAATACCTTCCTTAGAGAGTACCGCTTTGTGTATAGGGTAGGTTATACCAGTGTCTGTACAGTAGACAGATAGCCATGCAACAGAATATCTTCCTTAGAGAGTACCTCTTTGTGTATAGGGTGTGTTATACCAGTGTCTGTACAGTAGAGAGATAGCCTTGCAACAGAATGCCTTCCTTAGAGAGTACCTCTTTGTGTATAGGGTATGTTATACCAGTGTCTGTACTGTAGACAGATAGCCATACAACAGAATGTCTTCCTTATAGAGTACCTCTTTGTGTATAGGGTGGGTTATACCAGTGTCTGTACAGTAGACAGATAGCCATGCAACAGAATGCCTTCCTTAGAGAGTACCTCTTTGTGTATAGGGTATGTTAAACCAGTGTCTGTACAGTAGGCAGATAGCCATGCAACAGAATGCCTTCCTTAGAGAGTACCTCTTTGTGTATAGGGTAGGTTATACCAGTGTCTGTACAGTAGACAGATAGCCATGCAACATAATGCCTTCCTTAGAGAGTACCTCTTTGTGTATAGGGTATGTTATACCAGTGTCTGTACAGTAGACAGATAGCCTTGCAACAGAATGCCTTCCTTAGAGAGTACCTCTTTGTGTATAGGGTGGGTTATACCAGTGTCTGTACAGTAGACAGATAGCCTTGCAGCAGAATGCCTTCCTTAGAGAGTACCTCTTTGTGTATAGGGTGGGTTATACCAGTGTCTGTGTCTGTACAGTAAACAGATAGCCATGCAACATAATGCCTTCCTTAGAGAGTACCTCTTTGTGTATAGGGTATGTTATACCAGTGTCTGTACAGTAGACAGATAGCCATGCAACAGAATGCCTTCCTTAGAGAGTACCTCTTTGTGTATAGTGTACATTATACCAGTGTCTGTACTGTAGACAGATAGCCATGCAACAGAATACCTTCCTTAGAGAGTACCTCTTTGTGTATAGGGTGGGTTATACCAGTGTCTGTACAGTAGACAGATAGCCATGCAACAGAATGCCTTCCTTAGAGAGTACCGCTTTGTGTATAGGGTAGGTTATACCAGTGTCTGTACAGTAGACAGATAGCCACACAACAGAATGTCTTCCTTATAGAGTACCTCTTTGTGCATAGGGTGGGTTATACCAGTGTCTGTACAGTAGACAGATAGCCATGCAACAGAATGCCTTCCTTAGAGAGTACCTCTTTGTATATAGGGTGGGTTATAACTTATACCAGTGTCTGTACAGTAGACAGATAGCCATGCAACAGAATGCCTTCCTTAGAGAGTACCTCTTTGTGTATATGGTATGTTATACCAGTGTCTGTACAGTAGACAGATAGCCATGCAACAGAATGCCTTCCTTAGAGAGTACCTCTTTGTGTATAGTGTACGTTATACCAGTGTCTGTACTGTAGACAGATAGCCATGCAACAGAATGCCTTCCTTAGAGAGTACCTCTTTGTGTATAGGGTGGGTTATACCAGTGTCTGTACAGTAGACAGATAGCCATGCAACAGAATGCCTTCCTTAGAGAGTACCTCTTTGTGTATAGGGTGGGTTATACCAGTGTCTGTACAGTAGACAGATAGCCATGCAACAGAATGCCTTCCTTAGAGAGTACCGCTTTGTGTATAGGGTAGGTTATACCAGTGTCTGTACAGTAGACAGATAGCCACACAACAGAATGTCTTCCTTATAGAGTACCTCTTTGTGCATAGGGTGGGTTATACCAGTGTCTGTACAGTAGACAGATAGCCATGCAACAGAATGCCTTCCTTAGAGAGTACCTCTTTGTATATAGGGTGGGTTATAACTTATACCAGTGTCTGTACAGTAGACAGATAGCCATGCAACAGAATGCCTTCCTTAGAGAGTACCTCTTTGTGTATATGGTATGTTATACCAGTGTCTGTACAGTAGACAGATAGCCATGCAACAGAATGCCTTCCTTAGAGAGTACCTCTTTGTGTATAGTGTACGTTATACCAGTGTCTGTACTGTAGACAGATAGCCATGCAACAGAATGCCTTCCTTAGAGAGTACCTCTTTGTGTATAGGGTATGTTATACCAGTGGTTGTACTGTAGACAGATAGCCATGCAACAGAATGCCTTCCTTAGAGAGTACCTCTTTGTCTATAGGGTGGGTTATACCAGTGTCTGTACAGTAGACAGATAGCCATGCAACAGAATGCCTTCCTTAGAGAGTACCTCTTTGTGTATAGGGTGGGTTATACCAGTGTCTGTACAGTAGGCAGATAGCCATGCAACAGAATGCCTTCCTTAGAGAGTACCTCTTTGTGTATAGGGTGGGTTATACCAGTGTCTGTACACTAGACAGATAGCCATGCAACAGAATGCCTTCCTTAGAGAGTACCTCTTTGTGTATAGGGTGGGTTATACCAGTGTCTGTACTGTAGACAGATAGCCATGCAACAGAATGCCTTCCTTAGAGAGTACCTCTTTGTGTATAGGGTACATTATACCAGTGTCTGTACAGTAGACAGATAGCCATGCAACAGAATGCCTTCCTTAGAGAGTACCTCTTTGTGTATAGGGTAGGTTATACCAGTGTCTGTACAGTAGGCAGATAGCCATGCAACAGAATGCCTTCCTTAGAGAGTACAATGTTTACATTTCCCCATGCTGAACACAATTGTGAAGAATCTAAAATCTAATGGCGTCATCTTTGACTGAGGCCCACACACATTTCATGAAAATCTGTCCATAGCGTTTTGCATAATCCTATTAACAGATACACAAACAAACAAACAAACAAACGAGGAAACGGAGACAAAAACATATCTCCTTTCCGGAGGTAACTAAAGAAGGAAGCATTTTATAATTTATATCATTAACTTATTTGTATGGTATTTAAATGAAACACAAATAAAGTATTTTGCAAGATATATCTGACAATACTTGGGTCATTTGGCCCGGTGGTGGCCATGTGTAAGCTATTGTTTACTGCAGATCGGTGAAACACCAAAACCATCGAGTATTGCTTCACATCATTTCTGTATTTGTAGCAACTTCTTGTACAAGAATCGGAGGAGACTGGCCTGCAGTCCAACACATTACCTGAGCTTCCCCTGCCTGCACTAGATTGTAATGCCACCAAGGTCCTGCTGGGATCTCTCCCACATCCACCACAACAAGGTAAGTGATGTCACCAGGGTCCTGCTGGGATCTCTCCCACGTCCACCGCAACAAGGTAAGTGCTGCCACCAAGGTCCTGCTGGGATCTCTCCCACATCCACCGCAACAAGGTAAGTGCTGCCACCAAGGTCCTGCTGGGATCTCTCCCACATCCACCGCAACAAGGTAAGTGCTGTCACCAGGGTCCTGCTGGGATCTCTCCCACATCCAACGCAACAAGGTAAGTGCTGCCACCAAGGTCCTGCTGGGATCTCTCCCACATCCACCGCAACAAGGTAAGTGCTGTCACCTAGGTCCTGCTGGGATCTCTCCCACATCCACCGCAACAAGGTAAGTGCTGCCACCAAGGTCCTGCTGGGATCTCTCCCACATCCACCGCAACAAGGTAAGTGCTGCCACCAAGGTCATGCTGGGATCTCTCCCACATCCACCGCAACAAGGTAAGTGCTGCCACCAAGGTCCTGCTGGGATCTCTCCCACATCCACCGCAACAAGGTAAGTGCTGCCCCAAGGTCCTGCTGGGATCTCTCCCACATCCACCACAACCATGGTTCTTGCAGTGTTTGTTGTATCTGGCAGTGTTGGAACTGACAATCTATCGATTATGAGGCAAACTATTTTGCTCTGATGAATGATAATATAAGGGCCATCTTGGTCCTCTTGGTTAATAATTATCTTAATTTTAGTGATTTTAGAAATCAGTGAAATGGAATGTGTTATCCCATCGGTTGAAAGCCGTGGAATGACGTTTGTGTTCTCAGTGCGTTATGCTGTTGGTTTCCAGCCACTATAGTTTGAAATATTGTCAACATGAAGATTCATGGGCTCAAGCCGTCGGTCATGAATCGCCATAGCCAATACACCATGGACGTTCCATGCATGAATGTTTGGAGTAGTGTTACTTACGACTGTTGTTCTTGTTCAGGTGAAACTCCGGTAGCCACGGCAGTCTTGTTTGAGCAGACGGACAGCGAGACGTGGGTGAAGCTTGAAGACATATTGGTATCGGCGGCCAATGGCGGCTGCCTGCCCCAGCTGTATCGACCCACCATACAGCTGTTCACTAACTCTACAAACAACACGTTCAGTCCATGCAGTTATGTTAGAGGTAATATTCTTCTCATTCTGACGCTCGCCCAGATGGTTCGCCGGCGGCGAGGGTAAATAAGCTCAATCATCATCATCATCTCATTCTGACCAACCATACACCCCCTGTCCAAACTATGCTGGCTTTAACCCTTTCAACACCGCAGACCTCTAAATAGGCTTACAAAAAGTGTAGATCCCTGTCCAAACCGTGGAAGTCGTGATAGCGCAGTGG
This sequence comes from Archivesica marissinica, assembly GCA_014843695.1. NCBI lineage: Eukaryota > Metazoa > Mollusca > Bivalvia > Venerida > Vesicomyidae > Archivesica > Archivesica marissinica. Next base: position 57,456,487 of record CM026395.1, read on the forward strand.
ATGCGCGTTCGCTTCAGGTGCGAAAGGTCCGGAGTTCGAGCCCCGCTGGAGCCGTTACGATTGTGCCCTTAGGCAAGGCATTTAAATTCCACGTTGCCTCTTCTCTCTCCCTCGTGGCGATGGATTCCATCAGGAATGAGGTCTCGAGAGTGATTTATATAAGTTGAAATAACTTGTTTCGCAATCGAGCTAAAACAAATTTGTATAAACTAACCATACACCCCCTGTCCAAACTATGCTGGCTTTAACCCTTTCAACACCGCAGACCTCTAAATAGGCTTACAAAAAGTGTAGATCCCTGTCCAAACTATGCTGGCTTTAACCCTTTCAACACCGCAGACCTCTAAATAGGCTTACAAAAAGTGTAGATCCCTGTCCAAACTATGCTGGCTTTAACCCTTTCAACACCGCAGACCTCTAAATAGGCTTACAAAAAGTGTAGATCCCTGTCCAAACTATGCTGGCTTTAACCCTTTCAACACCGCAGACCTCTAAATAGGCTTACAAAAAGTGTAGATCCCTGTCCAAACTATGCTGGCTTTAACCCTTTCAACACCGCAGACCTCTAAATAGGCTTACAAAAAGTGTAGATCCCTGTCCAAACTATGCTGGCTTTAACCCTTTCAACACCGCAGACCTCTAATAGGCTTACAAAAAGTGTAGATCCCTGTCCAAACTATGCTGGCTTTAACCCTTTCAACACCGCAGACCTCTAAATAGGCTTACAAAAAGTGTAGATCCCTGTCCAAACTATGCTGGCTTTAACCCTTTCAACACCGCAGACCTCTAAATAGGCTTACAAAAAGTGTAGATCCCTGTCCAAACTATGCTGGCTTTAACCCTTTCAACACTGCAGACCTCTAAATAGGCTTACAAAAAGTGTAGATCCCTGTCCAAACTATGCTGGCTTTAACCCTTTCAACACCGCAGACCTCTAAATAGGCTTACAAAAAGTGTAGATCCCTGTCCAAACTATGCTGGCTTTAACCCTTTCAACACCGCAGACCTCTAAATAGGCTTACAAAAAGTGTAGATCCAGATGAGCCGGCTCGTGACGAGCCGTCTCATCAGGATCTGCACTTTTTGCCAGTAATATTGCTATTTTTAGACAAAATTACTGATTTTGATAAATGAACTGGTCCAATTTTTTAATGAATTTATTGGTCTAAAAATATCATGAACCAGTCCATGTCAGTTACTTGGTGTTGAATGGGTTACAGGAAAACCATCAGCACAGATTCATGTTAATCTTCAACCATGATGCTCACTAAAACATAGTTTATACCAAGTTATTTTAGCTCGATTGAGAAACAAATTTTTACAATGTTAGAACAGATTAATCGCTCTCGAGACCTCGATCCTGATGAAATCCATCACCAAGCAGTCGGCCCAAGATTTTGTTGTTTGTGCGACTTTATACCCCAAACAGGGGTATAAACTTCAAATCAGTGGCCGTTACAGGATGTTCGAATCACATTAGATGTGTTGAAATCTTTCATGTTGTGCGGAACGTTTGGTGGTTCTACCTGGGTGCCCGTCTGTTCCTGAAATACTGCTCATATAGCCACCCGTGTTCTTCCTCCACCAATAATAGCTGGGAGAGCCGCCATATGACCTACGCTGTTGGTGCAACTTTAAACTCCAATAAACAAATCTTTCCAGCCACAGCCACCTTAGTAACCAGTTTGTGGAATTTGATACATCTTAAAATATGTATGACTGTAGTGCGGTGGTTTGTGCAAGTGCACATTTCGTCATTGTTCTCCGATTGAATAAATCCACACATTTATCTGTCTAGCTTCAGTTCCGCTGGGAATATCAATTCATTCACATTCCTTGTTATTCAAGAGCCCATCTGCATAGAGTTGTACCTGGTGAACCCGCTCAAGGTCGCCCTGACCTTGACAGATGTCACGTTGCTATGGAGCTTCCTGCCAACCATTTCCACGCACGAGCGACCACAACTTATCAGTAATGAGCATATGGTAACGGCTAAGGTGAGGAATTAAGTATAAACTTTATTTAGTTTTACAACGATTGCGAAACAAGCTTTAACAACTTTTATTAATCACTCTCGCTGGTGCGGATGAAAGCGTATATGTGGAGTGTTTGAGTATACTGTCCGATCTGGCGACCACCATACCAACTTACATACTTCCCGGTCCAAGGATCGAACCAGAGTTGCATTGGTGAGAAGCGAGCATGCTAACCACTGCGCTAATCCGACAGCTGTAAGGTGGGGAATACATAATGTTGTAAGCTTAGTGAGCTTAATGCACGATTGATAATTAATTATCACTCGTTGCTGTTCATTATCCACTAATTATCTCCCGTCGGAATTTCTGCGAGGGATATTGTATTGATACGTCTGTCCATGCGTGCCTGCGTACATCCGGATCCATGTCTCACTAACCAATGCGTCGAAGTTTAGGAAATTTAAATTAAATATGTATCACCATAGTGATGCACGTGCACTTTTCGTGAGGATCTGCCCAGACACAAAAATGACTAAAATCACTGTCTTTCATAATTGAAATAATCCAGATTTATAACTTTTCTCATCTAAAGCTCTCTGCTTGTTCCGAAACTAATTTACATTCTATTAAATCTATGTTTCGTATAACCCTATACTCCTCAAGAGAAGAGGTCAATTACTCATTGTATCTCCATACTGCTGATAAGCAGTAGGCACACTGTACTACATACTCATTGTATCTCCATACTGCTGATAAGCAATAGGCACACTATACTACATACTCATTGTATCTCCATACTGCTGATAAGCAGTAGGCACACTGTACTACATACTCATTGTATCTCCATACTGCTGATAAGTAGTAGGTACACTGTGCTACATACCCATTGTATCTCCATACTGCTGATAAGCAATAGCTACACTGTACTACATACCCATTGTATATCCATACTGCTGATAAGCAATAGGTACACTGTACTACATACCCATTGTATCTCCATACTGCTGATAAGCAATAGGTACACTGTACTACATACCCATTGTATATCCATACTGCTGATAAGCAATAGACATACTGTACTACATACCCATTGTATATCCATACTGCTGATAAGCAATAGACATACTGTACTACATACCCATTGTATCTCCATACTGCTGATAAGCAATAGGCATACTGTACTACATACCCATTGTATCTCCATACTGCTGATAAGCAATAGACACACTGTACTACATACTCAATGATCAATATGGGAATAGATAATGGCATGGAAAGTCTGGGCGTGTATATGTGGGAAGCTATCGTGGTGTTGTATGGCGTTTGTGTGGAGTAATGGGTTAAGGACTTAAATGTTTCTCTATTATGTAGGTAGTTATTCTGTCTATATATAGATTATATCAATAAGAGACTGGCACAATGATAAACCAAGAAAACCCGACAGTGCAATGATTCTATTTTTAGAATTTCTATATTTAGCATGAGTATATAGATAACATTTAGCGATTACATTGGAGTTTGTTCATTCATTCTAAGATATATTATTAGCATGGTCACTTGACAAAAGCACACAATATTTCCTACATTAGCTCATGATTCAACGTCATATTTTGTCGGTGAAGAAAACCTGAAGAAAACCCGTTTGAAACATCGGATATGTAAAAAACGCTAAATCGAATCATACATGCAGCGTTGTAGCTAGCGATTTTTAATTTGTAGGCCCAATTAATAAATGAGCACCAAACGATGCGATTTTGCTAGAGGTGTCCAGGGGTAGGCTTCACCAGGACAATTTTGTATCCTAGAACGTCAATGGTGAACGCATTTAAATTTATGTCTTGGATGTTCAAATTTCGATATTTTCAGAGATATGAATTAGATATATTTATGTTGTGCAGAATGTAAACGTAAAGTGTTTGTTTATTATAGTGTCCACCCCTATTGAAAGGGTCAGCCATTACTGACTTATGAGACACCTTTTATGGACATCTGTACTTCCCGAATCATATGCTTGAATGCCAGGCACCTGGCTGATCGGTAACCATTATTTATCTAGCTGGCGGCTCATATCAGAATGAACTCTCGACGAGGTTCAAACCTTCGACATCCCGTTCCGTAGGCAGACGCCTTAACCACTAGGCCACGGAGACGGTTTCGGATAATGTATGTGACTTCCAACTTGACAACCCAACTCTTCATCATACAGGTTATATTGCATTTTTGGGGTTTAGATTTTTTATTTTCTGGGGCAATCTGTAGGCCTGGGCCTTCAGGGCCTTATAGTAGCTACGTGCCTGACCTGTCACGTTGGTGGTTTTCGAATGGATAAATATTCCACTTTTATTTTCGAATAACGACTGTGTGTTAAAGTTGCGAAAACTGTGTACTTTCAGAACAACCTAGCTGATGAGATTGTACATGGGCAGGTGATCAAGGAGATAATTCTACAGGGAAATGACAAGTTACCCGTAAGCACAAACATATATCATATACTGAGTCAAAAAAGAAACGATACCAAACTAAAAATGACATAAAACGGATAAAACCATAGAAAGGTTTAATATATTATTACGTATCAGTACCGGGTATCTTATTGCAACGTCAGCCAACCATAAACACAGGTAAATAAACACCCGATAATCCTGGAACGCCGAATTTCCGATTTGCACGTGCTCCTCAACAAAGACAACTTCCTACACATGTACAAATCGGAAAACCGGTTTATTGTACTGGTATTGCATTATCATCGAGGAAAAACACCTTACATACCCATTGTTACCTCTAACAAAATGCCTAGGCTATACCGCAATCAGAGAATGCGTGCCATTGGCATGATTGACGGCGGTTTACGTCAGCGTGACGTCGCAAATCGACTCGGGGTTACGCGGATCACGATAACACGTCTACTTCGACGTTATCGAACACATGGATCGGTGGATGACCGTCCAAGATCTGGTCGACCACGTGTGACGACGCGTGAACAGGACCGTCACATTCGGACGTCACATTTACGTGACCGGTTCCTACCTGCTACGCACACAGCTGCCGTTACTCCTGGGATGACCAACAATCGCATCAGTGCACAAACAGTCAGGAACCGGCTCGGTGAACGTGGCATTCGTGCCTATCGGCCATACGTTGGACCCATCCTGACACGACGTCACCGTGACGTACGGCGGGAATGGACGACGGAACGTGCTCGCTGGACTCGGTTACAGTGGAATTCGGTGATGTTTAGCGATGAATCGCGGTTCTGTTTGCGTCGAGCGGATGGCAGAGAGCGGGTATATCGCAGACGCGGTGAACGTTACGCCGACGCATGTGTACGTCAGGTCGATCTGTTCGGGGGCGGAAGCGTTATGGCGTGGGGCGGTATCACCTTCGGCAGTCGCACTGAACTGTTAGTGGTGGACGGGAACCTAAACGCCCAGCGGTACTGTGATGAGATCCTTGCACCAGTTGTTGTGCCGTTCTTTAACGCCAACAGAAACGTCACACTGTTCCAACAGGACAACGCCAGGTGTCATACTGCTCGGATTTCCACCACATTATTGGAGCAGAACAATATTGAAACCCTGCCGTGGCCTGCTTTGTCACCAGACTTGTCACCCATAGAACATTTGTGGGATACGTTAGACCTCCGCGTCAGACGACGTCAGCCGGTAACGTTAAACCAACTGAGAGATGTTTTGCGTCAGGAGTGGACAAATATTGACCAGCAAGAGATTCAGACACTCTTCCGTTCGATGCGACGGCGGTGCATTGCAGTGAGAGACACAAATGGTGCCCATACTCGGTATTGACGTGTGTGAAAACTCCATTAGAGCCCTGTCCGACGAATTACGTCATCACGCAGCAGACAGTTTCGGAGGCTCATTATGCTTTATGTGCTCCTCTTTCAAACATGTTGGACTATCATCTTATGAATTTTCAAAGAATTTTCTTAATAAATGTTGAAATTATAGACACATAAACACCAGGTATCGTTTCTTTTTTGACTCAGTATATAATGTATTGGTTACCCCCTAGTTTCAAGTTACCCATAAACACAAACATATATGATATAATGTATTGGTTCCCCCCCTAGTTTCAAGTTACCCATAAACACAAACATATATGATATAATGTATTGGTTCCCCCCCTCCCCCTAGTTTCAAGTTACCATAAACACAAACATCATGATATAATGTATTAGGTACCCCCCCTAGTTTCAAGTTAACACAAACATATATGATATAATGATTGGTCAAACCCTAGTTTCAAGTATCCTAGTTGTCAAAGTTATGACTAATATTGTATTGGTTCCCCCCCTATTTTTAAGTTACCCATAAACACAAACATATATGATTAAGTTGGTTCCCCCCCTAGTTTCAAGTTACCCATAAACACAAACATAATGATTATAATGTATGGTTCACCCCCTAGTTTCAAGTTACCCGTAAACGTATATGAGATAATGTATTGGTTCCCCCCTAGTTTCAAGTACCCATAAACATAAACATATATGATATAATGTATTGGTTCCACCCTAGTGTTCAAGACCGTAAACACAAACATATATGATTAAATGATTGGTGTTCACCCCCTAGTTTCAAGTCACCCGTAAACACAAACATATATCATATAAGTTTATTGGTTCCCCCCCCCCCGAGTTTTTTTTCAAGTCCCGTAATACACAAACATATATGATATATATTATTGGTTACCCCCTATTTCAAGTTTACCATTAAACATATATGATATAATGTATTGGTTCCCCCCTAGTTTCAAGTTACCCGTAAAACACAAACATTATGATATAATGTATGGTTCACCCCTAGTTTCAAGTCACCGTAAACACAAACTTCTTATATCATCTAATGTATGGTTCACCCCCCCCCTAGTTTCAAGTACCCGTATAACACAAACATATATGATTATAATGTATTGGTTCCCCATAGGTCTAAGTTACCCATAAAACATATATGATATTATAGTATTGGTTCCCATCCTAGTTCAAGTTACCCATAAACATATATATATAATGTATTGTTCCCCCCATAGTTTCCAAGTTACCCGTAAAAACCACCATATATGATATAATGTATTGGTTACCCCCTAGTTTCAAGTTACCCATAAACACAAACATATATGATATAATGTATTGGTTCCCCCCCTAGTTTCAAGTTACCCATAAACACAAACATATATGATATAATGTATTGGTTCCCCCCCTAGTTCAAGTTACCCATAAACACAAAAATATATGATATAATGTATTGGTTCCCCCCCTAGTTTCAAGTACCCAAACAAAAAAAACCCCCCAAAACCCGTAAACACAAACATATACATATAATGTATTGGTTCCCCCCTAGTTTTAAGTTACCCGTAAACACAAAATATATGATATAATGTATGGTCCCCCACCCCATAGTTCAAGTACCAATACACAAACATATATGATATAAGTATTGTCCCCCCCCCTCCCCATTTTCAAGTTACCCAAAAACACAAACATATAGATATAATGATTGGTCCCCCCCTAGTTCAAGTCACCTAAAACACAAAAAAATATGAATAATGTAATGGTTCCCCCCCCTAGTTTCAGTACCCATAAAAACACACATATATGATATATGTATTGGTTCCCCCCCCCCCCCCTGTTTCAAGTTACCATAACACAAACATATATGTATAATGTATTGGTTCCCCCCCCACCATAGTTTCAAGTTACCCATAAACAAAACAAATGAATAATGTATTGGTTCACCCCCTAGTTTCAAGTTAACCATAAACACAAACATATATGATATAATTATGGTTCCCCCCCCAGTTTAAAGTTACAAATAAACACAAAACATATATGACATAATGTATTGGTTCCTCCCCCCCTAGTTTCAAGTAACCCAAACACAAACATATATGATATAAGTATTGGTTCCCCCCTCCCAGTTTCAAGTTACCGTAAACACAAAATATATATATAATGTATTGTTCAACCCCTAGTTCAAGTTACCCATAAACACAAAATATAGATATAATGTATGGTTCCCCCCTAGTTTCAAGTTACCCATAAACACAAAAATAATGATATATGTATTGGTTCCCCCCAAGTTTCAAGTTACCCGTAAACACAAACATATATGATATAATGTATTGGTTCCCCCCCTAGTTTCAAGTTACCCATAAACACAAACATATATGATATAATGTATTGGTTCCCCCCCTAGTTTCAGCAGGGAGGCGTTCCTCTGTAACATTTAGTACATTTGTAGTGTAGGATATCTGTCGAGAGCATAACAATTATAAGATGAGAAAGTGGAAGAATATTGATAGCATATTGTGCAAAGGAAACAACGATAAAAACAGAGGAAACAACTTATGAGGACCTACATACTATTAGGGAGTATTCAGGGGCAGTAACTGACCAATGTCTCTCATTGAAGCATCTTCTGTATTCTGTATAATTTGAAATAAAATGACTAATATATACTACTGTAGGCATCGCCCTGATTAACCAGGGGGCTATGATAAAATAATGTATGCAAAATAATGGTATATTTCCCTTGTATTTGCTAGGTACAAATGATGTTAACGCCTCAGCAGATGGGTGAATTGAGGATCTATGGCATGACATATAATCTCGGGAGCGCATCCACAACATTCATGGCCCCGTCGCAGGGCCCTTCCGGACCTCTCGGTGGCGCAGCGGTCGGCTCAAAGGCCAGCTATGTGAGCACAGTTTACGTACGAGGTAAACAAAAGATTGAAGTTCAAGGACCAAGGTTGAATAACAAGAAGGAAGAGATGGCAAGTAAAGCTTACGGACCTGATCGTAGACTAGACCTGACCATCGAGCAACACATGCCGTTCCTGCAGGTAAGCTTTATTGTTCAAAGCACTGTTAACATTGTCCCTAATAGAGCTAACGGCTAAGCTCAATTCTCACGGCTACTGCGAGTGTGATCATGACTTCCTGCTTACCGTAATACAGGTTAACTGCTTAATATAATTGCCCACTAACACATGTACAAGATTAACTGTATTAAAGCGCCTATATACCGTATTATAACATATCAAACTTTAAATATGTACGTACAAGTAGAAATATTATTACCCACTCTTTCATTATAATTTAAATAATTCTTTTCAGTTTTCATTTTATTTTGCAAAATAGCAAAGTGAAAGTACAACGTTCCCGATGTGGTTTATCACGCCCTGCGTACATTCACGATGTGTCGCTCTTTATTGACAATCGAAACAAACGTCTATCTAAGATACCTATGTCAACACCCGTTGTTGCGATGATGTTGATGATGGGTTAATGAGATATCTATCTGTTGATGATGATTTATCTATCTCTAAGTCTCGATAATGATTTATCTGTCTCTCCAGATTATTATTTATTTATTGATAATGATTTAATAAAATATTTATCTCTGTGTAATGATTTATTGATCTCTAGATCAGGGATTATTTTAGAGGGCGAAATGGTCGCCATAGGGACCTTGACTTCGCCCTCTGTGGGCCCCACTACTCCCTAAAAAAAAATTGGTTTTTACGATTTTCCAACAAAATTTTGTATAGTATGATACACTGGCCCATTATAAAGCACTCCTTCTATTCAAATGTTGTATTTAATGGTTGTACTGTGCATTTTAACCCTATTTTGCAGAAGTATATTAAAGAACACCATTTAAGCGCGCTTTCTCACTTCTCCCAAAAATTCTGACCTAGAATGAACCCTGCTAGATTATGATTAAGCATATATATATATATAGATCAGTTGTGTTCTCTTCATTGCAGGTTAGCTTCGTGGATTTCCCAAAGACTTTACTATGTGGCGAGGTGCATCCAGTGACTGTATATTTTACCAACAATGGCTCGAGTCCACTATGTAGACTTAAAGTGGCATGTAGCAATCCAAAGACTTTTGTATTAGATGTGCATTTAGATAGGCAACATTCCAGTAGCGTGTACCATGTAGCTGACTGTAACGCTCCCCTTGCCACTGCAAGTTGTGATGTCAATAGTATTAAACGCTTGCTAGATATTGAAATTCCTGGTGGAAGCTTACATCCTGGCACTACGAAAAGTACCCAGCTGTGGATCAGAGGAGACGACATAGGAGGAACACACACCCTCGACCTCCTCTTTTATTATGAATCATCCGAGAAACTAGATAAACCAAAGTAAGATATTGTTACTATATATAGAATATGTAGATTTGTTTGTAAGATATTGTTACTATATATAGAATATGTAGATTTGTGAGTAGGATATTGTTACTATATATAGAATATGTAGATTTGTGAGTAGGATATTGTTACTATATATAGAATATGTAGATTTGTGAGTAGGATATTGTTACTATATATATAGTATATGTAGGTTTGTGGTAGGATATTGTTACTATATATAGAATATGTAGATTTGTGTGAAAGATAGTGTTACTATATATAGTATATGTAGGTTTGTGGGTTGGATATTGTTACTATATATAGAATATGTAGATTTGTGAGTAAGATAATGTTACTATATATAGTATATGTAGATTTGTGGGTAGGAGAGTGTTACTATATATAGTATATGTAGATTTGTGTGTAAGATATTGTTACTATATATAGAATATGTAGATTTGTGTGTAAGATATTGTTACTATATATAGAATATGTAGATTTGTGGGTAGGATATTGTTACTATATATAGAATATGTAGATTTGTGGGTAGGATATTGTTACTATATATAGAATATGTAGATTTGTGGGTAGGATATTGTTACTATATATAGAATATGTAGATTTGTGTGTAAGATATTGTTACTATATATAGTATATGTAGATTTGTGTGTAAGATATTGTTACTATATATAGAATATGTAGATTTGTGTGTAAGATATTGTTACTATATATAGAATATGTAGGTTTGTGGGTAGGATATTGTTACTATATATAGTATATGTAGATTTGTGGGTAGGATATTGTTACTATATATAGAATATGTAGATTTGTGTGTAAGATATTGTTACTATATATAGAATATGTAGATTTGTGTGTAAGATATTGTTACTATATATTGAGAGATATTACATGTACCGGTTGTTACGTCACAGTGTTCTAGTCAATACGGTTGAGTTATATATATATATATATGTATTACATGTACCGGTTGTTACGTCACAGTGTTCTAGTCAATACGGTTGAGTTATATATATATGGATATGTATTACATGTACCGGTAGTTATGTCACAGTGTTCTAGTCAATACGGTTGAGTTATATATATATGTATTACATGTACCGGTAGTTACGTCACAGTGTTCTAGTCAATACGGTTGAGTTATATATATATGTATTACATGTACCGGTTGTTATGTCACAGTGTTCTAGTCAATACGGTGGAGTTATATATATATGTATTACATGTACCGGTTGTTACGTCACAGTGTTCTAGTCAATACGGTTGAGTTATATATATATGTATATGTATTACATGTACCGGTAGTTACGTCACAGTGTTCTAGTCAATACGGTTGAGTTATATATATATGTATATGTATGTATTACAGGTACCGGTAGTTATGTCACAGTGTTCTAATCAATACGGTTGAGTTATATATATATGTATATGTATTACATGTACCGGTAGTTACGTCACAGTGTTCTAGTCAATACGGTTGAGTTATATATATATGTATATGTATGTATTACATGTACCGGTTGTTACGTCACAGTGTTCTAGTCAATACGGTTGAGTTATATATATATATATATATATTATTACATGTACCGGTAGTTATGTCACAGTGTTCTAGTCAATACGGTTGAGTTATATATATATATTATATGTATTACATGTACCGGTAGTTATGTCACAGTGTTCTAGTCAATACGGTTGAGTTAATATATATATATATATGTATTACATGTACCGTAGTTATGTCACAGTGTTCTAGTCAATACGGTTGAGTTATATATATATATGTATATGTATTACAGGTACCGGTAGTTATGTCACAGTGTTCTAGTCAATACGGTTGAGTTATATATATATGTATATGTATTACAGGTACCGGTAGTTATGTCACAGTGTTCTAGTCAATACGGTTGAGTTATATATATATGTATTACATGTACTGGTTGTTACGTCACAGTGTTCTAGTCAATACGGTGGAGTTATATATATATGTATTACATGTACTGGTTGTTACGTCACAGTGTTCTAGTCAATACGGTGGAGTTATATATATATGTATTACATGTACCGGTAGTTATGTCACAGTGTTCTAGTCAATACGGTTGAGTTATATATATATATGTATATGTATTACAGGTACCGGTAGTTATGTCACAGTGTTCTAGTCAATACGGTTGAGTTATATATATATATGTATATGTATTACAGGTACCGGTAGTTATGTCACAGTGTTCTAGTCAATACGGTTGAGTTATATATATATGTATTACATGTACTGGTTGTTACGTCACAGTGTTCTAGTCAATACGGTGGAGTTATATATATATGTATTACATGTACCGGTTGTTATGTCACAGTGTTCTAGTCAATACGGTTGAGTTATATATATAATATATGTATTACAGGTACCGGTAGTTATGTCACAGTGTTCTAGTCAATACGGTTGAGTTATATATATATGTATTACAGGTACCGGTAATTATGTCACAGTGTTCTAGTCAATACGGTTGAGTTATATATATATATGTATTACATGTACCGGTTGTTATGTCACAGTGTTCTAGTCAATACGGTTGAGTTATATATATATGTATTACATGTACCGGTTGTTATGTCACAGTGTTCTAGTCAATACGGTGGAGTTTATATATATATGTATTACATGTACCGGTAGTTATGTCACAGTGTTCTAGTCAATACGGTTGAGTTATATATATATGTATTACATGTACCGGTAGTTATGTCACAGTGTTCTAGTCAATACGGTTGAGTTATATATATATGTATATGTATTACATGTACCGGTAGTTATGTCACAGTGTTCTAGTCAATACGGTTGAGTTATATATATATGTATTACATGTACCGGTAGTTACGTCACAGTGTTCTAGTCAATACGGTTGAGTTATATATATATGTATTACATGTACCGGTAGTTATGTCACAGTGTTCTAGTCAATACGGTTGAGTTATATATATATGTATTACAGGTACCGGTAGTTACGTCACAGTGTTCTAGTCAATACGGTTGAGTTATATATATATGTATTACAGGTACCGGTTGTTACGTCACAGTGTTCTAGTCAATACGGTGGAGTCACTGAGTGTACGAGCTATCACCCAGAGAGCATGTACACACTCTAATGTAGACGAGTCGTCTAATTCTGGACAATTTCTTGTCTCGTGTGAAATGGAAAATCTTAGTCAGGTTAGTGTGTCGATATTATCCTGTTGAATTAGAATAGTGTACAAACAAACACTGCTAACCATCAACAATGTGGTGGCCCCTTTTTGGTAAGCCCATTTATTTTCCATATTAAGAACATACATGTGTTATTTCATTCATAGCTATGTACTAAATTACAAATAATCTAATTATTAAATGAATTATATATTTAATATGAACCTGTATGTTAAGATCAAGACTCATTCAGGAGGGCGATGTGGGCGAAATAGTTGCCCTAGGGACCCTGACTTCATCACCTCGGGAGTCCCACTTCTCCCTAAACAATTTTTTTTTACAATTTTCATACAGAATTTTGTCCAGTAAGATCATTATTGGCCCCATTATCAAGCACTCCTTCTATTCAAATGTTGTATTTAGTTTAAACATATTTTATTCAGTTCATACAATATATATACAGTATACAATAAACAGGATATTTGAAATGGATTGGAAAACAAGCTGAGAGCTTATGTAAATTCCTTTCCATGATGTTGTTACAAGATAAAGTTGTTAGCATTGTTAGCGGTTAGTATGTTGTATTTAAGGGTCATACTGTGCAGTTTAACCTTATTTTGTTGAAATTTATTAAATATCGCCATTTAAGGACGCGATTGTGCGCTTTCTCACTTCTCCCAAACATTCTCACCTAGAATGAGCCCTGAAAAATATAGCTAAACTTCTAAAACAATATTCACGTGAAAGAATTTTTTTAAGGTGAATGCATGATACCTTTACACTAGAAGGCATCAATATATCTATCAACAACTATTTCTCCGGTTGCTGTAATGGCTGAAATATTATATGATCACGGTTAAGCAACATGCCAATGTTTTATTTTTATTTAATTTTTTATTTAAGTTTATTTAACGTCGCTACCGGTTGCCCATTTGAGCGACCGGCAGTTTACCTAACAACACTTTTCCTGGGCAGGCTCCAGCGGTTAACCAGTACTTGGTGCACCAACCTCCCTAAAAAACTGCTAACTTTTTCCACTGAGCGGGCTCGAACCCGTGACCATCAGTGATGATAGATGACAGTGGTGTACATGTCAGCGACCGTAAGCACTCGCACTACGGAGGCAGACTATTGTTTTATTGGATAAAGATGGCAGTTTATACTCAAAACATCCTATTTAAGCTACCGGTCAGTCATTGTCCCGCACAAATATTGACAGATTATTCTACTGTTAACTCAGTAATTAACTAGTGAATAGAGAAAATGCAGAGAATTAACCCTTTGTACGCTAGCGGCAGTTAAAATCACTTGCATAGAGCCAGATCAGACGGCACAGAATGTGCCGTAACAGAATGTGCCATCTGATCAGGCTCTGTGCTGTTTGCTATTCGGATAGTGGAGCTAAAGCACTTGGCTGAATAGCAAACAACATAGATACTGATCAGACGTGGCGTTACGCCATGGCTGATCTGGATCTATGTTGTTTGCAAATGTGATTTTATTTACACAGTAGGCAATAGGTTAAGCCCAAGCCCTATTTTTTGCATTTTCACCCGTAGCATGTCTTATCATAAAAAAGCACATTATTTCTAAAAGAAATAGTGAACATTGATAATAATAATTTATGATATTTGGATGCCTAATATTGATAGAAACATCCACTACCTAACATCGGTAAAACTGTGATAGAAACATCCACTACCTAACATCGGTAAAACTGCGATAGAAACATCCACTACCTAACATCGGTAAAACTGCGATAGAAACATCCACTACCTAACATCGGTAAAACTGCGATAGAAACATCCACTACCTAACATCGGTAAAACTGCGATAGAAACATCCACTACCTATTATCGGTAAAACTGCGATAGAAACATCCACGACCTAACATCGGTAAAACTGCGATAGAAACATCCACTACCTAACATCGGTAGAAAGGGCCTCCGCGCCCGAATGGTTTTGGTCGTTTACTTACAATAGCTTGCCTCTCACTGCTGTAGGTTGAAATCTCGATGGGGGTGTCGAATTATTTTGTGTTGGGATGTTATTCAACTGACTTGTGGAATGTCAGTGTATCTATACATGTGCCCGTCTGTGCTTGCATTACTGCTTGGAGGGGCATTCGGTGTCTTCCTCCACAAATAATAGCTGGAGAGTCGCCATAGGAACTATGCTGTTGGTGCGACATTAAACCCTTCCTCCACCAATAATAGCTGGAGAGTCGCCATAGGAACTATGCTGTTGATGGGACGTTAAACCCTTCCTCCACCAATAATAGCTGGAGAGTCGCCATAGGAACTATGCTGTTGGTGCGACATTAAACCCTTCCTCCTCCAATAATAGCTGGAGAGTCGCCGTAGGAACTATGCTGTTGGTGCGACGTTAAACCCTTCCTCCACCAATAATAGCTGGAGAGTCGCCATAGGAACTATGCTGTTGGTGCGACATTAAACCCTTCCTCCACCAATAATAGCTGGAGAGTCGCCGTAGGAACTATGCTGTTGGTGCGACGTTAAACCCTTCCTCCACCAATAATAGCTGGAGAGTCGCCGTAGGAACTATGCTGTTGGTGAGACTTTAAACCCTTCCTCCACCAATAATAGCTGGAGAGTCGCCGGAACTATGCTGTTGGTGCGACTTTAAACCCTTCCTCCACCAATAATAGCTGGAGAGTCGCCGTAGGAACTATGCTGTTGGTGAGACTTTAAACCCTTCCTCCACCAATAATAGCTGGAGAGTCGCCGTAGGAACTATGCTGTTGGTGAGACTTTAAACCCTTCCTCCACCAATAATAGCTGGAGAGTCGCCGTAGGAACTATGCTGTTGGTGCGACTTTAAACCCTTCCTCCACCAATAATAGCTGGAGAGTCGCCGTAGGAACTATGCTGTTGGTGAGACTTTAAACCCTTCCTCCACCAATAATAGCTGGAGAGTCGCCGTAGGAACTATGCTGTTGGTGAGACTTTAAACCCTTCCTCCACCAATAATAGCTGGAGAGTCGCCGTAGGAACTATGCTGTTGGTGCGACTTTAAACCCTTCCTCCACCAATAATAGCTGGAGAGTCGCCGTAGGAACTATGCTGTTGGTGAGACTTTAAACCCTTCCTCCACCAATAATAGCTGGAGAGTCGCCATAGGAACTATGCTGTTGGTGAGACTTTAAACCCTTCCTCCACCAATAATAGCTGGAGAGTCGCCGTAGGAACTATGCTGTTGGTGCGACTTTAAACCCTTACTCCACCAATAATAGCTGGAGAGTCGCCGTAGGAACTATGCTGTTGGTGAGACTTTAAACCCTTCCTCCACCAATAATAGCTGGAGAGTCGCCGTAGGAACTATGCTGTTGGTGAGACTTTAAACCCTTCCTCCACCAATAATAGCTGGAGAGTCGCCGTAGGAACTATGCTGTTGGTGCGACTTTAAACCCTTCCTCCACCAATAATAGCTGGAGAGTCGCCGTAGGAACTATGCTGTTGGTGAGACTTTAAACCCTTCCTCCACCAATAATAGCTGGAGAGTCGCCGTAGGAACTATGCTGTTGGTGAGACTTTAAACCCTTCCTCCACCAATAATAGCTGGAGAGTCGCCGTAGGAACTATGCTGTTGGTGAGACTTTAAACCCTTCCTCCACCAATAATAGCTGGAGAGTCGCCATATGACCTAAGCTGTTGGTGCGACTTTAAACCCTTCCTCCACCAATAATAGCTGGAGAGTCGCCGTAGGAACTATGCTGTTGGTGCGACTTTAAACCCTTCCTCCACCAATAATAGCTGGAGAGTCGCCGTAGGAACTATGCTGTTGGTGAGACTTTAAACCCTTCCTCCACCAATAATAGCTGGAGAGTCGCCGTAGGAACTATGCTGTTGGTGCTACTTTAAACCCTTCCTCCACCAATAATAGCTGGAGAGTCGCCGTAGGAACTATGCTGTTGGTGAGACGTTAAACCCTTCCTCCACCAATAATAGCTGGAGAGTCGCCGTAGGAACTATGCTGTTGGTGAGACTTTAAACCCTTCCTCCTCCAATAATAGCTGGAGAGTCGCCGTAGGAACTATGCTGTTGGTGAGACGTTAAACCCTTCCTCCACCAATAATAGCTGGAGAGTCACCGTAGGAACTATGCTGTTGGTGCTACATTAAACCCTTACTCCACCAATAATAGCTGGAGAGTCGCCGTAGGAACTATGCTGTTGGTGCTACATTAAACCCTTCCTCCACCAATAATAGCTGGAGAGTCGCCGTAGGAACTATGCTGTTGGTGAGACGTTAAACCCTTCCTCCACCAATAATAGCTGGAGAGTCGCCGTAGGAACTATGCTGTTGGTGGGACGTTAAACCCTTCCTCCTCCAATAATAGCTGGAGAGTCGCCGTAGGAACTATGCTGTTGGTGAGACGTTAAACCTCAAAACAAGCAAACCATTATCGGTTGAAACATGAAACCCTGATATCAGAAGAAATGTTGATATCTAATGTTGATTGAACGCAAGTAGATCCGGGTTTTCCGTGCTTCGGTATAAAGATGAAATTGGTTGAAACATCAAACCCTGATATCAGAAGAAATGTTGATATCTAATGTTGATTGAACGCAAGTAGATCCGGGTTTTCCGTGCTTCGGTATAAAGATGAAATTGGTTGAAACATGAAACCCTGATATCAGAAGAAATGTTGATATCTAATGTTGATTGAACGCAAGTAGATCCGGGTTTTCCGTGCTTCGGTATAAAGATGAAATTGGTTGAAACATGAAACCCTGATATCAGAAGAAATGTTGATACCTAATGTTGAATGAACGCAAGTAGATCCTGGTTTACAGTGCTTCAGTATGAAGATGAAATCATTAAAATTATCCAAGATCGTGTGTAGTAATCATTGTATTTAGCATACAAAAGAATCTGTGAAAATGAATGAGAGACCTCGCTGGATTTTCTATTACCTCCCTTGGCAGATAATGTATTGATTTATCGTCCTTTCAATTGGAATCCTTTGTTTTTACTGTTCTTCCCTTACCAGATGTTGCGGTATGATCAATGTGATTTTATCAAAATATTGTTAATTAATTGATAACGAATTTGTACACATTGGATATAATGTAGGATTTGTGTCAAGATATAGTAATTTAATAATTATAAGATGAGAAATTGGGTGAACATTTTTAGCATGTTGTGCAAATGAAACAACTATTAAAACAGAGGAAACCACTTTAGACCTACATACTTTTAGGGAGAATTCAGGGGCAGTAACTCACCAATGTCTTTCATTGATTTACATAATCGTGACATATGGAAGTCTTGGCAAGCAGGAATACGTTGAACGCCTGCTTGCACTAATAGTTCCTCTGGGTCGGGGGGTCTAACCAGAACCACACCGGATGTTACCGTATGAATTACCGGTATAACATTATTTTTCAGCAGCATCAGCAGCAATCTGGTAGAGCACATGTACAAAAGATAAATATTCAACAGATATCCTGCGCCAGCAGTAGATGGACTGTTCAGTGCCTAACCTCTCCCTCGGATACAGGTCAGTAGTGCCTAACCTCTCCCTCGGATACAGGTCAGTAGTGCCTAACCTCTCCCTCACATACAGGTCAGTAGTGCCTAACCTCTCCGTCGGATACAGGTCAGTAGTGCCTAACCTCTCCCTCAGCTACAGGTCAGTAGTGCCTAACCTCTCCCTCAGATACAGGTCAGTAGTGCCTAACCTCTCCCTCGGATACAGGTCAGTAGTGCCTAACCTCTCCCTCGGATACAGGTCAGTAGTGCCTAACCTCAGCTACAGGTCAGTAGTGCCTAACCTCTCCCTCAGATACAGGTCAGTAGTGCCTAACCTCTCCCTCGGATACAGGTCAGTAGTGCCTAACCTCTCCCTCACATACAGGTCAGTAGTGCCTAACCTCTCCCTCAGATACAGGTCAGTAGTGCCTTCCATTGCCCTCACATACAGGTCAGTAGTGCCTAACCTCTCCCTCAGATACAGGTCAGTAGTGCCTTCCATTGCCCTCACAGATCAGTAGTGCCTTCTATTGCCCTTACATACAGGTCAGTAGTGCCTAACCTCTCCCTCAGATACAGGTCAGTAGTGCCTTCCATTGCCCTCACATACAGGTCAGTAGTGCCTAACCTCTCCCTCAGATACAGGTCAGTAGTGCCTTCCATTGCCCTCACAGGTTAGTAGTGCCTTCCATCATCCTCAGATACAGGTCAGTAGTGCCTTCCATTGCCCTCAGATACAGGTCAGTAGTGCCTTCCATCACCCTCAGATACAGGTCAGTAGTGCCTTCCATCACCCTCAGATACAGGTCAGTAGTGCCTTCCATTGCCCTCAGATACAGGTCAGTAGTGCCTTCCATCGCCCTCAGATACAGGTTAGTAGTGCCTTCCATTGCCCTCAAGATGCAGGTCAGTAGTACCTTCCATCGCCCTCAAGATGCAGGTCAGTAGTGCCTTCCATCACTGTCAGATACAGGTCAGTAGTGCCTTCCATCGCCCTCAGATACAGGTCAGTAGTGCCTTCCATCACCCTCAGATACAGGTCAGTAGTGCCTTCCATCGCCATCAGATACAGGTCAGTAGTACCTTCCATCACCCTCAGATACAGGTCAGTAGTGCCTTCCATTGCCCTCAGATACAGGTCAGTTGTGCCTTCCATCGCCCTCAGATACAGGTCAGTAGTGCCTTCCATCAACCTCAGATACAGGTCAGTAGTGCCTTCCATTGCCCTCAAGATAGGTCAGTAGTGCCTTCCATCGCCCACAGATACAGGTTAGTAGTGCCTTCCATTGCCCTCAAGATGCAGGTCAGTAGTGCCTTCCATCACTGTCAGATATAGGTCAGTAGTGCCTTCCATCGCCCTCAGATACAGGTTAGTAGTGCCTTCCATTGCCCTCAAGATGCAGGTCAGTAGTGCCTTCCATCACTGTCAGATACAGGTCAGTAGTGCCTTCCATCGCCCTCAGATACAGGTTAGTAGTGCCTTCCATTGCCCTCAAGATGCAGGTCAGTAGTGCCTTCCATCGCCCTCAAGATACAGGTCAGTAGTGCCTTCCATCTCCCTCAAGATGCAGGTCAGTAGTGCCTTCCATCGCCCTCAAGATGCAGGTCAGTAGTGCCTTCCATCACTGTCAGATACAGGTCAGTAGTGCCTTCCATCGCCCTCAGATACAGGTCAGTAGTGCCTTCCATCACCCTCAGATACAAGTCAGTAGTGCCTTCCATCACCCTCAGATACAGGTCAGTAGTGCCTTCCATTGCCCTCAAGATGCAGGTCAGTAGTGCCTTCCATCACCCTCAGATACAGGTCAGTAGTGCCTCCCATCGCCCTCAGATACAGGTCAGTAGTGCCTAACCTCTCCCTCAGCTACAGGTCAGTAGTGCCTAACCTCTCCCTCAGATACAGGTCAGTAGTGCCTTCCATCGCCCTCAGATACAGGTCAGTAGTGCCTTCCATCACCCTCAGATACAGGTCAGTAGTGCCTCCCATCGCCCTCAGATACAGGTCAGTAGTGCCTTCCATCGCCCTCAAGATGCAGGTCAGTAGTGCCTTCCATCACCTCAGATACAGGTCAGTAGTGCCTTCCATCACCCTCAGATACAGGTCAGTAGTGCCTTCCATCACCCTCAGATACAGGTCAGTAGTGCCTTCCATCACCCTCAGATACAGGTCAGTTGTGCCTTCCATCACCCTCAGATACAGGTCAGTAGTGCCTTCCAT
>CM026395.1:57478529-57508577 GCA_014843695.1 Archivesica marissinica
CCTAACATAAACGGATACCCCTTGTACTTACACTGATACCTAACATAAACGGATACCCCTTGTACTTACACTGATACCTAACATAAACGGATACCCCTTGTACTTACACTGATACCTAACATAAACGGATACCCCTTGTACTTTCACTGATACCTAACATAAACGGATACCCCTCGAATATAAACTGATCTAATTTAAACTGACACCCTGCTAACTTAAAAGGACACCCTGGTGTACTCATCATATTTAAACGAATGTGAATATTGTATTTGAAAGCACTGGAGATCCATTTCTCCGTAGCAAAATACAAAATACTAGTAATATAATATGACTATAAAACACCGACTTACCTTTGTTCCATTCCATCCAGATATACACGCCTATATGAGCGAATATCCCGTTTAAGCAGATTACGGGATTAGAACAGAAAGTTTTTATATCAAAGGGCTTAATACATGTAGACTCTGCATGCCTATCCCATGTGCATAGACAGTCTAATGCGCCATTGCCATAACTTGTTATGGGCACTTTATTATTCATTTGTTTTTTCATAAATTGAAAATTAAAAAATACGACAAATGCTAGGTAAAGGGCTGTGGATGTGCATGATGTGAAAATAAGTATGTGTTGCAATCATTTTTAATTAATCAAAGTATATTTTCAGGACTGGTTCGAAGTAGTGAAGTAACGAAAGCAATCATGGGCAGGTAACTCTGGTCAAAGTTGTTGTCTTGGCAAGGAACCACCCGTCACTATGATATTAATCTGGTACTCAGCGTTCTACTAGTAGGCCCTACCTTTGACAGTTAAATATTAAAAGTAAAGTAAAAACTTTATTTATTTTACAACGATTACATATATATATGCGAAACAAACTTTAGCAGTTGACGTGAAAGCGTTGATGAAAGCGTTGACAGGTAACTACATACTATTGCTGTTGATAGAATGACGTGTATCATACCCAGTTTTTCAGCACTTCATTTAAGTCATAAAGTAGGTCACTACATTAGTTGTAGAATCATAAACAAACTGAATGCACATCTGTTTAAGTTTAAAGTTTTATTTATTTTTACAATGATTGCGAAGATTGAACCCGGGTTGCATTTGTGAGAAGCGAGCGCGCTAACCACTGCGCTAATCGATGCTAAAATGGAAGCAAATATTTGGATTTAAATTGCAACAGAATGCAGGAAATGACATCATAAATCAAAACAAATATGTGGGTGTGGCGGCATGTCACCAGACCCTCTAGTCTACTCTATCGATGAACGGGTTCGTTCGTTTTACGTGCCTGTATCCTACCCATTTATGTTCCAGTAGACGATATTCGATATATATTGCTGTGCTATAGAAATAGTTAGACTATTGCCAACTTTAATAATAATACAAATACTACCCATAATGCAACTATTTATTGCTATTAGTTTCTGTATAGATGCACCTTCTGGCGAATATAATCATATGTTCTCTCTTATATTAAATAACTGTTGGTTGTATAGTCTCGACTCGGACATGATTGGAACGGGAGGGACCCTGACGGGACCGGAAGCGAACCGTGTGGGACCGGCTGGGACGAGAATCAGGACCCTTGCTCGATGGGTCGGACAAGGACCTGACCCTGACGGGGACAGAGAGGGACGAGAACTGGAGAGTGACACTGGCAGGAAAACGGACAGATACCCACACAGTGACGGGACCGGATATACAACGAACGGACAGGGACGGGACATGACCCGGAAATGGGACCCGGACCGTGACACGGACATGACGAGGCAGGAACCCGGACATGGACCATGACACGGACCAGAACCCTGAAAAAAGGGACGGGACACACCGACAATGACAGGGTCCCGGGACCGGACATACAACGAACGGACAGGGAGGGAGAGAGGGAGGGGGACAGTACGGAGAGGGGGAGAGGGACAGTACGGACAGGGGGGACAGTTACGGAGAGGGGGAGGGGAGAGAGGGACAGTACGTAGAGGGGGAGAGAGGACAGTACGGGGAGGGAGAGAGGGACAGTACGGGGATTGCGAGAGAGGGACAGTACTGGGAGGGGATAAGAGGGTGACAGGTACACGGGGAGGAGAGAGAGAGAGGGACAGTACGGGGAGGGAGAGAGAGGGGACAGTATTGGAGGGGAGATAGGGACAGTACGGGGAGGAGAGAGGGACAGTACGGGGAGGGAGAGAGGGAAGTACGGAGAGGGAGTGGAGAGAGAGGACAGTACGGAAGTGGGAGGGAGAGGTGACAGTACGGAGACGGGGAGGGAGAGACGGAGACGGAGAAGGGGGAGGGAGAGAGGGACCCGTACGGGAGACGGGAGGGAAGAGAGGGACATACGGAGGGGGAGGGGCATACGGATAGGGAGAGACAGTACTGAGAGAGGGAGGGAGAGACAGGACGGAGAGTGGGAGGGAGAGACAGTACGAGAGTGGGGAGGGAGAGACTACGGATATGTGGATGGGAGGGACAGTACGGAGAGGGGGTGGGGGGACAGTACGGAGCGGTTGAGAGGGCCATTACGGAGAGTGTGAGAGGGGACAGTACGGAGAGGGGTCTGGGCGGTAACAGTACGGAGATGGGGAGGGCTGACAGTACGGAGAGGTACAGTCCGGGGGAGGGACAGTACGGAGAGGGGGATGGGGACAGTAACGGAGGTGGGAGGGACAGTACGGAGAGTGGGAGGGACAGTACGGAGAGGGGTGAGGGACAGTATGGAAGAAGGGGAGGACAGTATGGAGAGGGGGAGGGACAGTACGGAGAGGGGGAGGGACAGTACGGAGTAAGGGGGAGGACAGTACGGAGAGGGGGAGGACAGTACGGAGAGGGGGAGGGACAGTACGGAGAGTGCCAGTCCGGAGAGGGACAGTACGGAGAGGGGGAGGGACACAGTACGGAGAGGGGGGGGACAGTACGGAGAGGGGGAGGGACAGTACGGAGGGGGGAGGGACAGTGGGGGGAGGGGAACGAGTACGGAGAGGGTGGAGGGACAGTACGGAGGGGGAGGTGACAGAGGGGAAAGTACGGAGAGGGAGGGACAGTACGGAGAGGGGGAGGGAGATAGTGACAGTACGGAGAGGGGGAGAGAGACAGTACGGATAGGGGAGGGACAGAGGGACAGTATGGAGGGGGAGGGACAGAGGAAAGTACGGAGAAGGATGGACAAACAATACGATAGGGGGAGGGACGAGAGGGGCAGTACGGAGAGGGTGGTAGCAGAGGGTAGGGGACAGTACAGAGAAGGGGAGGGGGGAGAGGGACAGTACGGGGATAGAGGACAGTACGGAGAGCGGTAGAGAGGGACAGTAAGAGGGGGGACAGCACGGAGAGGGACAGTACGGAGAGGGGGGACAGCACGAGAGGGACAGTACGGAGAGGGACAGTAGGAGAGCGGGGACAGTACGGGAGAGGGGGACAAGACGGACAGGGGGAACAGTACGGAGAGGGGTAGAGAGGGGACAGTTACGGGAGGGAGAAGGGACAGTCAGTACGGGAGGGAGAGAGATGGACAGTCAGGTACGGGGAGGGAGAGAGTGAGGGACAGTACGGGGAGGGAGAGAGGGGACAGTACGGGGAGGAGAGAGAGAGGACAGTACGGAGGGAAGAGGATTACGAGTACGGGGAGGGAGAGGACACATAGCAGGAAGGGAGAGTACGGGGAGGGACAGTACGGGGAGGGAGAGGGACAGACGGGGAGGAGATAGAGGGGGCGTACTGGGAGGGAGAGAGAGGGACAGTTCGGGTTAGGAGCAGAGAGGGACAGTACGGGGGGGAGACGAGAGAGAGGACAGTACGGGGAGGGTGAGAGAGACAGTCAGTACCCCGAAGGGAGAGAGAGGGACAGTACTGGGAGGGAGGGGGAGGGAGAGAGAGGGACAGTACGGTGAGGGGAGAGAGACCAGTACGGGGAGGGATGAGAGGTACAGTACGGGGAGGGAGAGAGGGACAGTACGGTGATGGAGAGAGAGAGGGGAGTACGGTGAGAGAGGACAGTACGGGGAGGGAGAGTGAGAGGACAGTACGGGGAGGGAGAGGAGAGGGACAGATGGGGGGAGATAGGGGACAGTACGGGAGGGAGAGACAGTACGTGGAGGGAGAGAGGGACAGTACGGGGAGGGAGAGAGGGACAGTACGGGGAGGGGGGTGGAGAGAGGGACAGTACGGAAGTGGAGGGAGGGAGATAGTACGGAGACGGGGAGGGAGAGAGGGAGACGGGGAGGGGAGAGGGACGGTACGGAGACGGGAGGGAGGAGAGGACATACGGAGGGGGAGGGACATACGGAGGGGGAGGACATACGGAGAGGGAGAGACAGTACGGCGAGAGGGAGGGAGTGAGAGACAGTACGGAGAGTGGAGGGAGAGACAGTACGGAGAGGGGGGAGGGACAGTACGGAGAGGGAGGGACAGTACGGAGAGGGGAGACAGTACGGAGGGGGACAGTACGGAGAGGGGGAGGGGGACAGTACGGAGAGGGTGAGAGAGGACAAAGATACGGAGAGGGTGAGAGGGGACAGTACGGAGAGGGGTGGGCGGACAGTACGGAGAGGGGAGGGCGGACAGTACGGAGAGGGACAGTACGGAGAGGGGCTGGGACAGTACGGAGGGGGGAGGGACAGTACGGAGAGGGGGAGGGACAGTACGGAGAGGGGGGAGGGACAGTATGGGAGGGGGAGGGACAGTATGGAGAGGGGAGGGGACAGTACGGAGAGGGGGAGGGCCAGTACGGAGAGGGGGACCAGTACGGAAGGGGGAGGGACAGTACGGAGAGGGGGAGGACAGTACGGAGAGGGGGAAGACAGTACGGAGAGTGACGTACGGAGAGGGACAGTACGGAGAGGGGGAGGGACGTACGGAGAGGGGGAGGGACAGTACGGAGAGGGGGAGGGACAGTACGGTGAGGGGGGGAGGGAGAGTACGGAGAGGGGAGTGACAGTGGGGGAGGGGGACAGTACGGAGAGGGGAGGGACAGTACGGAGGGGGGAGGGACAGAGGGAAAGTACGGAGAGGGAGGGACAGTACGGAGAGGGGGAGGGAGAGGTGACCAGTACGGAGAGGGGAGAGACAGTACGGAAAGGGGAGGACAGAGGGACAGTATGGAGGGGAGGGACACAGGGAAAGTACGGAGAGGGAGGGACAAACAATACGGAGAGGGGAGGGAGAGAGGGGCAGTACGGAGAGGGGGAGGGATGAGGGAGTGGACAGTACCGAGAGGGGAGAGGGCGTACGGGGGAGAGAGGACAGTACGGAGAGCGGGAGAGAGGGGACAGTAACTGAGAGGGGGACAAGTACGGAGAGGGACATACGGAGAGCGGGGACAGTACGGAGAGGGGGACAGTTCGGACAGGGGGACAGTACGGAGAGGGGGAGAGAGGGACAGTACGGAGAGGGAGAGAGGGACAGTCATACGGGGAGGGAGAGAGAGACAGTCAGTACGGGAGGGAGAGAGAGAGGAACAGTACGGGGAGGGAGAGAGAGAGGGAGAGTAGGGGGAGGGAGAGATACAGTACGGGGAGGAGAGGGACAGTACGGGAAGGGAGAGTACGGGAGGGGACAGTACGGGGAGGGAGAGGGACAGTACGGGGAGGAGAGAGAGACAGTACGGGAGGGAGAGAGAGGGACAGTACGGGTAGGGAGAGAGAGGGACAGTACGGGGAGGGAGACATAGAGAAGAGGGACAGTACGGTGAGGGTGAGAGAGACAGTCAGACCCGGAGGGAGAGAAGAGGACAGTACTGGGGAGAGAGGGACAGTACGGGGAGGGAGAGAGAGGGACAGTACGGGGAGTGAGAGAGAGGACAGTACGGGGAGGGAGAGAGGGACAGTACGGGGAGGGAGAGAGGAGAGGCCAGTACGGGAGGGAGAGATGGGACAGTACGGGGAAGAGAGAGAGAGACAGTACGGGGAGGGAGAGAGGACAGAACGGAGAGGAGTGGTGGCGAGAGGGACAGTACGGGGAGGGGGGCAAGTATGGATAACGGGAAGGGACAGAGGTTAGAGAGGGGAGGGACAGTACGGAGAGGGACAGTACGAGAGGGGAGGGACAGTACGGAGAAGGGAGGGAGGTACAGCACGGAGGGGGAGGTAGAGGGACAGTACGGAGAGGGGAGGGAGAGAGAGGGACAGGGGGAGAGAGGGACAGTACGGTGAGGGACAGTACGGATAGGGGGAGGGGAGGAGGTACAGTACGTAGAGGGGGAGAGGAGGGACAGTACTTAGAGGGGGAGAGGGACAGGGGGAGGAGACAGTACGGACAGAGGGACAGTACGGATAGGGGGAGGGAGACAGTAACGGAGAGGGGGAGGGAGGGACAGTACGGATATGGGGATGGAGGAGAGGGACAGTACTGAGAGGGGAGAGGGAACCCAGTACGGAGAGGGGAGGACAGTACGGAGAGGAGAGGGGACAGTACGGAGAGGGGGAGGGAGGGGGCAGTACGGAGAGGGGGAGGGAGGGAGAGTACGGAAAGGGAGGGGGCAGTACGGAGGGGGAGGGAGGGGCAGTACGGAGAGGGGGCAGTATGGATAGACGGGAAGGGACAGAGGGGAGAGAGGGGGAGGGACAGTACGGAGAGGGACAGTACGGAGAGGGGGTAGAACAGTACGGAGAGGGAGGAGGTACAGCACGGAGAGGGGGAGGAGAGGGACAGTACGGAGAGGGGGAGGGAGAGAGGGACAGTACGAAGAGGGGGAGAGGAGAGAGAGGGACAGGGGGAGAGAGGGACAGTACGGTGAGGGGGAGGGACAGAACGGAGAGGGACAGTACGGATAGGGGGGGGAGAGAGGGACAGTACGTAGAGGGGTGAGAGAGAGGGACAGTACTTAGAGGGGGAGGGACAGGGGGAGGGAGACAGTACGGACAGAGGGGACGTACGGATAGGGGGGGGAGACAGTACGGAGAGGGGGAGGGAGGGACGACGTGATATGGGGAGGGAGAGAGGGGACAGTACTGAGAGGGAGAGAGGGACACAGTACGGAGAGGGGGAGGGACAGTACGGAGAGGAGAGGGACAGTACGGAGAGGGGGAAGGAGGGGGCAGTACGGAGAGGGGGAGGGAGGTAGAGTACGGAAAGGGAGGGGCAGTACGGAGAGGGGGAGGAGGGGCAGTACGGAAGGACAGTACGGAGAGGGGGAGAGAGGGACAGTACGGAGAGGTGGAGGAAGAAGACAGGACAGTACGTGGAGGGAGACTGTACGTAGAGGGGGAGGGAGACAGTACGGAGGGGGGATGGACAGTACGGAGGGGGGAGCGGGAGGGACAGTACGGAGAGGGGAGGGACAGTACGGAAGGGGGAGGGACAGTCGGAGAGGGGGCGGAGAGAGGGGAGCGACAGTACGGAGAGGGTGGAGTGACAGGCAGTACGGAGAGGGACAGACCGTACGGAGAGGGGGAGGGACAGGACAGACAATACGAGAGGGGGAGGGACAGGACAGACAATACGGAGAGGGGGAGGGAGAAACAGTACGGAGGAGAGAGGGATAGTACGGAGAGGGGGAGGGAGATTACCGGGGAGGGAGAGTACCGAGAGGGACAGTACGGAGAGGGGGAGGCAGAGAGGGACAGTACGTAGAGGGGATAGGGGACACGGAACACGGGGAGAAGTGACACGGAACACGGGGGAGGACACCTGCAGATGGGGTTCGAGAGGGAGGATAACCGGAGAGGGGGAACCCGCAGTGGGAGAGGGGACACGCGGGACACGGTGAGAATATGTGTCCCTGTCTGTGTCCCGACAAGGACTCGGACCCCAGACTGGGACCCGGAACACGCCTATCCCAGACTGGGACCGGATCCCATCAGTCCAGTCCAGTGCTGCTGGGACTGGAATTATCTGCCAGGTGTCAGTCCAGGATCCGAATGGACCTGACAGAACCACACCATGCCAGTGTGGACCCGGCCGACTCTATCCCACATGTATGGACGGTAAAACTATTTGTACCAACATCATAATCTTATACAACAGAACTGGAGTAGCTAAAGTATCCTCGTCACAGGTTAATCACACGTTATCGTGTGTTTTGTTACATGAAACACTAGTTTTATGCACTGTGTACCGACTCGCTATTTCTCTTTTAACACTGGAAAATTATACGTAGTTTTAAAAGAGGTTTTCTTGTCTATCACTACCAGCACCAAGTCAGTGTCACCAAGCAGAAAGTCTATATAAATGGTACGGGCCTCTTCCGATGGCATCGGAATTTGATATTCAATTTTCCCAAGACTTTCACAGCCGTTATCTGTAACGAAATTGTTGACAAACAGTCCGGATTCATACACGTCTATGTCAACCTTCCGTTGCATTGGTATCGTTGTGGTGAGGGCTTGGTGGGAGATGAACCCGACTGGTACCCTCGTGCCCATTGTGAGGAACGTGGAGAACATGTCGAGGACGTACTCCACGCCATTTGAGAGCGAACGTAATTCTGGAGCGTGCATTTCCGGGTTATACAGTCTGGCAATTCGCAACCCGTGAGTACATCGGTTTATTCTACAGGAAATAGCCGCCGGATTGTTTCCGAATATCACGGCCCCTTTTAAGACTGCGACGGCGGCATCAGGCGCGACAATTATTTGCTTTACTTGACTCTTGCCGACCAATTCCTGGTGCATTATTTCTTGCACGACTTCAGATTCCGCAAACGCACCAGTAAGAACTAGTACGGAAATATCTTTTGCAGTTTTTAGTGTTGTTAACGACCGGTTGATTAGCTTTGCCATTTCGGCTGTGGTTGCCCTGAAAAACTCATTGCTGATAACGGCATCTATGCGTATCATGTGGCCGATAAGTGTAACTCTGCCTTGGTAGACGGACCGGTGGATGACGCTAGCCAGGCTGTCGTTGTATTGCTGCCTCTGGCACATTACTTCAAGACATAACGGTGCTTTCAGCTCAATGTAGCTAGTTGCTCTTGGCGTCACCTTCCGCTTTTGGTATTCAAACTCGCGCATCATTACTAGGAAGTCTTTTCTGTGCTTGTTAACGAAGTCCTCAGTAATGGTGCCGCCTAGTAATTTATGCAGGAATTGCACGAAGATATTGTCGACAGATCCGCCACCCAGTTTTGCACCAAATCCTCTGGCCACTTCTCGCAGTCCGTCTCGTCGCTTCTCGTGCACGACGATATCCGTTAAACCACCTGAATAAACAAATAATTATGAAGATATGTGTGTGCACGGAAGGCGAACATTTACAAGAATTTGTCATAAAATATAACTTTGAATTTAACATTCTTATACATGCACATTTCAGGTCTCCCGTCACCCTGTGAAGCGGGTTTCTTCCACAAAGACGAACCAACAAGGGAGTCAGCCTCAAATATTCGACAGCATGTGGGTGAATCGTACCACAATCCAGTAGTGAGTCCACATAAAGAATGTTGTATGAAACAGTCTGTACTGATCTTGTGTAATTAGGTCGATTATGTTAATTAATTGTCTCCATGTTATATATTCATGAGTATGGGTCTTTCTCTAACAATGCGGTACAGGATCTTTATAAAAGAAAAGTATACATGGAACTGCACTGTTGGCAGAGAATCAAGTACATTTAGCAGAGAAGCAAGTACATTTAGCAGAGAATCAGAGAAGCAAGTACATTTAGCAGAGAAGCAAGTACATTTAGCAGAGAAGCAAGTACATTTAGCAGAGAAGCAAGTACATTTAGTAGAGAATCAAGTACATTTAGCAGAGAAGCAAGTACATTTAGTAGAGAATCAAGTACATTTAGCAGAGAAGCAAGTACATTTAGTAGAGAATCAAGTACATTTAGTAGAGAATCAAGTACATTTAGCAGAGAAGCAAGTACATTTAGTAGAGAAGCAAGTACATTTAGTAGAGAATCAAGTACATTTAGTAGAGAATCAAGTACATTTAGCAGAGAAGCAAGTACATTTAGCAGAAAATCAAGTACATTTAACAAAGAAGCAAGTACATTTAACAAAGAAGCAAGTACATTTAGTAGAGAAGCAAGTACATTTAAAGAAGCAAGTACATTTAGCAGAGAATCAAGTACATTTAGCAGAGAAGCAAGTACAGTTAGCAGAGAAGCAAGTACATTTGGCAGAGAAGCAAGTACATTTAGCAGAGAAGCAAGTATATTTAGCAGAGAAGCTCCTTACATGTATGCTTGATCAGCATATTAAATGTGTGAAATTACAACAGAGATGTACTCTTAAGGTTAAAATTTAGAGTGTTGAAATGTTAACTTGTTTATTCACATAATTATAATCAAACTGATGTCTGCACCAAAACAATATTGAGTGACAAACTTGTTTACTGGAACATATGTAGCTCGACATTTCACCCGAGAGACATCGATGTATGTTTGAAACTCGCGCAGCTATTGAACAGTTCTCAGATATAAGCGACATATTGTGCCATTTTGAGAATTGGTGTAATAAGCACAATTAAGCTGGGCGTTGGCTATCAGACTTGTGCCTTCCTCGAGAATGAATCAACTAGATTAGTTAATTCTGGAACACTAAATACTATATAATTATATGTCCCGCATTAGAGCTGCTCAAGAAATATTCGCAAATTGCCTAAAATGAAAATCATTCAGATATGAGGACAAATTATATATATCAACACATTTGTTTGCTATGAATTGTATTTCATCGAATGAACATTGAAAGCATTATTATATAATAATAATGATCATTCACTCAAACAACCAAATGTTCTTTTTATTTTAGACTGAAACAAAATTATAATAGAAAACGATGCACCCATGTGGTAGAACTTCCGTGTTTAGACAACCATAAATGAAAGATTGAGTACGAAAACGTTAGCGTTGACAATATTTCAACATACAGCGACTAGGTACAACGCGAGAAATAAAATGTTGTATTCCACTGCTTTCAACCAGCGTTATAATGTTCGTAACGTGATGATACGATGCTATAATGTTCGTAACGTGATGATACGATGCTATAATGTTCGTAACGTGATGCTACGATGCTATAATGTTCGTAACGTGATGATACGATGCTATAATGTTCGTAACGTGATGATACGATGCTATAATGTTCGTAACGTGATGATACGATGCTATAATGTACGTAACGTGATGATACGATGCTATAATGTTCGTAACGTGATGATACGATGCTATAATGTTCGTAACGTGATGATACGATGCTATAATGTACGTAACGTGATGATACGAGATTATAATGTTCGTAACGTGATGATACGAGATTATAATGTTCATAACGTGATGATACGAGATTATAATGTTCGTAACCCGGAGCTAGCAAACTATTACCAAGACCTACAACACGTTCAAATAGAAAAAAATACGATAT
The DNA here is from genome assembly GCA_014843695.1 of Archivesica marissinica. Classification (NCBI taxonomy): domain Eukaryota; kingdom Metazoa; phylum Mollusca; class Bivalvia; order Venerida; family Vesicomyidae; genus Archivesica; species Archivesica marissinica. Next base: position 57,489,835 of record CM026395.1, read on the forward strand.
TTAGGTATCTATGTATTACACTATTTCTAAAATAAAAAATAAACAGCTATAACATGTATTTATATTGTGTGCATATATTGTGCCCATTTACCGATTCCCACGAATATCAATATTGCTAATAATTGTTGTAAGCCAGAGAACTTTTTTGTCGACAATATATGTTATATTTCGGGTTTTACGCCTGCATCAGCACCATTTTGGGCTATATCGCCGGCGGGCAGTTTACCTAACAACACCTTTCCTGGGCAGGCTCCAGCGGATAACCAGTACTTGGGTGCACCAACCTCCGTAAGAAACTGCCAACTTTTTCATATAAATGTGACACGGTCTGAGCGGGGCTCGAACCCGTGACCATCAGTGATGATAGGTTACAGTTGTATACAAGTCAGCGACCTTAACCACTCGACCACGGGGGGGACATAATTCGATATAAGGATATCCATAATTCCAGGCGCGCCGTTTTGCTATTTATTCAGCATTTATGGATATCCAAAAATCGAATTAATGGATATCCAACAATCGAATTATGGATATCCACATATAATGAATAAATAGCAAAACGGCACCCCATACAAGCTGCTATATGAGATATTATATATCTCGCAAGAAGGGTGTTTTATGGGATATTATTATATCTCACGGCAAGTATGTGCTGACTTATCTATAATATTTAATTCGATTTTTGGATATCAATAAATGCTGCATAAATAGCAAACGCCGTGCTTGGTATTATGGATATCCTTATATCGAATTATGGATATCCAATAAGTGAACTATGGATATCCAAAAATTGAATTATGGATATCCATAAATGGAATTATGGATATTCATAAATATTGAATAAATAGTAAAACGGCACCCAATAAGCTTGCACATACCTCCCGTGAGATATATTTTACATCATATACATCTACACATACTTGAGAGATATATTGCACTATAAACCAGCTAGAGCCTCCTGTGATAAATGTATTTCATTAATAATCAGCTAAAAATTCTCCTGAGAAAAATATTACCTCCTAAATCTGCTAGCACGTATCTTGCACCAGATTTGAGAATGGGTATCTTGTCGCCCGAGAACATATTGGAGGACATATTGTGACAATAGATGGATGCCAGCTCTGGTTCCAGCCCAAGCTTCACCATCGCTTCCGGTATACCAGCCTGCAATGTGCAATCGTACATTACATAATGTAAAGCAGCTAACAGGTAATTCAATGTTTAACTCTGTCAGCGCCGAATACATTTAGAGCATGTGCAAACAACATAGATCCAGATCAGCCAGGCGTAACGTCTGACCCTAATAAAATTAACAGTCTTTCAGATGGGACTATAAACCGAGGTCTCGTGTCGGTGCTGTGCACCGTGCACATAAAAGAACCAGAGTAGAAAACTCTGGAATGGGTCTCTGTCTGTATCATAGCACTATCCTCCAAAAATCTAAAATGACTAATCTCTTCAGGAGGCGTCGCTCATATGGGCAACCGGTAGCGACGATAAATGAACGTAAACACACAGTGTGTGTGTAATAAATTGTATGCCCAGACCAATACTCTTCAAATGCGTAAAGTACATACCCAGCCGTAAAAAAATCAGGGTAGATGTTTTCTTCGCCGGACACAAGGACACTAGGTGGCGCTTTTCAAAATGGCCACCGTCGCACTTTAAATCATTATATCTTCGCCCATTGATGTGATAGAAATGCAATCTTAGTAGCTAGAATGGGGTTTTGGGTGACTGGGAATTCAATTATGGCAATAAAAATGCAACAGTTTGGGTCTTGTGGCCACTCCTGTTTTATACTGATTACAGTCACACGTATTGTATTTGAACAACCCATATCTGCATTTGTATATGCATACCAAATGACAGACATACTGTTTGTTTACTGTAGGAACCAGAATTGTGTATTGAAAGATAACCAAACTGATAAGTGCATGCTTAATATTTAAATATAATTAATTCCATGACATCACGTAATACATTGTCTTCTACCATGTGCAGGATTTCCCCCCACCCCCAGCCCATTTAAAAGCTAAAATACAGGGCTCGAATATCTGGTTTAATAATTAAGAAGCCTTAAAATGTGTATTCATAATGTTGAGATCAACAAATACATTAGTGCTGTGTGACATGTGAATGCATCTGAATTATAGCGGAAATAGTGAAAATAGCATTATTTTACACTGTACACATGTTGCTTTTAAATTGATAAATTATCTGTCAGTAAAGATTGGCATTCGCGAGGCAACAATGAAACGTTTGAATGTTCCTGGAGAAAGACCTGACATGGTATCCCGCCATATGGACACCCGTCTCCTCTTTAACAATCCAGATACATAAAGGACTGGATGTAATCTAGGAGGAGCACACTGGGTCTGGTTGTAGAGAGCTTGACTAAAATGACTACCACGTTAGCACGTCAAACTCTTAGATCAAACTCTTTGATTAGGTCCAATATTGTTAGACCATTTTATTACTGCGGCATGGAGAGAGATTTCAGAAAGGTCTATGCGGCTGCGAGGGACAAATGTCTCTCAAATTTAGTAGTCATTAAATAGCTTCTAGCAGAGCTAATAGGTCTGAGTCCGAAGCAATGAGGATAATCCCCCTGTAATAAATAGGGTCAAAATGCACACTGCCAGACATGGATTATTCTTATACGTTATATCAAAATGGTCAATGTAGTGCCCGTGGATGATGACGGATTTAGACGTAACAATTCACAACATTTAAATTCCTTCATTTTGGTCGGGGTGGGAAATGGTGCAATTTGTTTAAAGGTTTAGCATAAAAGTCATGTATGAATAATATGTGAACTGAGTCTAGCCCATGTGGAGGTGTCTTGTATGATTGGCGAACACCTTGCATTTGGGAATGATTGTATGGTGGCAGACTTATATTGGACTGATGTTCGAGACTGAAAGTACAACGCTTGAAAGATCACGAGATGTCGGTCCTTAGTTACGCTTGTTGCTGTATCCATGCTCGCGTGCAAGTGCGAGTATGGGATCTTCCATTGATTGGAGGTCCATATGGTTTGCAGGTCAATATATTGACTTGATAAGTTGTGAATTTCTCAAAGTTGAGTCCGGGATCATGTTTGCTATTTTTTAACAGTATTATCAAGCATGCTTCACGTTTACATGCTCAATAGATTTGCATTGGTCCCTATGGTTACTATCCTTTGCATTCTTGGTTCTATGGTTGTCCAGAGTGAACAGTCTTGAGCCACTCTGTCGAATTGGCTTTGGGATTAATTCTTAAAAATGAGGTAAAATAGACAGTTGAATGCATGTGTGATGCTCATAACATTGAATTGTTCGTGCTTTAGCTTCTGGATGATGAAAATGGATTGTGAGCTAATAGTTGACCTCAGTGATACTGCATTCAAGAATTGTAAAAATAATTGCAAATAGCGAAACAAGTAGGTGGTCGACAACCTATTTGCACGGTTTATTTTTAAGATTCAGTAACTAAACAAGCAAACAATGTTGCACTCGAACTGTTAACGTTGACCGAATTATTTGTGAATAATTGACAAAAGTTGGTAAAATTGTCTCGGATTTTCACCTATTTTATATATATACTGACCAGTGTATATAAATACTGACCAGTGGATATAAATACTGACCAGTGTATAGAAATACTGACCAGTGTATATAAATACTGACCAGTGTATATAAATACTGACCAGTGTATATAAGTACTGACCAGTGTATATAAATACTGACCTGTGTATATAAATATTGACCTGTGTATAACTACTGACCGGTGTATATAAATACTGATTGTTGTATATAAATACTGACCAGTGTATATAAGTACTGACCGTGTATATAAATACTGACCGGTGTATATAAATACTAACCGGTGTATATAAATACTGATCGTTGTATATAAATACTGACCAGTGTATATAAATACTGATCGGTGAATATAAATACTGACCTGTGTATAAATACTGACCAGTGTATATAAATACTGACCAGTGAATATAAATACTGACCAGTGTATATAAATACTGATCGGTGTATATAAATACTGACCAGTGTATATAAATACTGACCTGTGTATATAAATACTGACCGGTGTATATAAATACTGACCAGTGTATATAAATACTGACCAGTGTATATAAATACTGACCAGTGTATATAAGTACTGCCCAGTGTATATAAATACTGACCGGTGTATATAAATACTGACCAGTGTATATAAATACTGACCTGTGTATAAATACTGACCAGTGTATATAAATACTGACCAGTGTATATAAATACTGATCGGTGAATATAAATACTGACCTGTGTATAAATACTGACCTGTGTATAAATACTGACCTGTGTATAAATACTGACCTGTGTATATAAATACTGATCGGTGTATATAAATACTGACCTGTGTATAAATACTGACCTGTGTATATAAATACTGACAAGTGTATATAAATACTGACCAGTGTATATAAGTACTGATCAGTGTATATAAGTACTGACCAGTGTATATAAATACTGACCTGTGTATATAAATACTGACCAGTGTATATATAAATACTGACCGGTGTATATAAATACTGACCAGTGTATATAAATACTGACAAGTGTATATAAATAATGACCAGTGTATATAAATACTGACCTGTGTATATAAATACTGACCAGTGTATATAAATACTGACCTGTGTATAAATACTGACCTGTGTAAATAAATACTGACCAGTGTATATAAATACTGACCAGTGTATATAAATACTGATCGGTGTATATAAATACTGACCCGTGTATATAAATACTGACCAGTGTATATAAATACTGACCGGTGTATATAAATACTGACCAGTGTATATAAATACTGACCAGTGTATATAAATACTGAGCAGTGTATATAAATACTGACCGGTGTATATAAATACTGACCAGTGTATATAAATACTGACCGGTGTATATAGATACTGACCAGTGTATATAAATACTCAGTGTATATAAATACTGACCAGTGTATATAAATACTGACCAGTGTATATAAATACTGACCGGTGTATATAAATACTGACCAGTGTATATAAATACTGACCGGTGTATATAAATACTGACCGGTGTATATAAATACTGACCAGTGTATATAAATACTGACCGGTGTATATAAATACTGACCGGTGTATATAAATACTGACCAGTGTATATAAATACTGACCGGTGTATATAAATACTGACCAGTGTATATAAATACTGACCTGTGTATATAAATACTGATCGGTGTATATAAATACTGACCAGTGTATATAAATACTGACCGGTGTATATAAATACTGACCAGTGTATATAAATACTGACCAGTGTATATAAATACTGATCGGTGTATATAAATACTGACCAGTGTATATAAATACTGACCGGTGTATATAAATACTGACCAGTGTATATAAAATACTGACAGGTGTATATAAATACTGACCTGTGTATATAAATACTGACCAGTGTATATAAATACTGACCAGTGTATATAAATACTGACCTGTGTATATAAATACTGATCGGTGTATATAAATACTGACCGGTGTATATAAATACTCAGTGTATATAAATACTGACCAGTGTATATAAATACTGACCTGTGTATATAAATACTGACCGGTGTATATAAATACTGACCGGTGTATATAAATACTGACCAGTGTATATAAATACTGACCAGTGTATATAAATACTGACCAGTATATATAAATACTATACAGGGTATATATAAATACTGACCAGTGTATATAAATACTATACAGAGTATATATAAATACTGACCAGTGTATATAAATACTATACAGAGTATATATAAATACTAACAAGTGGTTGCAAATACCAGTACAGGCAAGCACTAACAAATCTACACAGTCAGCAGAAAAAATCCAAACAGGGTAAAAGGAAGAAAGAGAAGACACACGACGCACACAAGACATCCCTCTGTAAGTGTGTTAAAGAGAATACACACGACGCACACAAGACACCCCCCTGTAAGTGTTTTAAAGAGAATACACACGACGCACACAAGACATCCCCCTGTAAGTGTTTTAAAGAGAAGACACACGACGCACACAAGACATCCCCCTGTAAGTGTTTTAAAGAGAAGACACACGACGCACACAAGACATCCCCCTGTAAGTGTTTTAAAGAGAAGACACACGACGCACACAAGACATCCCCCTGTAAGTGTTTTAAAGAGAAGACACACGACGCACACAAGACATCCCCCTGTAAGTGTTTTAAAGAGAAGACACACGACGCACACAAGACATCCCCCTGTAAGTGTTTTAAAGAGAAGACACACGACGCACACAAGACATCCCCCTGTAAGTGTTTTAAAGAGAAGACACACGACGCACACAAGACATCCCCCTGTAAGTGTTTTAAAGAGAAGACACACGACGCACACAAGACATCCCCCTGTAAGTGTTTTAAAGAGAAGACACACGACGCACACAAGACATCCCCCTGTAAGTGTTTTAAAGAGAAGACACACGACGCACACAAGACATCCCCCTGTAAGTGTTTTAAAGAGAAGACACACGACGCACACAAGACATCCCCCTGTAAGTGTTTTAAAGAGAAGACACACGACGCACACAAGACATCCCCCTGTAAGTGTTTTAAAGAGAAGACACACGACGCACACAAGACATCCCCTGTAAGTGTTTTAAAGAGAAGACACACGACGCACACAAGACATCCCCCTGTAAGTGTTTTAAAGAGAAGACACACGACGCACACAAGACATCCCCCTGTAAGTGTTTTAAAGAGAAGACACACGACGCACACAAGACATCCCCCTGTAAGTGTTTAAAGAGAAGACACACGACGCACACAAGACATCCCTCTGTAAGTGTGTTAAAGAGAATACACACGAGGCACACAAGACACCCCCCTGTAAGTGTTTTAAAGAGAATACACACGACGCACACAAGACATCCCTCTGTAAGTGTTGTATAGAGAATACACACGACGCACACAAGACATCCATCTGTAAGTGTTTTAAAGAGAATACACACGACGCACACAAGACACCCCTCTGTAAGTGTATTAAAGAGAAGACACACGACGCACACAATACATCCCCTGTAAGTGTTTTAAAGAGAATACACACGACGCACACAAGACATCCCTCTGTAAGTGTGTTAAAGAGAATACACACGACGCACACAAGACATCCCCATGTAAGTGTTTTAAAGAGAATACACACGACGCACACAAGACATCCCCCTGTAAGTGTTTTAAAGAGAAACACACGACGCACACAAGACATCCCCCTGTAAGTGTTTTAAAGAGAAGACACTCGCACACAAGACATCCCCCTGTAAGTGTTTTAAAGAGAAGACACACGACGCACACAAGACATCCCCCTGTAAGTGTTTTAAAGAGAAGACACACGACGCACACAAGACATCCCCCTGTAAGTGTTTTAAAGAGAAGACACACGACGCACACAAGACATCCCCCTGTAAGGGTTTAAAGAGAAGACACACGACGCACACAAGACATCCCCTGTAAGTGTTTTAAAGAGAAGACACACGACGCACACAAGACATCCCCCTGTAAGTGTTTTAAAGAGAAGACACACGACGCACACAAGACATCCCCCTGTAAGTGTTTTAAAGAGAAGACTCACGACGCACACAAGACATCCCCCTGTAAGTGTTTTAAAGAGAAGACACACGACGCACACAAGACATCCCTCTGTAAGTGTTTTAAAGAGAAGACACACGACGCACACAAGACATCCCCCTGTAAGTGTTTTAAAGAGAAGACACACGACGCACACAAGACATCCCCCTGTAAGTGTTTTAAAGAGAAGACACACGACGCACACAAGACATCCCCCTGTAAGTGTTTTAAAGAGAAGACACACGACGCACACAAGACATCCCCCTGTAAGTGTTTTAAAGAGAAGACACACGACGCACACAAGACATCCCCCTGTAAGTGTTTTAAAGAGAAGACACACGACGCACACAAGACATCCCCCTGTAAGTGTTTTAAAGAGAAGACACACGACGCACACAAGACATCCCCCTGTAAGTGTTTTAAAGAGAAGACACACGACGCACACAAGACATCCCCCTGTAAGTGTTTTAAAGAGAAGACACACGACGCACACAAGACATCCCTCTGTAAGTGTTTTAAAGAGAAGACACACGACGCACACAAGACATCCCCCTGTAAGTGTTTTAAAGAGAAGACACACGACGCACACAAGACATCCCTCTGTAAGTGTTTTAAAGAGAAGACACACGACGCACACAAGACATCCCCCTGTAAGTGTTTTAAAGAGAAGACACACGACGCACACAAGACATCCCTCTGTAAGTGTTTTAAAGAGAAGACACACGACGCACACAAGACATCCCCTGTAAGTGTTTTAAAGAGAAGACACACGACGCACACAAGACATCCCTCTGTAAGTGTTTTAAAGAGAAGACACACGACGCACACAAGACATCCCCCTGTAAGTGTTTTAAAGAGAAGACACACGACGCACACAAGACATCCCTCTGTAAGTGTTTTAAAGAGAAGACACACGACGCACACAAGACATCCCTCTGTAAGTGTTTTAAAGAGAAGACACACGACGCACACAAGACATCCCTCTGTAAGTGTGTTAAAGAGAAGACACACGACGCTCACAAGACATCCCTCTGTAAGTGTTTTAAAGAGAAAACACACGACGCACACAAGTAATCCCCCTGTAAGTGTTTTAAAGAGAAAACACACGATGCACACAAGACATCCCTCTGTAAGTGTGCATATGTACTTGTTTCACCTTAATAATCGCTTTATTTTATTGATATTCTAATTTACAGTTCATAATCAAAACGTTTACCTACCATTATTTCAAATTTAAATTAATAGTTTAGAAAGTAGTACAACACTGTCATATCACAATTGCACTAAGTACCTTGCCATAGGAGAAGACCTCTATAAGCTATAATACCTTGCTATAGGAGAAGACCTCTATAAGCTATAATACCTTGCCATAGGAGAAGACCTCTATAAGCTATAATACTTTACGCGCCAACCGGGGTCAATCTAGTGAGCAGACGGAAGGACGGGACGTGGGCTGGACACAGCGGGTAATTGAGTCAAAGACGACAACGATGTTATGTTCTTTCTATCTTCTTTTACTCTATGGGCAACTGATACGCATAGACGTGACTGTTGACGATCACTTTACAATATTCGATATACAATATGTGACATATAACATCACCAACTGGCAAAGAAACACGAATTATACATTAAATGACACTAAAATAGCAACGCACCACTGTTAAAACGTCGTCTGCTACGTTATACGGACAGGCAAGGATTCCTGGCTATTTCGGAGTGTTGGCGGCCAAGAATGACGTTCTGTCTCGTATTTATACTAACACACAATGCGACGTGTGGGATGTGGGTGCACACTGTGGAATCCACACATCGCAGTGCATGCGCGTGCCCCACGTGTCGCATGACGCTGCCCACCTGTCGCATTACGTCACACACAAATTTCGTAGTACCACAGGTACTCGCAACTACAAACTAAAATAGAACTGTTGTGTCAACTAAGCACTACATACATATCAATAACACACATAAACTTATAAAGAGGCTCCCCGGAGCTTACGTTTAGACAAATTCGCCACCTATGTATGCCACATACAAGCGATACGCTTTGTTTACAAAAGCAGTGTATAGAACACTGTCGCGTAGCGTCTAATGCACCGTGTACATTCAAGATGGCGGCATACATGCTAAACAAAATACAGTTGGATCTAAACTTCAAATTACACCCATTTGCATACATCAATCGCTTAACAGGAATATACAGTAACACGGATAGGATTAACTACACCCAAACAGAACAATGGTTGAGGATTATCATATCGAAACCATTGAGAATACACGAAACTGGACGTCATGTAAAATATGGCGGTAGATTCAACTGGCGTGATATTCGAAGGCGATCTGTTGTTCTGTTTGATTCAAAGAGCACCGGTCAAATTCCTATAGCGCTGCCAGTAAACATGCAGCACCACACTCCATGGAAATACACCTGGTGAACATAAAGCTCAGAGGGTAAGCTAACACCTAGGGTGTTACATTACCCCCCGGTTCCACATGCAGCAACTCCTGTTGCTGCGCTACACATAGCCGTTTTCACAGAAACCCATTCAGCGGGGTTTACCCTATAACACAATTAATACGTATTTCAGCCATCCCATAACAGTAATAAACATAAAGTGCACGCGGCAGTACCTTAAGGGCATTACTGACTAAATTTACACGCGGCAGTACCTTAACGGTATTGATTATACACATTGCACATTAAAACAATCACAATTTTCCTCAAACGGTTCACACGACTAGAATTTCACTGTCTATATGTCTATAATGTCCATCACACTAGTTAGCGAAAAGTCCATTCAAGCATTCCATATTTACAAGCATATTAGTGTCAGTTCACTTCATCCTGGGTACATATATATGCACGTATTTAGATATCAAACAATTACACCACACACCACGCACTAGGCCTAATGACGCCTCCTCAAAACCGTTTTGTCCTTTTTTCCGGGGATACCGGCTTCCTACCGTTATCTTTGTCAGTTAAGTGAGGCCGTTTCTCTGACGTTGCTGTCGTCTCCCTAGGTGGTCTGGCTGCAGAACGACGTTCGATGGCGGCCCTATCCGCCGCCCGCTCCAACGAGTCGGCCATCCTCGCCATGGTGCGCCCCATCTCTCGGTCATTCCTGCTGCTCCGATCCATCGCTTCCACTACCCTCGACAGTTTCTCCTCCAACACCTTCTCTAGGCTTGCTATGGCCAGGGACGTCGCTGTCGGTGGCGGTTTATCCCCTGGCCTATTTGCTGCCACAACGTCGGTCTGGCATGTTTTATCCACCAACGCCGGTGCTGGGTTCGATCCCTGCGCCTGCGTTGGACCTGGCGCCGGAGAGATCGCGTACGACTGTTCGCCCCACCCTAACAACTGGGCCTTGATGTCTACCACGGTCGGGGACATTAACTCCGTTGGCAACTCCGGTGTTCTCAGGATCCGGGCGGTTGTTGCACTGCCGTCCGCCGCATAACCGGGCAGCCCCACTGTTGGTGACAGCGGTGTGGAGTCCAATCCGGATGGTATGTACATGTCACCGAACGATGGCGAGTACGGCGAAAACCCGAGGTGGGTTGCTAGCCCCGTTGGTAGCCTCCTCGCGCGGAACGTTTCGGGGATTGCCGTCGACGTGACGTTGGCGACTACTGATGGTGGGTTGTTTACGGCTGGAACGTAGGTCCTCCCTCGGCAGCTCTCTCCGGAGTACCCAGGCTGGGATGGGTCATACTCTGGTACCGCCGCCTGCTGCTTACCCAAGATCTCCGTCAGCATCTGTGGCGTTACTTTCACACTGATCAAACCCGCCTCGTCCTGAACGTGGTCGCTTCTTGTTCCCTGCTCGATGCCGAGGTCTGCGTAACTTCCAAGGTCACCGGGCGCTGTATTCCCCTTGTTCATCGACTCCGCGGCGGTCGCCTCCCTGAAATCGACTCCCTCCAAAACAAGCATAGGAGTCGCGTTCTGGCCAAGAAATCTTCTAGGGTCTCCACCGGCGCGGTCTGCTTCAGACGCATGCCTCGAGTAGTTCGTTATGTGCTTCTCCAACGCGTCTCTCGTCGTGCAACGGAACATACATAGGGTACAGTAAAACGGAGCCTGATCTAGTGCTGTGTGGTCCTTATATACGTGCATGATCATCCGGTATCGCTCTGCCACATAAATACGATTCCGCTTCTCGCATTTCATACATACATGAAGTCGCCTCTTCATTCGTCTAGATTCCATGATAACCTGGAAAACACGAAGAATAGAATGGTGTCAACAGGCTGCACAACATTCGCCAAGGCGAAAGCTCACTAGTGGTCTCCCATGTCCGATATCTAGTCATCCCCCTCAGGTCCCCTCGCCCCATACAACAAGAGCCACTCTACAATCATTCTATCTACACATCTGCCCCGTCCTGCATAGGTGGGGACCTTCGGCGTTCATCCCCTAACTTCCTCGCCCACCTGGGCAAAGAACTGCCGTCATATCTCTTCAGCTTGTTGTGATGGGCCTGTCGTCTGCTGCCTCGTCCGTCAGTCTGCACCGTGAAGGTAACCGGCGACATCTTCCCGACCACAATGTAGGGCCCCTCGAACCTCCTCTCCAGCTTCGGTGTGATCCCAGGCTTCCTGGCCTCATGCAAGAGCCACACCGGATCCCCAATGTTGTACTCGTGAAAGGTGGACTTAATATCATATCGTTCCTTGCTCCTCCGCGCGTTCGCCTTGAGATACCTACGAGCAACATGATGAGCTTTTAACATGCGATCTCTAATCAACTGAGTGTGCTCTGCCTCAGTGACGGGACTGGTACTACTAGCGTACCCATGGACGACATCCTAATTTCCCGACCGAAGCACAACAGATTTGGTGTCAACTTGGTAGATTCGTTCGGCGAAGAGCGATAGGCTCCCGCAAGGCAACCTAGGAATTGGTCCCACTCCTCTTGATCTACCAGAAACGCTTTGATCATCTGTACAAGGGTGCGATTAAAGCGTTCAGTCTGGCCGTTTCCTTTTGGGTTCCTCGGGGTGGTGCGGCTTTTCCTGATTTCAAAAAGCTTGCATAACTCCTTAAACAGCTTTCCCTCAAACGTCATCCCTAGGTCCGTGTGGATGGATAGCGGGCAGCCCCACCGCGAAATGAAATCATTTGCGATTCTCAGTGCACATATATCTGCATGTTGTGAGGGCATCGGAATTACCTCCACATACTTGGTAAAATGGTCTGTTAACACCATTATATACCTGTTTCCATTCTCGGTTATCGGCAATGGTCCGAGGAAGTCAATCGCCAGGGTATCCCATGGCGCCCCACTCGTCAGGTGCCCCATCGGTGCCTTTGGGGTTCTGTTAGGAATCGCGTCCGCCGCGCATATATCGCATGCCCGCACGTGTAGCCTCACCTCGTCTTTAAGATTGTACCAGTAGTAATTTTGCAGTACTCTGTACAGAGTCCTCTTTGTCCCTAGGTGACCGGCTAGGACGCTGTCATGCGCCTGCCTAAGTACCTGTTTTTTCATGGTGCCAGGTGTCACCAGCTGAGTATATTCCCCTGTACCATTCTGCTTCTTAAACGATCTACACAGCAATCCTTCCCTAAAGACCAACGAATCCCATATCATCCAGTAGTGTCTCGCGGTCGGGCTTGCTGATATCATTTCCGACGCCTCGGGTTTCTTCTGACTCTTTGCGGCTGCATAAATCTCAGTAATATCGGCATCATCCTCCTGCTGGTCGGCCATCTCCTTCGTGGTGAACAGCGTGAACCAACCGTCATCCGATGCGGCAGTGTCCTGAGTGCGTGTAACCACCTTTACGTGCCTGACCGCAACCGACTCACTGTGTATCTGTGGCTCATCATGTCCTTCCTCGGGCTCCGCGCCCTCTTTCCCGTTGCGATCTAGCAGCATAATCTCCGCCCTCCTACGGCACTTGTTACACGGCCCACACTTCAGGGGCTCGCTCATGTCAACTTCGCTACACCCGCACTCTCGCGGATTTTCGCAGCGCGATAGTGCATCGCAGTGAGCCTGCATCTTTCCTGGTCGGTATTCAATGATGAAGTCGAACGGGGCAAGTATTTCTATCCATCTGGCTATCTTCCCATTCGGCTCCTTCAGACTAAAAAGCCAAGTAAGAGCCTGGTGGTCACTTCGCACCTTGAACTTTCTTCCCGCGAGATACTGACGAAAGTACTGCATGAAATACACTACTGCTAGCAGCTCCTTCTCTGTCACGCAGTAATTGCGTTCGGCTTTGTTCATAGATCTACTGGCGTATGCAATCACTCGTTCACGACCCGACTGCATTTGAGCTAGCACACCCCCAATCCCTTTTCCCGAAGCATCAACATCTAAGTAGAACTCACCCCCTTCGTTCAGCGGGTATCCCATTACGTCAGTTCCCGTAAGTTTGGTCTTCAAAGTTACAAACGCTTCTTGACGCTCAGCCGTCCACACAAAATCTGCATCCTTCTTTGTCAATTCCACCAACGGCCTTGCGATCTTAGCAAAGTTCTTTACGAACCGCCTATAGTACGACCCGGTGGCAACAAACTGTTTCACTTGTTTTGACGTGGTAGGCGTCGGCCAATCAACGACCTTTGCAATGTTGGTGGGGTCCGGACGCACGCCATCCCTTGACACTATATGTCCCAGGAATACCACTTCCGTTTGCAGCATGTGGCATTTGTCCGGCCTCAGCTTCAACCCAGCCTGCTGAATCCTGGACAGTACTTCATCCACCCGCTGTAGGTGCTCGCCAAGGTCAGCGCCGAAGACTACGATATCATCCACATACACAAGACATGTCTGCCATTGGAGTCCCTGTAACACCAACTCCATTGTTCGCTGGAACGTACTACTGCTATTGCTGAGACCGAACGGCATTCGTTTCATCTCGTATAGACCATATTTGCACGTAAATGCACTTTTTGGGATGTCCTCCTGCTTAAGGGGTATCTGGAAGTACCCGCTGGTTAAATCAAACGAGCTAAACAGGCCCGTGCCCGCCACCGCATCAAGGCAGTCCTGAACCCTGGGGAGCGGGAACCCATCTGGCTTCACCAGTGCATTTACCTTCCGGTAATCGACGCAGGGTCGTACCGCGCCCGACTTCTTGCGAACAAAGACGATCGGGCTGGCCCAGGGGCTCGTGCTTTTCTGGATGACTCCTTTCTTCAGTAGGTCATCAATAGCCGCTTTCTCCTCCGCCGCGTACGCCAGTGGGACCCTTCGAGGCCTCTGCTTGATTGGCGCTGCATCACCAGTGTCAATCGAATGCTCGGCCAGGTCAGTGAGTCCAATGTCCCATTCGTTTTTTGAGAAAGTGTCCCCATATTTGGCGAGTAGTCCTGCGATCTGTCTCTTCTCGAGTTCGGTTTTCCCTTCTGTTGACCTCTCAAACAGACATCTTAGGTGGTCTGGGACGTCTGTTAAACGGGTTGGTGTGGTATCCTCATTGATCTTCGTTATTCCGGTCCGTGAGGTAGCGACACGCCTGACCCTAACCATATTCCCATCTTCATTCTCATTTTCTTTTCCAGTCAGAACACTGACAACCCTCTCGATTCGTTCTGCGTAGCCTACGCAAACCTGTTGCCGCAACACGACGTCTATTGGGAAAGGGTTAAGTACCCTGACTTTACACGTTGGCCCTTTGTTAATGTCTACTAAGGTCGATGCCATCACAAGCTTATACTTTTCCTGGAGGCCATCGATTGGCTCCACCAGGTATTCCGCATGTGCATCTGCGTCATCGTCCTCTTCTCTCTCGACATACACGTCCACCACTGTCTCAGCCCCACCTGGCAGGCACGCATCATCCGCTATGGTGACTCTCCTCGACCAGCTTCTTCTCCCTACCTGAATACATGGTATATCCGTCCCATCTAGCCGTATCAACCCCTCGCTTAGGAGTAAATCAGCAGGCCCCTTTTCACTCTTCATTAGTATATCATAGCCCAACAAGGCGTCATCTTCTATTTCAGCCACCACCATTTCGCGTACCATCTCGTACGATCCTAATGTAATATGAAACTCTGCCTTCCCCATCTCTTTTATTGGCGAACCATTCGCCCCACGAAGGCCTCCGGACTTCGCTAACTGTGGCCGGTAGCCCTCCTCCAACCTCTCATATACCCTTGATGAGAGCACGGTCATGGTAGCCCCAGTATCTACCGTAAATAGGATGCTCATCCCCGCTACTTTCCCCTTCACGTACGCCCCATCGCCGAGTATTCTGTCCCCATTTGTACCGTCCTCATTTGCTGTCCCCTTCATTGTGGCTCCTTTAATGTGACCTCTCTCCTCTAATCGGACCATCTCCCGGTCACTCGGGTAGGTCCATTGTCGTTTAAATTCTGCTCGGCCGATCTAGGACTCGCACCCTCTTGTCTGCGTCCCTCCATGCCCCTCGTTCTAACAGAGAATCCCTTCTCTGGGCAGTTGCGAGCATAATGACCAGGTCTATTGCAGCGGAAACACTCGATGTCCCTGTTACGCCAAGGCCTCTTTGCCGTCTCGGGCATCTTTTCCGGGCAGTCACGGGCATAGTGGCCGGGACTTCTGCAGTGGAAACACTCCACGTTCCTGGTCCGTTGTGCTGGCATGCCTCTTGGGTACCTGGCGTGGTCCGTTTCCTCCAGCTTCGCCAACCTCTCTAAGATTTTCGCTAAGACCTCTTCTTGTTTACTTGGCCCAATTGTGCCTTGGTCGCCACTTTCCCTGCTGGGTGCTGTACTCCCCCCTTTCGCTGTTATCACGGTGCCCCCCTCCGCCGGAACCCTGGCCACTATCCCCGACATTTCATATTCCGTCTCGTCTGACTGAAGTGTCCTTCGGGTTGTCCTGTACTTCCTGTCTATGGCCCCCGCATTCCTTGTCTGAACGAAGTTAACCACATGATATACAGCCTCATCAACCGTCTCTGGTTCCTTGTGGAACTCCACTTCAAATCTGACCTCATCGTCCCTCAGTCCGTCCAGGAATTTTCTCACTAGGTCCTCCTCCCTGGTCCTCCTGTCCCTGAATCCATGCGCCTTGTCGTACAACATCTTAAGATCGGCTGCGTATTCCTCGGCAGTTTCTCCAGCCTTCTGGTGCCGCCTACTAAATTTGGCTGCAAACGACCTGCTCGTCTCAACCACTCTGAATCGGTTCCGCATCTCCCTCACTAGCTCCTCATAGTTTCCCAGAATGGCTTTCGGCAATTGTCCGAATAAAAACTGTGCCGCAAGGCCTTCCATTCGCGGCAGTAGCTGGTCTATTTTAGTATCGTCATCCCAGTTGTGTCGATCAGCTATGGCTTCGAATCTCGCTATCCACACTTGCCACTCGTCTTTGCCGGTAAACGCTGGTATCCTTACATCCGTTGCCTGGTTCCGCATTCCATGAATTCTGTTGAATTGTGGCGGATAATTTCTCCACGAGGGATTCATCTGCGCATGCCCCGGGCATCTGGAATAGTGCCTTTCGGAACTTGACGCAACGCAACGGGTAGCTGAGTTGTAGTTAGCATTGTGTACAGAGGATCCCGGGACCACCTCATCCACCTCTGGTAACCGACCATCTCGCACGTCCCCCTGGTGCAGCCTGTCTCGACTTGGTTGCACCTCATAATCACTGTGACTGTTACTCGTTCGATCCCCACCACGATTCACATCACGGGTAATGGCCTGCTTCACATCTCGTAACTCAGTGACCATGTCCTTCAACACTCCAAACATGCCCTTTAATCCTGCCGTATTAACTGCGTCGTCTGCATGCAATGGTACATCTCTCGACCCGGTGTCATCTCGTCCATGTAACAACTGTGAGGACTCTAAAGCAGCATCCCTCAGCAAGCTATCCACGCTTCCAGCCCTGGGTACGCCTCCCTGACTGTCTCTAGATTGCTCACGGCGCCTTATATATATCTCCCCATCACTCCCAGCAGGTGTATGACTATCCATGCTCTATGAGAGTCTGTGCTGAGTTCGAATCTCTGGATCCTCGTAGAAACTTAAAGGATCCCACTTCTGACACCAAAATAAAAATGTTACGCGCCAACCGGGGTCAATCTAGTGAGCAGACGGAAGGACGGGACGTGGGCTGGACACAGCGGGTAATTGAGTCAAAGACGACAACGATGTTATGTTCTTTCTATCTTCTTTTACTCTATGGGCAACTGATACGCATAGACGTGACTGTTGACGATCACTTTACAATATTCGATATACAATATGCGACATATAACATCACCAACTGGCAAAGAAACACGAATTATACATTAAATGACACTAAAATAGCAACGCACCACTGTTAAAACGTCGTCTGCTACGTTATACGGACAGGCAAGGATTCCTGGCTATTTCGGAGTGTTGGCGGCCAAGAATGACGTTCTGTCTCGTATTTATACTAACACACAATGCGACGTGTGGGATGTGGGTGCACACTGTGGAATCCACACATCGCAGTGCATGCGCGTGCCCCACGTGTCGCATGACGCTGCCCACCTGTCGCATTACGTCACACACAAATTTCGTAGTACCACAGGTACTCGCAACTACAAACTAAAATAGAACTATTGTGTCAACTAAACACTGCATACATATCAATAACACACATAAACTTATAAAGAGGCTCCCCGGAGCTTACGTTTAGACAAATTCGCCACCTATGTATGCCACATACAAGCGATACGCTTTGTTTACAAAAGCAGTGTATAGAACACTGTCGCGTAGCGTCTAATGCACCGTGTACATTCAAGATGGCGGCATACATGCTAAACAAAATACAGCTGGATCTAAACTTCAAATTACACCCATTTGCATACATCAATCGCTTAACAGGAATATACAGTAACACGGATAGGATTAACTACACCCAAACAGAACAATGGTTGAGGATTATCATATCGAAACCATTGAGAATACACGAAACTGGACGTCATGTAAAATATGGCGGTAGATTCAACTGGCGTGATATTCGAAGGCGATCTGTTGTTCTGTTTGATTCAAGGAGCACCGGTCAAATTCCTATAGCGCTGCCAGTAAACATGCAGCACCACACTCCATGGAAATACACCTGGTGAACATAAAGCTCAGAGGGTAAGCTAACACCTAGGGTGTTACAAT
>CM026395.1:57509577-57548508 GCA_014843695.1 Archivesica marissinica
ATATACTAGAGGACATAGAAAACGCACACCTACATTATATACTAGAGGACATAGAAAACGCACACCTACATTATATACTAGAGGACATAGAAAACGCACATACATTATATACTAGAGGACATAGAAAACGCACACCTACATTATATACTAGAGGACATAGAAAACGCACACCTACATTATATACTGGAGGACATAGAAAACGCACACCTACATTATATACTGGAGGACATAGAAAACGCACACCTACATTATATACTAGAGGACATAGAAACGCACACCTACATTATATACTAGAGGACATAGAAACGCACACCTACATTATATACTAGAGGACATAGAAAACGCACACCTACATTATATACTAGAGGACATAGAAAACGCACACCTACATTATATACTAGAGGACATAGAAAACGCACACCTACATTATATACTAGAGGACATAGAAAACGCACACCTACATTATATACTAGAGGACATAGAAAACGCACACCTACATTATATACTAGAGGACATAGAAAACGCACACCTACATTATATACTAGAGGACATAGAAAACGCACACCTACATTATATACTAGAGGACATAGAAAACGCACACCTACATTATATACTAGAGGACATAGAAAACGCACACCTACATTATATACTAGAGGACATAGAAAACGCACACCTACATTATATACTAGAGGACATAGAAAACGCACACCTACATTATATACTAGAGGACATAGAAAACGCACACCTACATTATATACTAGAGGACATAGAAAACGCACACCTACATTATATACTAGAGGACATAGAAAACGCACACCTACATTATATACTAGAGGACATAGAAAACGCACACCTACATTATATACTAGAGGACATAGAAAACGCACACCTACATTATATACTAGAGGACATAGAAAACGCACACCTACATTATATACTAGAGGACATAGAAAACGCACACCTACATTATATACTAGAGGACATAGAAAACGCACACCTACATTATATACTAGAGGACATAGAAAACGCACACCTACATTATATACTAGAGGACATAGAAAACGCACACCTACATTATATACTAGAGGACATAGAAAACGCACACCTACATTATATACTAGAGGACATAGAAAACGCACACCTACATTATATACTAGAGGACATAGAAAACGCACACCTACATTATATACTAGAGGACATAGAAAACGCACACCTACATTATATACTAGAGGACATAGAAAACGCACACCTACATTATATACTAGAGGACATAGAAAACGCACACCTACATTATATACTAGAGGACATAGAAAACGCACACCTACATTATATACTAGAGGACATAGAAAACGCACACCTACATTATATACTAGAGGACATAGAAAACGCACACCTACATTATATACTAGAGGACATAGAAAACGCACACCTACATTATATACTAGAGGACATAGAAAACGCACACCTACATTATATACTAGAGGACATAGAAAACGCACACCTACATTATATACTAGAGGACATAGAAAACGCACACCTACATTATATACTAGAGGACATAGAAAACGCACACCTACATTATATACTAGAGGACATAGAAAACGCACACCTACATTATATACTAGAGGACATAGAAAACGCACACCTACATTATATACTAGAGGACATAGAAAACGCACACCTACATTATATGATTATTATTACTACATGAAAACGAAATACGAAGGATTCCATCAAAGATATATCAAACCTTTATTACAAAACACAAACTGAACAACTAAACATATTCCAAAATGTTTAAAACTATGTATTTATATAGATATTGTTTTTCATGTGAAAACACAACTTATCCGAAGTGTGCGTTTTCTATGTCCTCTAGTATATGTACATTTAGACACATGTAGTGTTTAATAGTGTCAACTAGAACCACATATGTTGTTAAGGTCGTCAATCGTCAAATTACTTGCCCCTCATCACCGTAGGTTCGTATCCCACTGGGTGTGTCGAATTATTTGGTGTGAGGAAGCTATGCAGCTGACTTGCGGAAGGTCGGTGGTTCTACCTGGGTGCCCGTCCGTGCCTTCATTGCTACTCGGAGGGGCATCCGGGGTCGTCCTACACCACACATAGCTTGAAAGTCGTGATAGCGCAGTGGACGCGCGTTCGCTTCAGGTGCGACAGATCCGGAGTTCGAGCCCCGCTGGAGCCGTTACGATTATGCCCTTAGGCAAGACATTTAAATTCTACGTTGCCTCTTCTCTCTCCCTCGTGGCGATGGATTCCATCAGGAATGAGGTCTCGAGAGTGATTAATATAAGTTTAAGAACTTGTTTCGCAATCGAGCTCAAATAAATTTGTATAAACTAAATAGCTGGATAGTCGACATATGACCTTGACATGTTGCGACTATAAACCAAAGAACAAACAAATAATACTGATATATGTGGCTACAAAAGTAGCTTTTAATAAAATGTTGAACTAAATATTCGAGGAAAGTGTAATCTACCTAGGTTAATTTTAGTTTAAACATTATTTATTGCAGTATTTGTTCATGTAGGCCTAATCAAGAAATGAACATTTTACATATAATTTAACAGCAGTAGACTGAACGTGATAAAAACGAAAGATATATTAGTATATAGTTCTTCTCCCTATCAATTGATTGATATACAATAGGCATATATATATAACAATGAAAATACGTGAAATCTATTCTAGGTATATGCTAAAGAATTTCGGATGTTATTTCAGATGTTATTTCAGATGTTATTTCAGAAGTTATTTCAGATGTTATTTCAGATGTTATTTCAGATGTTATTTCAGAAGTTATTTCAGATGTTATTTCAGATGTTATTTCAGATGTTATTTCAGAAGTTATTTCAGATGTTATTTCAGATGTTATTTCAGATGTTATTTCAGAAGTTATTTCAGATGTTATTTCAGATGTTATTTCAGATGTTATTTCAGAAGTTATTTCAGATGTTATTTCAGATGTTATTTCAGATGTTATTTCAGAAGTTATTTCAGATGTTATTTCAGATGTTATTTCAGATGTTATTTCAGAAGTTATTTCAGATGTTATTTCAGATGTTATTTCAGATGTTATTTCAGAAGTTATTTCAGATGTTATTTCAGATGTTATTTCAGATGTTATTTCAGAAGTTATTTCAGATGTTATTTCAGATGTTATTTCAGATGTTATTTCAGATTATTTCAGAAGTTATTTCAGATGTTATTTCAGATGTTATTTCAGATGTTATTTCAGATGTTATTTCGATGTTATTTCAGATGTTATTTCAGATGTTATTCAGAGTATTTCAGATGTTATTTCAGATGTTATTTCAGATGTTATTTCAGATGTTATTTCAGATGTTATTTCAGATGTTATTTCAGATGTTATTTCAGATGTTATTTCAGATGTTATTTCAGATGTTATTTCAGATGTTATTTCAGATGTTATTTCAGAAGTTATTTCAGATGTTATTTCAGATGTTATTTCAGATGTTATTTCAGATGTTATTTCAGATGTTATTTCAGATGTTATTTCAGATGTTATTTCAGATGTTATTTCAGATGTTATTTCAGATGTTATTTCAGATGTTATTTCAGATGTTATTTCAGATGTTATTTCAGAAGTTATTTCAGATGTTATTTCAGATGTTATTTCAGATGTTATTTCAGATGTTATTTCAGATGTTATTTCAGATGTTATTTCAGATGTTATTTCAGATGTTATTTCAGATGTTATTTCAGATGTTATTTCAGATGTTATTTCAGAAGTTATTTCAGATGTTATTTCAGATGTTATTTCAGATGTTATTTCAGATGTTATTTCAGATGTTATTTCAGATGTTATTTCAGAAGTTATTTCAGATGTTATTTCAGATGTTATTTCAGAGTTATTTCAGATGTTATTTCAGATGTTATTTCAGAGTTATTTCAGATGTTATTTCAGATGTTATTTCAGATTATTTCAGATGTTATTTCAGATGTTATTTCAGATGTTATTTCAGAAGTTATTTCAGAAGTTATTTCAGATGTTATTTCAGATGTTATTTCAGATGTTATTTCAGATGTTATTTCAGATGTTATTTCAGATGTTATTTCAGATGTTATTTCAGAAGTTATTTCAGATGTTATTTCAGATGTTATTTCAGATGTTATTTCAGATGTTATTTCAGATGTTATTTCAGATGTTATTTCAGATGTTATTTCAGATGTTATTTCAGATGTTATTTCAGATGTTATTTCAGATGTTATTTCAGATGTTATTTCAGATGTTATTTCAGAAGTTATTTCAGATGTTATTTCAGATGTTATTTCAGATGTTATTTCAGATGTTATTTCAGAAGTTATTTCAGATGTTATTTCAGATGTTATTTCAGATGTTATTTCAGATGTTATTTCAGATGTTTTTTATTTCAGATGTTATTTCAGATGTTATTTCAGATGTTATTTCAGAGTATTTCAGAAGTTATTTCAGATGTTATTTCAGATGTTATTTCAGAAGTTATTTCAGAAGTTATTTCAGAAGTTATTTCAGATGTTATTTCAGAAGTTATTTCAGATGTTATTTCAGATGTTATTTCAGATGTTATTTCAGATGTTATTTCAGATGTTATTTCAGATGTTATTTCAGAAGTTATTTCAGATGTTATTTCAGATGTTATTTCAGATGTTATTTCAGATGTTATTTCAGATGTTATTTCAGATGTTATTTCAGATGTTATTTCAGATGTTATTTCAGATGTTATTTCAGATGTTATTTCAGATGTTATTTCAGATGTTATTTCAGATGTTATTTCAGATGTTATTTCAGATGTTATTTCAGATGTTATTTCAGATGTTATTTCAGATGTTATTTCAGAAGTTATGGTATTTAGGTTATTTTTCGATTTGCGGGAATGTGTTTATAAACCTGGCTGCTGTTTTTCGATCCGTTACGTTAATCATCAGCTCTGTATCTCCAAATATAAATTCTATATAAATAGTTCTTTCTTCAGGCGACGGATTTGGAATATGATATTCTATTTTGCCTAGCAACCAACAGTTTTTATCAGTCACATACGTAGGGTTGAGTTCAGAAGAAAAGTAGACATCGATTTCGATAACTTTCTGGAATGGTTCGATGGTGGTGAGAGAATCGTAAGACATAAACCCGACTGGAGCTCGGGAACCAGCTGTTATGAATGGGCAGAACACGTCAGTGATGAAGTCCATACCGTGAAGCATGACCAACCGGTCGTCAGGGTGAACGTCCGGGTTAAATAGCTTGGCTTTTCGCAAGCCGTATGTATAGCGAATAACTCGCTGGAATATGCTACGTGGTTGATGACCAAACATAACCGCACCTTTTAAAACAGCTAGTTCCGGTTCCGGTGGTACGATGATGTGTTTTATGTTTGTTTTATCGAGTTCATCTTTCAACATTTCTTGAACAATGGTTGAAGAAGCCATTCCACCGACAAGAATCAAAATACTACACCCCTTGGCGCTCTTCAGAACTGTTCTTATACTTCGTGCAATTTGCGCACATGTTGCACGAAATAGATCGCAACACAGCGACGGCTCAATGTGTAGATTATTGTCACCAACTTTTATTTTGTCTCTGTACATAGACTTGGCGATCACTGAACTCAATGTCTCACCTTTGTGGATTTTACGGCAAATTCTCTCCAACCCTACTGGAATACGAACTTGCAACGACTTCTTCTGACTCGTTGTTACTAGACGCTTGAATGATTCAAAGTCACGTAGTAGCTGAAAGAGCTCGGGTTTATATTCATCCAAGAACTCTCGTACAGCCGGAGCCCCCAGGAGTCGCACCAAAAATTGAAGAAATGCATTGTCAATGTGCCCAGATCCGACCATACAGCCACCACCTTTATTCTGTTCCTTTACCCGACCATCTTGACGTTTCTGGTGATAAACAACATCCGTCTTCCCGCCTGAATCATACATGAAATATATTTTTTATTATATACATTATTTATATGTATCGTAGGTGATTTTCAAATTCTGAAGCTTCAATGATGTTGCATTGTGATCGAGTTTCGTCCTTCTAATTTTCGTTAGGTCAATTATAATGGTTCAAAACACCACATTCCATAATATGCGTGGCTACTATGCCATGTATGCTGTTTGAATAATGCACATACTTCAATAAAACACTTGGTTACTAGGTCAGTTGTACTGTTTGAATAATCCACAGACTTCAACTAAACACTTGGTTACTAGGTCAGTTGTACTGTTTGAATAATCCACATACTTCAACTAAAAACTTGGTTACTAGGTCAGTTGTACTGTTTGAATAATCCACAGACTTCAATGAAAACACTTGGTTACTAGGTCAGTTATACTCTTTGAATAATCCACATACTTCAACTAAACCACTTGGTTACTAGGTCAGTTATACTCTTTGAATAATCCATAGACTTCAACTAAACACTTGGTTACTAGGTCAGTTATACTCTTTGAATAATCCACAGACTTCAACTAAACACTTGGTTACTAGGTCAGTTATACTCTTTGAATAATCCACAGACTTCAACTAAACACTTGGTTACTTGGTCAGTTATACTCTTTGAATAATCCACAGACTTCAACTAAACACTTGGTTACTAGGTCAGTTATACTGTTTGAATAATCCACAGACTTCAACTAAACACTTGGTTACTAGGTCAGTTATACTGTTTGAATAATCCACATACTTCAACTAAACACTTGGTTACTAGGTCAGTTATACTCTTTGCATAATCCACAGACTTCAATAAAACACTTGGTTACTAGGTCAGTTATACTGTTTGAATAATCCAAATACTTCAATAAAACACTTACTTACTAGGTCAGTTATACTGTTTGATCAACCGACTCCAACGACTAATATGTTCGGAGTGTTGAGGAAACACATTTTGGGGATTTTGCTGTGTTTATTTAATTCTAAGAATTAAACTAATCAATAAGTATTAAAAACTATTTATCTCGTTAAAGCTTACAATTACTGGGGGGGGGGGGGGCAACATACCAAATACACACAAGTATTGAACTGTTGTATGTATAGTATATAAGCCGAAAACGATCCAATATGTAAAATATTGGACTGTGTGAGTCCCGTCCATACCGCGCTGATAACTCTACTGGACATGCAGTGTGTGTGTGTTTTACGTTTATTTATCGTCGATACCGGTTGCCCATATGAGCGACGCCTCCTGAAGAGATTAGTCATTTTAGACTTATGGAGGATAGTGCAATGATACAGACATGGAGGATAGTGTAATGATACAGACAGAGACCCATTCCAGAGTCTCCTTTGGTTGTTTTATGTGCACGGTGTACAGCACCGATACGAGACCTCGGTTTAAAGTCCCATCTAATGACTGTTAATTTGATTAGGGTCAGACGGGGGATCGAACCTGCGATCCCTCGATTACCAGTCCATCGTGTTAACCACTGAACTACAGGTCCGTCTGTGGTAATCACTGAACTGGGCTTGTGTTCTTTTTATAGCAAACCTTTCATACAGTTATTATACTGCAAATGACAAAGTTACTGACGACTTTGTAATGTGTTTTACGTTTATCGTCGCTACCGATTGTCCATATGAGCGACGCCTCCTGAAGAGATTAGTCATTTTAGATTTTTGGAGGATAGTGCAATGATACAGACAAATACCCATTCCAGAGTCTCATCTGGTTCGTTTACGTGCACGGTGTACAGCTGTACAGCACCGACACGAGAACACGGTTTAACGTCCCACCTGAAAGACTGTTAATTTTATTAGGGTCAGACGGGGGTTCGAACCTGCGATCCCTGGATTACCAGTCCAGAGTGTTACCACTGGACTACAGATCCGTCTGTAAGGACATACAGTGGTCAAGTATGTACTATTATATATGTCCATACCTCCTATATCAGCGACAGCGTACATAGCTCCAGCAGCATGAATAGGAAGCTTGCCCACACCTTTCAATAAAACACTTGGTTACTAGGTCAGTTGTACTGTTTGAATAATCCACAGACTTCAACTAAACACTTGGTTACTAGGTCAGTTGTACTGTTTGAATAATCCACATACTTCAACTAAACACTTGGTTACTAGGTCAGTTATACTCTTTGAATAATCCACATACTTCAACTAAACCACTTGGTTACTAGGTCAGTTATACTCTTTGAATAATCCATAGACTTCAACTAAACACTTGGTTACTAGGTCAGTTATACTCTTTGAATAATCCACAGACTTCAACTAAACACTTGGTTACTAGGTCAGTTATACTCTTTGAATAATCCACAGACTTCAACTAAACACTTGGTTACTAGGTCAGTTATACTCTTTGAATAATCCACAATGAAATCAGTCACGTGATTAATGGCAGGTGTTGTGAAAAATTTGCTCGCGATTATTTTATTAAATACCGTGATGTAGACTTATCCTTATGTGGCCAAAAATGGATATTTAATGGCAAAGTGTATTGTGTTGAAGTGCTAGATAGTGATATTACTGATGGATAACTAGAATGGATGTTATGATATCGACATAAATCTATGGAAAACGAGGTACATCTTGTATACCAATAACACTACTATATATAGATGACTTTTCACCTGTCTGTCAAAAACCGTTAAGTTTCTTTTGTGTTCACAAATATCGAGTGTTACGTCTCACGCTCAACGTTTCTTCACCTGTATTACACAACTTTAAGAACGCTTTAGTCATAAACTGGTTATGACTACAGTCACCTCTACACCACTCTCCCACAAGAAATCTGAAAAGCGTGATCTATCGTCTCCACACATTATTATTGACAATAAGAAAGGCAAATTCTGTGAATCTTTAGACATGTCTAAAATTGAGCCTTCTATCACTGACGACCTAGCTGTGCATCATATACAGCTCAGCCGTGATGATCTCGTCGCGATATCAAACCAGCTCCATGAAACATTCAGAGCCGACATGGAAGCGATGGTTAAAGCTATTGTGCAATCTGTGTTGCCTCAGTTAATCGACGGTGTCAATGCGGCGCTTACAGACAAGGTCGACCGCCTAACCATTGCAAACCAACGGCTACATGACGATGTTCGTGCGCTACAGTTACAAGCAGATCGTACCGAGCAATATAGTAAGCGTAACTGCCTACGCATCACTGGTTTGTCCGAGTCTTCCGGAGAGAACACGGATCAACTTGTCCTTGATATGGCCAATTCATTAGGTGCTGATCTATCTCTTGCTGAGATAGATCGTTCTCATCGCCTTGGTCCACGCATCGCACCACTCCCCTCGGCTAGTCAAGAATCCACCTCTGTATACAAGATGAAGCCCAGAGATGTAATAGTGAAGTTTACCTCCTATCGTGCCCGACAAAAGTTATACTTGACTCGTTCACGTGCCAGGAACATCGATAAATACAGAGGAAAATGTATCAATGAATCGTTAACAAAAATGCGTGGCATAATCTTCTTCGAAGCCAGAACATTGGTTTTTCAGCATCATGTTGAAAGTGCGTGGACTACTGACGGTGTTATTCTCGTTCGGGACAAGCACATGAGGGTACACCGCATCGAATCCAGTGAGGAATTGCAGAAGCTTTATCCTCCTAAACCACTGTCGTGCGCAGCTGCTACGAGCGAGTAGTTACTTTTGAACAGCAGGACATTAGCGGTTATCAGTACACTTATAATGCCTGATATTGAACTGTGACTAAAGCCAGTGTATCTACTCCACGTTGTTTTTATTGTACATATGTATGTAATGAACAGTTCATTCAGAAAGTGTGGTATATATATACACGAGGATAACCAAAATATCATGGTAACCATTATGGTTTTATGTGGTTCAATGCATAGTTTATTCGTGCGGCATTTTACATTGTGCTATTGATAGCCTCTACTATAATTGATTAATTTCGTCACCATCTATGTGCTAGTGTGTATTGTGTATTCATCGTATTTAATGCAATGTATATTATCTTCGTGCCGCATTTTACATTGTGTTAATGATAGCCTCACTTACAATTGATTAATATCAACACAAACTATGTGTTAGTATGCATTGTGTATATCGTCTTGAATGCAATGCATAGTATCTTCGTGCCGCACTCTACATTATGCTAATGATTGATAGCCTCACTTACAATTGATTAATATCAACACAAGCACT
Organism: Archivesica marissinica; assembly: GCA_014843695.1. Classification (NCBI taxonomy): domain Eukaryota; kingdom Metazoa; phylum Mollusca; class Bivalvia; order Venerida; family Vesicomyidae; genus Archivesica; species Archivesica marissinica. The sequence goes on from CM026395.1 coordinate 57,519,734, forward strand.
GTGTTAGTATGTACATGTATGTATTGTGTATATCGTCCTGAATGCAATGCATAGTAGCTTCGTGCCGCACTCTACATTATGCTAATGATTGATAGCCTCACCTACAATTGATTAATATCAACACAAGCACTGTGTTAGTATGTACATGTATGTATTGTGTGTATCGTCCTGAATGCAATGCATAGTATCTTCATGCCGCACTCTACATTATGCTAATGATTGATAGCCTCACCTACAATTAATTAATATCGACACCAGCTATGTGCTAGTATATACTGTGTATACATCGTATTCAATGCAATGTATAGTATTTTCGTGCCGCACTCTACATTATGCTAATGATTGATAGCCTCCCTTACAATTGACTAATATCGACATCAGCTATGTGCAAGTATATACTGTGTATGCATCGTCTTTATTGCAATGTATATTATCTTCGTGCCGCTTTTTACATTGTGTTAATGATAGCCACAACTAGAATTGACTAATATCAACACAAACTATGTGCTAGTATGTATTGTATATATCGTCTTGAATGTAATGCATAGTATCTTCGTGCCGCACTTTACATTGTGTTAATGATTGATTGCCGTTACTACACTTGATTAATATAGACACAAGCACTGTGTTAGTATGCATTATATATTGCATGGTCCTGAAGTATCGCCTCTATATTTATGTCATACGTTATATTTGTCGTGACTAACTCAGGATACTTACGACATATTCATAATCGGATAACATCAATTCCTTATTACGTCGTTATTGAATCACGCACTACACTTCTTGCTATATATTACTGTTAGATACTTAATATTTGGCCACACCTATTAACAATGATTATCTTTATTCTTTGCTTGATTATTCTTTCCTTTACTTTCACAAAACTATTTGTAGACACTGGTGGACAGGCAGACGAGATCACTATTAATGTATTAATGTCCATGACGACGGCTTCCTTGAAGTTTTTGTTTTTGTCAATCGGGGTTACATGATTAATACTATTAGTCGCTTACCCGTCGTCATGGCTAGGTATAACCCTAGGGGCTTATTTACTCTACCGATTCACGTTATGTTTACGTTACCTATTTCATTAAATATACTATTTCTAGTTTCACTTCGCTTAAGCGTACAAAAACAATCAGAACTCCACCTTCTTATAAAGCATCCGTATATTCGTATACAAACTTTGAATTATAAGCGAAACTGTATGTATTCAGTAAATTGCTCTTCATGTATTCTTGCTTTAATGTTTGCCTATTGGCTTACAATACTTTTGTTAATATCAGGTGATATACATTCTAATCTAGGACCAGACAATTCGTTGACGTCAACATCATCCATATCTACTTCGAATACTGTATCAGAATTACTGTCCCTGAACAACCACTTTTCTTTTGTTCAATACAATATCCAAAGTTTAAGAAACAAAGTGGACTTAATTTCAGTTGAACTTAGCAGTTTCGACCTTTTGGCGTTCTCGGAGACTTGGTTAAATGAGTCGATAGATACCTCTGACATTGCTCTTCTTAATTTTCAAACCCCAGAACGCAAGGATCGTGTTGGTGATAGTCACGGTGGTGTTATTGTTTATGTTAAAAATAACTTACACTACTCCCGCCGTCTTGACCTCGAGCCGAATCATCTTGAATGTATATGGTTGGAACTTACGATGAAAAACAATAAACGTGCCTTATTTGGTCAATTTTACAGACCACCTAGCGCTGATTCAAATTACGACAACCTAATGTTTGACTCTATCGGTCTTGCTACCGACACAGGTGCAACAAACATAATTATTACAGGTGACTTCAATCTTAACCAAAATCAAGCACCTCTATTAAGGAAAATTGAATCAATATGTCAAGAATTTAACTTAGTTCAAACCATTGAAGATCCCACACACTTCACCGAAAATTCCTCTTCCGTTTTAGATTTAATTTTTGTAAGTAATCCTAATAGTATCGTCCTAACTGGTGTCGGTGAACCGTTTCTTGGCCTTCAATTTAGATATCATTGTCCAACCTTTGGAATTTTAAAATTTAATAAACCCAAAGTGACGAGCTTTGATCGGCATATATGGAAATATGATAGAAGTGATTACCAGACATTGCGTGATAATTTTGCGACGGCTAATTGGGAAAGTGTAAAAGATGAAGACATAAATATATACACACAAAACTTAACCAGACTAATCTTGTCTACAGCTAAACACTCTATTCCAAATAAAACTGTGAAACCGTTGGATGCCCCATGGATAAATAATGCCATTAAATTACAGATAAGGAAACGTAAACGTGCATATAGAAAGGCTAAGCTAAGAGACTGTTTATTACTGGGCTAAATTCAGACTGTTACGCAACGAAATAGTAACTTTAATAAGGACGACAAAAGACAAATATTATAAAAATATTTCAGATAAATTAAAATCAGGCGAAATTAGTTCTAGAGACTGGTGGACAATTCTAAAATCGTTTATCATTAAACCCAACAGTACTACCATACCAGCTTTTATTAATGCAAATAATAATGATACATTAATTATAGATAATACTGATAAAGCGAATTGCCTGAACAAATTTCTTTCCGACCAAACAAATATTGAAAATGATAACAAAGAACCACCACTTGTTAACTCAAATGCAACAAATACGCTAAGTTCCATCAATATCACACCAACTGAAGTACTTGATATTCTGAAGTTATTACGTGTCGACAAGGCATCTGGTCCTGATGGACTTAGTAATAGAATACTTAAAGAAGCCTGCTATGAGCTTTCGAAACCTTTATGTGATATTTTTAATTTATCTTTAAGGCAGTGCAAACTACCCAGTAGTTGGAAGGAAGCGAATGTATCGGCGATATTTAAGAAAGGTGATCCAAAATTACCATCTAACTACAGACCTATTTCATTATTGAACACAATGGAAAAGGTTTTCGAGCGTATAGTTTTCAAATATATTTTTAATAATCTTACAAGTAATAATTTTCTAACCAAGTTTCAATCTGGTTTTCTTCCAGGTGATTCCACCGTCAATCAGTTGACTTTCTTGTATGATACCTTTTGTAAAGCTATTGATGATGGCCTCGACGTTCGAGCAGTGTTTTTAGATATAAGTAAAGCTTTTGATAAGGTGTGGCACCGTGGTCTTCTAGCAAAACTGAAATCCGCTGGCATTACAGGTGATTTACATGACTGGTTTACTGATTATCTAAGCAGTAGGCGACAACGTGTTGTACTTCCAGGCGGTACCTCTGAATGGCTATATTTGCGTGCCGGAGTACCGCAGGGTTCCATATTAGGCCCTCTATTATTCTTAATATTTATTAATGATATTGTTAATGAAATACAAAGCAATATACGGCTATTTGCCGATGATACATCTTTGTATATTATTGTCCAAGATATTAACTTAGCTGATGTTATTCTTCAAAGTGATATACAGGCAATATCCACACGGGCATCAAACTGGTGCGTTACATTCAATCCGTCTAAATCAGAAATTATAACGTTCTCCAGAGCTCGCCATGCACGACAATATTTACCATTAACAATGAACAATGTCCCAATATCAGAGGTTAGTTCACATAAGCACTTGGGATTATTTTTAACTAAAATGTGTACTTGGCATACTCACCTCACTTACATTAAGGAAAAGGCATGGAAACGAATATACATAATGCGGAAATTAAAATACAAACTTGATCGTAAATCCTTAGAGATAATTTATGCATCATTCATACGCCCTATTTTAGAATATTCAGATGTTGTATGGGATAATTGTCCCGAATTCGTAAAAAATGAAATAGAAAAAATTCAAAACGAGGCTGCCAGAATCGCAACAGGTGCATCTAAACGAGTTTCATTAATTGATCTACAAAATGAAGTTCACTGGGAACCTTTAAGTACCCGTAGATACAAAAATAAACTAATTTTGTTTTATAAAATGAAAAACTGTTTAACACCTGACTACTTATCTGATCTTGTACCTGCAACTGTTGCTTCAATTAGTCGATATAATCTTCGAAATGCTGACGCTATACGATCAATTGACTGCAGGACAACTTCATACTACAATTCATTTTTACCATCCGTAATAAGAGAACGGAATGACCTAGAGAGTAACGTTAGGAATGCCACAACTCTAAACACCTTTAAAAACTATATAAACAAAGATACAAGAAAAACTCCGACGTTCTTCTATTATGGTGATAGATACCTACAAGTATTACATACACGAATTAGAACCAAGTCAAGTGGGCTCCACGAGCATCTCTTTTTAAAAAAATTAATTCAATCACCACTATGCCGCTGTGGATCCAATGAAAACAGCTACCACTTTTTCTTTGAATGTACATACTATTCTAATATTCGAATTGATTTCCTACACAATGTGCTAAGATTATGTCCTACTGCTAATCTGCATACTATCCTACATGGCGAGGAGACCCTGACAGATGACATCAACAAAATAATATTTGAATATGTCCATAACTTCATTCGTGATACAAAACGATTCTTTGAGCGAACCCCATACATATAAGACCCAATGTATATAAAACGTGCACTTGATGTCTTTACCCCTGTCTGCCTGCGCTACATTCTCAAATATCTTCTCTTTCTTCTGCTTTCTTACCGGTATTATATTCCTGTCATTTCTAAGCAATATGCACATTTGGTATACATATATTAGCTCCACACCGTCCAACATAGTGCTGTGTATTTTGAACTGCAAGGAGAGAAACTATATAAGCTCTGCTTCCGTTTTGATCCTTTCCTATTCTTTGATGTTGTGTGCATGTATTGTTTTGTGAATGTGTATAGTGGAATAAATATGTTTAAACCAATCCACAGACTTCAACTAAACACTTGGTTACTAGGTCAGTTATACTCTTTGAATAATCCACAGACTTCAACTAAACACTTGGTTACTAGGTCAGTTATACTCTTTGAATAATCCACATACTTCAACTAAACACTTGGTTACTTGGTCAGTTATACTGTTTGAATAATCCACATACTTCAACTAAACACTTGGTTACTTGGTCAGTTATACTGTTTGAATAATCCACAGACTTCAACTAAACACTTGGTTACTAGGTCAGTTATACTGTTTGAATAATCCACAGACTTCAACTAAACACTTGGTTACTAGGTCAGTTATACTGTTTGAATAATCCACATACTTCAACTAAACACTTGGTTACTAGGTCAGTTATACTCTTTGCATAATCCACAGACTTCAATAAAACACTTGGTTACTAGGTCAGTTATACTGTTTGAATAATCCAAATACTTCAATAAAACACTTACTTACTAGGTCAGTTATACTGTTTGATCAACCGACTCCAACGACTAATATGTTCGGAGTGTTGAGGAAACACATTTTGGGGATTTTGCTGTGTTTATTTAATTCTAAGAATTAAACTAATCAATAAGTATTAAAAACTATTTATCTCGTTAAAGCTTACAATTACTGGGGGGGGGGGGGGCAACATACCAAATACACACAAGTATTGAACTGTTGTATGTATAGTATATAAGCCGAAAACGATCCAATATGTAAAATATTGGACTGTGTGAGTCCCGTCCATACCGCGCTGATAACTCTACTGGACATGCAGTGTGTGTGTGTTTTACGTTTATTTATCGTCGATACCGGTTGCCCATATGAGCGACGCCTCCTGAAGAGATTAGTCATTTTAGACTTATGGAGGATAGTGCAATGATACAGACATGGAGGATAGTGTAATGATACAGACAGAGACCCATTCCAGAGTCTCCTTTGGTTGTTTTATGTGCACGGTGTACAGCACCGACACGAGACCTCGGTTTAAAGTCCCATCTAATGACTGTTAATTTGATTAGGGTCAGACGGGGGATCGAACCTGCGATCCCTCGATTACCAGTCCATCGTGTTAACCACTGAACTACAGGTCCGTCTGTGGTAATCACTGAACTGGGCTTGTGTTCTTTTTATAGCAAACCTTTCATACAGTTATTATACTGCAAATGACAAAGTTACTGACGACTTTGTAATGTGTTTTACGTTTATCGTCGCTACCGATTGTCCATATGAGCGACGCCTCCTGAAGAGATTAGTCATTTTAGATTTTTGGAGGATAGTGCAATGATACAGACAGATACCCATTCCAGAGTCTCATCTGGTTCGTTTACGTGCACGGTGTACAGCTGTACAGCACCGACACGAGAACACGGTTTAACGTCCCACCTGAAAGACTGTTAATTTTATTAGGGTCAGACGGGGGTTCGAACCTGCGATCCCTGGATTACCAGTCCAGAGTGTTACCACTGGAATACAGATCCGTCTGTAAGGACATACAGTGGTCAAGTATGTACTATTATATATGTCCATACCTCCTATATCAGCGACAGCGTACATAGCTCCAGCAGCATGAATAGGAAGTTTGCCCACACCTTTCATATTCTGACAGAACACGGACGCCACCTCGGCTTCTAAGGCCAGCTTCAGTCGTTCTCCAGGAATACCCGCCTGTAACAACATAAAAAATGTCCTTGTACAACCCCAGTGGGTTTAACCGAAAGTAAATATAATTAGTGTCTATAGAATGGTTCCATGACAGGGTCTGCTCTGGCTCTATCTTTTTGTAGCCAATTATATTTAGCCAAATCTGTGCTTCCTTTAGCCAATTCCGGTGCGCGCCATTTTTTCCAAACAGAGTTTTTATAGTATATTTATTATAATATATTTTAATGTGTCATGCAATTGTACCACTTCAATGCTGTATGCCCATAAACTACAACTGAGGTAAGGGTTATATTTGCAGTGATACATTACTTGACAAGTTGTGTCAACTTTCATTTTCAGAATCATTTTAAAATGCATCCCAGGGTTAGACAGTTAGACTAGTGCTGCATGTCAACTGTGCAAATTGTATTACATTACATAAGACCTTTGATTTTTGGTCTTTTACGTTTAGTTATCGTCGCTACCGGTAATGATACAGAGAGAGACCCATTCCAGAGTCTCCTCTGGTTCTTTTACGTGTACGGTGTAAAGCACCGACACGAGACCTCGGTTTAACGTCCCATCTGAAAGACTGTTAATTTTATTAGGGTCAGACGGGGGATCGAACCTGCGATCCCTGGATTACCAGTCCAGCGTGTAGACCTTTGATCTTTTGGGTTATTGAAATGATGTGAGTAAACTTATCCGGATGGCTTGCGGAAGGTCGGTGGTTCTACCAGGGTACAGTGCATGATTTAAATACTGTTAGGATGGACATACAGCGTATTTCCTCCACCAATAATAGCTGTGGAGACTATTATCTTTAATTATGCCTTAATTTCTAGATTAATCACCTGCTGAACCGATTTTAGGTTTCAAGAACATTTTACAGAGGGTAAATAATTATATCTTTAAAAAATAGATCTAGATCAGCGAACTCGACCAAGAACAGAGAAATCCACCGTCGCCATGCTGTGTCCCGCATATTAGGTCGAACTAGATTACAGTACGCGACTCTACCCAATAGTTTAATATGCACACGTTAAATACAGGAAGGGGGAGGTAACCAGTGGCAATGGATCAACACAAATTGATGTTGTTGGTACCTGTATCGCAGCCTGTCGTATAAACTGCTTTGACACGTCATTCCAGAATGCTGGTACAGTCACCACCCATTTCATGTCCTCAGTGGATATATCTTTACCACGCATGCGCAGAGCATTTAGCAGATGACCTTTAAGAAATCGCATAGTACATGCAAACAGCTTCATAGCCGGGATGGGCTTTCCGTTTTCGTCTTTCACAATATGAGATGCCTTTAAAACCTGAAACACGGAAGAGTTACCTTGTGCTAAGAGCAAATTCTTATAACCAACCAGGTTCCATCAATACGTGTTATGTATAGGATACTAGTATAAGCCGAACACGATCCAATATGTAAAATATTGGACTGTGTGAGGCGCGTGGCGCCGAAGACATTATCAATAATTTACATATTGGATCCGTTTGAGGCTTATATCTTACTTAAAACACACACTTATACAACAAGATCCTATTAATTAAAATTGTTAAGTTCGTACATTAAATCATAGTATTTAATATAATACTCGTACAGTTCGTACTTAATATAATACTCGTATAGTTCGTACTTAATATAATACTCGTACAGTTCGTACTTAATATAATACTCGTATAGTTCGTACTTAATATAATACTCGTACAGTTCGTACATTTACGATTAGTATTTAACATAATATTCTGGCTCTGAATTACTGGAAAATGGTACAAAACCCTCTGTGTTTAAAATGTAACACAATAGAAGACTACACTCATGTATTCATTGACTGCGCTGCAGTGAATATATTCTGGAATACAGTACAAAATCTATTTAACATGTGTGGAATCCAAAGAAATATTCGAAGCTTAAAATTTATTGTTTTAGGATATAAAATTTCTGATCCCCAATACGTTTTCATCAATATTGCTATCATGATTGTTGGTTTTAGCATTTATAAATCGTACTTTTGTAGTGAGAATTGGACTAGACAATATGATATTTTCAAATTGTTTAAAAGCGAAATTAAAATGACAGCGGCTTATTACACGTATAAGAATGTATATAACCAATTTATTGAAAAAATGCTGAAAACTATCAAGAACTTTCATAGTAGACAACGGTATTATAATAACTATTGTATTGATTCATATTCACAGGATATGTAGTATGATCCACATACTAGTATTATTGTTATATTTGTATGCCGGTTGACTATATACATAATGTAAGTACAATAACGAATAAAAAAAAATAAAAAAATATATTCTGGCCTTTTTACACCAGTCCAATATTAATAATAATGGACTGCAAATACAAAGGTATGACGTCACGAAAGTGGTTTAAATCTGAAGACGCTATATTAATGTACATGTATGTCAATAATTTCAAATTGATATTTTGCTACTTGCCATCTAATAAATGTATGGTAATAAACAGGATCAATGTTAATACATTGTATGATAATACACATGATCAATGTTAATACATTGTATGGTAATAAACATGATCAATGTTAATACATTGTATGGTAATAAACATGATCAATGTTAATACATTGTATGGTAATAAACATGATCAATGTTAATACATTGTATGGTAATAAACATGATCAATGTTAATACATGTATGGTAATAAACATGATCAATGTTAATAAAACTGGAGTATATGCTACACAGAATAAGAGGATTCTCAGACCTTGGTGACAATACCTTCCATCAGCCATCTTGAATATTTCAAAATTTTGTGTGTTTTACGTTTATTTATCGTCGCTACCGGTTGCCTATATGAGCGACGCCTCCTGAAGAGATTAGTCATTTTAGATTGTTGATGATAGTGCAATGATACAGAGAGAGAGAGACCCATTCCAGAGTCTCCTCTGGTTCTTTTACGTGCACGGTGTAAAGCACCGACACGAGACCTCGGTTTAACGTCCCATCTGAAAGACTGTTAATGTTATTAGGGTCAGACGGGGGATCGAACCTGCGATCCCTGGATTACCAGTCCAACGTGTTACCACTGGACTATATATCCGTCTGTATAGTTCAAAACACTCAATGAGGTTGTATATACGTAAATAGGCAGAAGTACATCCGCGGTCCACCGAATGTAGTCCCAGTAAGTAATATAGTATTGTTTTTCTTTTTGGTAGAAATGCATTTTCATGACAGGCAGTGCATAGTGTTTGTGTTTTTTGAGAAATTATGTAGCTTGAAAAGACTACAGACTAGTTGATGTGTAGAAAAGATGTGATATAAGAATGCAGGCCATTGCAAACGGAAGGTTGGTATAATGTATTATTTGGCGGAGGAAAACAGTGTGTAAACACAGTGACGTTATTCACAGGCGAGCACTGGTTATTTGAAACATAAAATTGTGAATAATCTTGGTGTATTTCAGGCTGAATTGCATACCTCTTCTCAGTGGATGTGATTGCAAATATAAATGAACAGACCGTATGTTTTTACTTTTTACTATGTATTTAATAGGCAATTTATTTGTTGTTTTACTTTTTACTATGTATTTAATAGGCAATTTATTTGTTGTTTTACTTTTTACTATGTATTTAATAGGCAATTTATTTGTTGTTTTACTTTTTACTATGTATTTAATAGGCAATTTATTTGTTGTTTTACTTTTTACTATGTATTTAATAGGCAATTTATTTGTTGTTTTACTTTTTACTATGTATTTAATAGGCAATTTATTTGTTGTTTTACTTTTTACTATGTATTTAATAGGCAATTTATTTGTTGTTTTACTTTTTACTATGTATTTAATAGGCAATTTATTTGTTGTTTTACTTTTTACTATGTATTTAATAGGCAATTTATTTGTTGTTTTACTTTTTACTATGTATTTAATAGGCAATTTATTTGTTGTTTTACTTTTTACTATGTATTTAATAGGCAATTTATTTGTTGTTTTACAACCATGATGCTACAGTGGCATAATTTAGTTTCTCTTAAAGGACATATTGTAGAACAAATGTGTGTATACTCTAAATGCGGGTGATCGGGCTGGCATACAGACTATACGTGTTCCGTGAAAGTAGACACCATATTAATGTATAATGTCGGCTTGTCTATTTTAGCATCACAATCAACCAGTAAATTATTCCGAGAAATCCACGGCAATTCGGTCGTTCTGTTGTAGCTTAGTTTATTTTATATAAATTTATTTTAACTCGATTACGAAACAAGTTTTTACAACTTATATTAATCACTCGCAAGACCTCATTCCTGATGGAATCCATTACCACGAGGGAAAGAGAAAAGCCAACGTGGAATTTAAATGACTTGCCTAAGGGCACAATCGTAACGGCTCCAATGGGGCTCGATCTCCGGACCATTCGCACCTGAAGCGAACATGCTACCTATGCGTTATCACGACTTCCACGGGCTGCATTTGAGAAACAATGCCATACCAGAGCTAATGTTAGCTTAATTAGAATAACGACTTGCTTACCTGGGTTACTGTGAGATTGATTAGAATAACGACTTGCTTACCTGGGGTACTGTGAGATTGATTAGAATAACGAATGGCTTACCTGGGTTACTGTGAGATTGATTAGAATAACGACTGTCTTACCTGGGGTACTGTGAGATTGATTAGAATAACGACTGGCTTACCTGGCTTACTGTGAGATTGATTAGAATAACGACTGTCTTACCTGGCTTACTGTGAGATTGATTAGAATAACGACTGGTTTACCTGGCTTACTGTGAGATTGATTAGAATAACGACTGTCTTACCTGGGGTACTGTGAGATTGATTAGAATAACGACTGGCTTACCTGGTTTACTGTGAGATTGATTAGAATAACGACTGGTTTACCTGGCTTACCGTGAGATTGATTAGAATAACGACTGGCTTACCTGGGTTACTGTGAGATTGATTAGAATAACGACTGGCTTACCTGGCTTACTGTGAGATTGATTTGAATAACGACTGGCTTACCTGGCTTACTGTGAGATTGATTAGAATAACGACTGGCTTACCTGGGGTACTGGTAGATTGATTAGAATAACGACTGGCTTACCTGGGGTACTGGTAGATTGATTAGAATAACGACTGGCTTACCTGGGGTACTGGTAGATTGATTAGAATAACGACTGGCTTACCTGGGGTACTACTAGCTTTGCCTTGAAGCGTTTGAAGTAGTAACACCTGAGGTGTCTCCCTTGTTCATATAGATCTTTATAACGTTGCTCGGCTTCATACCCAAATGCTTCGAACTCTCGCCTCTCGTTGAGAAGTATCTGGGTGGGAGTTTTAAACGAACTTATCGACTTATCGCCACCATTCCATTCTCCATTCAAAATAACACTGTCCAAGCTCTCCTCCAGTTCTCGTCTTTTGAAAAAGAAAAATCGGATAGTCAATTGATGTTTGTTTCTAACTATGTGATGCATGACGCCTGCTATAGTTCACTTACGGTCGTTCGTACTTCTAGTGCACTATGTATCATAAATACATTCGTACCTCTACTGCACTAGGCACTATGTATCATAACTACACCCGTACCTCTACTGCACTAGGTACTATGTGTCATAAATACACCCGTACCTCTACTGCACTAGGCACTATGTATCACAACTACACCCGTACCTCTACTGCACTAGACACTATGTATCATAACTACACCCGTACCTCTACTGCACTAGGCACTATGTATCATAACTACACCCGTACCTCTACTGCACTAGGCACTATGTATCATAACTACACCCGTACCTCTACTGCACTAGGCACTATGTATCATAAATACACCCGTACCTCTACTGCACTAGGTACTATGTATCATAAATACACCCGTACCTCTACTGCACTAGGTACTATGTATCATAAATACACCCGTACCTCTACTGCACTAGGCACTATGTATCATAAATACACCCGTACCTCTACTGCACTAGGCACTATGTATCATAAATACACCCGTACCTCTACTGCACTAGGCACTATGTATCATAAATACACCCGTACCTCTACTGCACTAGGTATCATAAATACACCCGTACCTCTACTGCACTATGTATCATAAATACACCCGTACCTCTACTGCACTAGGCACTATGTATCATAAATACACCCGTACCTCTACTGCACTAGGCACTATGTATCATAAATACACCCGTACCTCTACTGCACTAGGTACTATGTATCATAAATACACCCGTACCTCTACTGCACTAGGCACTATGTATCATAAATACACCCGTACCTCTACTGCACTAGGCACTATGTATCATAAATACACCCGTACCTCTACTGCACTAGGCACTATGTATCATAAATACACCCGTACCTCTACTGCACTAGGCACTATGTATCATAAATACACCCGTACCTCTACTGCACTAGGCACTATGTATCATAAATACACCCGTACCTCTACTGCACTAGGCACTATGTATCATAATACACCCGTACCTCTACTGCACTAGGCACTATGTATCATAAATACACCCGTACCTCTACTGCACTAGGCACTATGTATCATAAATACACCCGTACCTCTACTGCACTAGGCACTATGTATCATAAATACACCCGTACCTCTACTGCACTAGGCACTATGTATCATAACTACACCCGTACCTCTACTGCACTAGGTACTATGTGTCATAAATACACCCGTACCTCTACTGCACTAGGCACTATGTATCATAAATACACCCGTACCTCTACTGCACTAGGTACTATGTGTCATAAATACACACGTACCTCTACTGCACTAGGCACTATGTGTCATAAATACACACGTACCTCTACTGCACTAGGCACTATGTATCATAAATACACACGTACCTCTACTGCACTAGGCACTATGTATCATAAATACACCCGTACCTCTACTGCACTAGGTACTATGTATCATAAATACACCCGTACCTCTACTGCACTAGGCACTATGTATCATAAATACACCCGTACCTCTACTGCACTAGGCACTATGTATCATAAATACACCCGTACCTCTACTGCACTAGGTACTATGTATCATAAATACACCCGTACCTCTACTGCACTAGGTACTATGTATCATAAATACACCCGTACCTCTACTGCACTAGGTACTATGTATCATAAATACACCCGTACCTCTACTGCACTAGGTACTATGTATCATAAATACACCCGTACCTCTACTGCACTAGGCACTATGTATCATAACTACACCCGTACCTCTACTGCACTAGGTACTATGTGTCATAAATACACCCGTACCTCTACTGCACTAGGCACTATGTATCATAAATACACCCGTACCTCTACTGCACTAGGTACTATGTATCATAAATACACCGTACCTCTACTGCACTAGGCACTATGTGTCATAAATACACACGTACCTCTACTGCACTAGGTACTATGTGTCATAAATACACACGTACCTCTACCGCACTAGGCACTATGTGTCATAAATACACCCGTACCTCTACTGCACTAGGCACTATGTGTCATAAATACACCCGTACCTCTACTGCACTAGGTATCATAAATACACCCGTACCTCTACTGCACTATGTATCATAAATACACCCGTACCTCTACTGCACTAGGCACTATGTGTCATAAATACACCGTACCTCTACTGCACTAGGCACTATGTATCATAAATACACGTACCTCTACTGCACTAGGTACTATGTGTCATAAATACACCCGTACCTCTACTGCACTAGGCACTATGTATCATAAATACACCCGTACCTCTACTGCACTAGGCACTATGTATCATAAATACACCCGTACCTCTACTGCACTAGGCACTATGTATCATAAATACACCCGTACCTCTACTGCACTAGGCACTATGTATCATAAATACACCCGTACCTCTACTGCACTAGGCACTATGTATCATAAATACACCCGTACCTCTACTGCACTAGGCACTATGTATCATAAATACACCCGTACCTCTACTGCACTAGGCACTATGTATCATAAATACACCCGTACCTCTACTGCACTAGGCACTATGTATCATAAATACACCCGTACCTCTACTGCACTAGGCACTATGTATCATAAATACACCCGTACCTCTACTGCACTAGGCACTATGTATCATAAATACACCCGTACCTCTACTGCACTAGGCACTATGTATCATAAATACACCCGTACCTCTACTGCACTAGGCACTATGTATCATAAATACACCCGTACCTCTACTGCACTAGGCACTATGTATCATAAATACACCCGTACCTCTACTGCACTAGGCACTATGTATCATAAATACACCCGTACCTCTACTGCACTAGGCACTATGTATCATAAATACACCCGTACCTCTACTGCACTAGGCACTATGTATCATAAATACACCCGTACCTCTACTGCACTAGGCACTATGTATCATAAATACACCCGTACCTCTACTGCACTAGGCACTATGTATCATAAATACACCCGTACCTCTACTGCACTAGGTACTATGTATCATAAATACACCCGTACCTCTACTGCACTAGGCACTATGTATCATAAATACACCCGTACCTCTACTGCACTAGGCACTATGTATCATAAATACACCCGTACCTCTACTGCACTAGGTACTATGTATCATAAATACACCCGTACCTCTACTGCACTAGGTACTAT
The DNA here is from genome assembly GCA_014843695.1 of Archivesica marissinica. Lineage (NCBI taxonomy): Eukaryota > Metazoa > Mollusca > Bivalvia > Venerida > Vesicomyidae > Archivesica > Archivesica marissinica. The sequence continues at coordinate 57,534,903 of CM026395.1, forward strand.
GTGTCATAAATACACCCGTACCTCTACTGCACTAGGTACTATGTATCATAAATACACCCGTACCTCTACTGCACTAGGTACTATGTATCATAAATACACCCGTACCTCTACTGCACTAGGTACTATGTATCATAAATACACCCGTACCTCTACTGCACTAGGTACTATGTATCATAAATACACCCGTACCTCTACTGCACTAGGTACTATGTATCATAAATACACCCGTACCTCTACTGCACTAGGTACTATGTATCATAAATACACCCGTACCTCTACTGCACTAGGTACTATGTATCATAAATACACCCGTACCTCTACTGCACTAGGTACTATGTGTCATAAATACACCCGTACCTCTACTGCACTAGGTACTATGTATCATAAATACATTCGTACCTCTACTGCACTAGGTACTATGTATCATAAATACACCCGTACCTCTACTGCACTAGGTACTATGTGTCATAAATACACCCGTACCTCTACTGCACTAGGTACTATGTATCATAAATACACCCGTACCTCTACTGCACTAGGTACTATGTATCATAAATACACCCGTACCTCTACTGCACTAGGCACTATGTATCATAAATACACCCGTACCTCTACTGCACTATGTATCATAAATACACCCGTACCTCTACTGCACTAGGCACTATGTATCATAAATACACCCGTACCTCTACTGCACTAGGCACTATGTATCATAAATACATCCGTACCTCTACTGCACTAGGCACTATGTATCATAAATACACCCGTACCTCTACTGCACTAGGCACTATGTATCATAAATACACCCGTACCTCTACTGCACTAGGCACTATGTATCATAAATACACCCGTACCTCTACTGCACTAGGTACTATGTATTATACACCGTACCTCTATGCACTGGACTATGTATCAAATACACCCGTACCTCTACTGCACTAGGCACTATGTATCATAAATACACCCGTACCTCTACTGCACTAGGTATTTGTTTGCACTATGTATCATAAATACACCGTACCTCTACTGCACTAGGCACTATGTATCATAAATACACCCGTACCTCTACTGCACTAGGCACTATGTATCATAAATACACCCGTACCTCTACTGCACTAGGCACTATGTATCATAAATACACCCGTACTACTGCACTAGGCACTATGTATCATAAATACACCCGTACCTCTACTGCACTAGGCACTATGTATCATAAATACACCCGTACCTCTACTGCACTAGGCACTATGTATCATAAATACACCCGTACCTCTACTGCACTAGGCACTATGTATCATAAATACACCCGTACCTCTACTGCACTAGGCACTATGTATCATAAATACACCCGTACCTCTACTGCACTAGGCACTATGTATCATAAATACACCCGTACCTCTACTGCACTAGGCACTATGTATCATAAATACACCCGTACCTCTACTGCACTAGGCACTATGTATCATAAATACACCCGTACCTCTACTGCACTAGGCACTATGTATCATAAATACACCCGTACCTCTATGCACTAGGCACTATGTATCATAAATACACCCGTACCTCTACTGCACTAGGTACTATGTATCATAAATACACCCGTACCTCTACTGCACTAGGCACTATGTATCTAAATAAATACACCCGTACCTCTACTGCACTAGGCACTATGTATCATAAATACACCCGTACCTCTACTGCACTAGGTACTATGTCATAAATACACCCGTACCTCTACTGCACTAGGTACTATGTATCATAAATACACCCGTACCTCTACTGCACTAGGTACTATGTATCATAAATACACCCGTACCTCTACTGCACTAGGCACTATGTATCATAAATACACCCGTACCTCTACTGCACTAGGCACTATGTATCATAAATACCCGTACCTCTATTGCACTAGGCACTATGTATCATAATACACCCGTACCTCTACTGCACTAGGCACTATGTATCATAAATGCACCCGTACCTCTACTGCACTAGGTACTATGTATCATAAATACACCCGTACCTCTACTGCACTAGGCACTATGTATCATAAATGCACCCGTACCTCTACTGCACTAGGTACTATGTATCATACATACACCCGTACCTCTACTGCACTAGGTACTATGTGTCATAAATACACCCGTACCTCTACCGCACTAGGCACTATGTATCATAAATACATCCGTACCTCTACTGCACTAGGCACTATGTATCATAAATACACCCGTACCTCTACTGCACTAGGCACTATGTATCATAAATACACCCGTACCTCTACTGCACTAGGCACTATGTACCATAAATACACCCGTACCTCTACTGCACTAGGCACTATGTATCATAACTACACCCGTACCTCTACCGCACTAGGCACTATGTATCATAAATACACCCGTACCTCTACTGCACTAGGTATCATAAATACACCCGTACCTCTACTGCACTATGTATCATAAATACACCCGTACCTCTACTGCACTAGGCACTATGTATCATAAATACACCCGTACCTCTACTGCACTAGGCACTATGTATCATAAATACACCCGTACTCTACTGCACTAGGCACTATGTATCATAAATGCACCGTACCTCTACTGCACTAGGTACTATGTGTCATAAATACACCCGTACCTCTACTGCACTAGGCACTATGTATCATAAATACACCCGTACCTCTACTGCACTAGGCACTATGTATCATAAATACACCCGTACCTCTACTGCACTAGGCACTATGTATCATAAATACACCCGTACCTCTACTGCACTAGGCACTATGTATCATAAATACACCCGTACCTCTACTGCACTAGGTACTATGTATCATAACTACACCCGTACCTCTACTGCACTAGGTACTATGTGTCATAAATACACCCGTACCTCTACTGCACTAGGTACTATGTATCATAAATACATTCGTACCTCTACTGCACTAGGTACTATGTATCATAAATACACCCGTACCTCTACTGCACTAGGTACTATGTGTCATAAATACACCCGTACCTCTACTGCACTAGGTACTATGTATCATAAATACACCCGTACCTCTACTGCACTAGGTACTATGTGTCATAAATACACCCGTACTTCTACTGCACTAGGTACTATGTATCATAACTACACCCGTACCTCTACTGCACTAGGTACTATGTATCATAACTACACCCGTACCTCTACTGCACTAGGTACTATGTGTCATAAATACACCCGTACCTCTACTGCACTAGGTACTATGTATCATAAATACATTCGTACCTCTACTGCACTAGGTACTATGTATCATAAATACACCCGTACCTCTACTGCACTAGGTACTATGTGTCATAAATACACCCGTACCTCTACTGCACTAGGTACTATGTATCATAAATACACCCGTACCTCTACTGCACTAGGTACTATGTGACATAAATACACCCGTACCTCTACTGCACTATGTATCATAAATACACCCGTACCTCTACTGCACTAGGTACTATGTGTCATAAATACACCCGTACCTCTACTGCACTAGGTACTATGTGTCATAAATACACCCGTACCTCTACTGCACTAGTGCACTATGTATCATAAATACACCCGTACCTCTACTGCACTATGTATCATAAATACACCCGTACCTCTACTGCACTAGTGCACTATGTATCATAAATACACACGTACCTCTACTGCACTAGTGCACTATGTATCATAAATACACCCGTACCTCTACTGCACTATGTATCATTAATACACCCGTACCTCTACTGCACTAGGTACTATGTATCATAAATACACCCGTACCTCTACTGCACTAGGCACTATGTGTCATAACTACATTCGTACATCTACTGCACTAGGCACTATGTATCATAACTACATTCGTACCTCTACTGCACTAGGCACAATGTATCATACATGCATTCGTACATCTACTGCACTAGGCACTATGTATCATAAATACATTCGTACCCCTATTGCACTAGTGCACTATGCATCATAAATACATCCGTACCTCTACTGCACTAGTGCACTATGTATAATAAATACACCCGTACCTCTACTGCACTAGTGCACTATGTATCATAAATACACCCGTACCTCTATTGCACTAGGCACTATGTATCATAAATACACCCGTACCTCTACTGCACTAGTGAACTATGTGTCATAAATACACCCGTACCTCTACTGCACTAGTGCACTATGTATCATAGATACACCCGTACCTCTATTGTACTAGTGTACTATGTATCATAAATACACCAGTACCTCTACCGCACTATGTATCATAAATACACCCGTACCTCTACCGCACTATGTATCATAAATACACCCGTACCTCTACCTCACTATGTGTCATAAATACACCCGTACCTCTACCGCACTATGTATCATAACTACACCCGTACCTCTACCGCACTATGTATCATAAATACACCCGTACCTCTACCGCACTATGTATCATAACTACACCCGTACCTCTACCGCACTATGTATCATAACTACACCCGTACCTCTACCGCACTATGTATCATAAATACACCAGTACCTCTACCGCACTATGTATCATAAATACAGCAGTACCTCTACCGCACTATGTATCATAAATACACCAGTATCTCTACCGCACTATGTATCATAAATACACCCGTACCTCTACCGCATTATGTATCATAAATACACCAGTACCTCTACCGCACTATGTATCATAAATACAGCAGTACCTCTACCGCACTATGTATCATAAATACACCAGTACCTCTACCGCACTATGTATCATAAATACAGCAGTACCTCTACCGCACTATGTATCATAAATACACCAGTACCTCTACCGCACTATGTATCATAAATACAGCAGTACCTCTACCGCACTATGTATCATAAATACACCAGTACCTCTACCGCACTATGTATCATAAATACAGCAGTACCTCTACCGCACTATGTATCATAAATACACCAGTACCTCTACCGCACTATGTATCATAAATACAGCAGTACCTCTACCGCACTATGTATCATAAATACACCAGTACCTCTACCGCACTATGTATCATAAATACAGCAGTACCTCTACCGCACTATGTATCATAAATACACCAGTACCTCTACCGCACTATGTATCATAAATACAGCAGTACCTCTACCGCACTATGTATCATAAATACACCAGTACCTCTACCGCACTATGTATCATAAATACACCAGTACCTCTAGCGCACTATGTATCATAAATACACCAGTACCTCTACCGCACTATGTATCATAAATACATCCGTACCTCTACCGCACTAGGCACTATGTATCATAAATACACCAGTACCTCTATCGCACTATGTATGATTTGTTTATGTTTACCATTAATTTAATGTCCTAAAAGAATAATAGTATTATTCTAGAATGTTCTGACAATTAAATCGCACTACAAATACAATACAAATGCAATGCGTAAGGAGTGTTACCGTAGAACCAATCGGAACTGCCTATATTCAAAATTAACTAGATAAATACCGGTATCCGTATGCGTATCCCGAATAAGCTGTCCCAATGTCGAGAGCAACAACCATTGTACACGAGGAATCGTCAACGGTCGCCATAGATGTACGAGATCTCGCGCCCATCGATACACTCATTGTAACGTGCAACGTTTCCCCTTAATCACAGCATAATGTCATCAACATTCCTCAGAACTGTAGGTGCCCGGTCTCCTACTACTGCATAATGTCATCTACATTCCTTGGAAGTGCTGGTTCCCGGCCACCTATTGCTGGTTAATGGCGTTCTATGCTATTACAAGACAAAAACACATATTTTATTCAATTTCATATTTTCAAATTCACCAAGGGATTCCACTAAATAGGGGGTAGTAATTAAGCCCCTCTAACTTAAGTTGAGCCCCCTCTAGCTTAAGCTGAGATCCCTCCAACGTACACAGAGACCCTTTTATATGTAGCTTAACAAAGTCCTTCTAGTTTAAAGGGATACTAATGCAGCTTAAACGAGAGTCCTCTCCCCCTAGTTTAAACGGATAACCCATACTATCAACTGAGACTACTAACACAGCCGATACACGTTTAGTTTAAAGCGCCACTACATCGGTGATGGTAGCACATTTCTACAGAATGTAATTTCCTATTATATCGTATAATTGTTATCCAAATAATTAGATTAAACAGTATTTTATTCAAAAATAAGGCATAACACAGGCATAGTTGTAACACAACAGTTAGGGTTGGGAGGGGGGAGTTACATAGTAACTTATTTGAATCCATTACCAAATATGTGTAGCATAATCTGAGAATTTCAACCATTAAGCAAGCGTCGTGTACGACGTTTGTTGACATAACACACTAATATAAATAGGGCCAACATGCACACGTGATACAATGCGTGTATCATTTCATGAATAACAAAAATTTATGTTACAGATGTACCGTTATATCTCACATTTGTGTCTATGCATGTGTATTTCTAGACTATTCAGATTTAAATTATCTCTCAGCGACAGCATCACGTGTTTAGTATGTACTCCAATAATAAACAATAATGTATACTTAAATAATAAACTTCAATTCAGGAGCGTTGTTGACAGATAGTTTGTAGACCGTAAAACACTGTTTATGGATTGAATTTATATTGAAAGTATTCGAATTATTTCGGAAGAATATGTAGTATCAATGCTATTCATATGCTATGTATATGCTTAAAATACGATATAATGTCGCTTTAAAAACAGGTGCTCTTTTGCTAATTTAAACTCGTACCCCTCTATGTTTCGGATACCCCCACTAACTTAAATTGATATCACTCTAGTTTAAACTGAGAGACCTAACATAAACGGATACCCCTTGTACTTACACTGATACCTAACATAAACGGATACCCCTTGTACTTACACTGAGACCTAATATAAACGGATACCTCATGCACGTACACTGATACCTAACATGAACGGATACCCCTTGTACTTACACTGAGACCTAACATAAACGGATACCCCTTGTACTTACACTGAGACCTAACATAAACGGATACCCCATGCACGTACACTGATATCTAACATAAAGGGATACCCCATGCACGTACACTGATACCTAACATAAACGGATGCTCCTTGTACTTACACTGATATCTAACAAAACGGATACTCCTTGTACTTACACTGATACCTAACATAAACGGATACATAAACGGATACTCCTTGTACTTACACTGATATCTAACATAAACGGATACCCCTTGTACTTACACTGATACCTAACATAAACGGAAAACCATTGTACTTACACTGATACCTAACATAAACGGATAACCCATGCACTTACACTGATACCTAACATAAACGGATATCCCTTGTACTTACACTGATATCTAACATAAACGGAGACCTAACATAAACGGATATCCCTTGTACTTACACTGAGACCTAACATAAACGGATACCACTTGTACTTACACTGATACCTAACATAAACGGATACCCCTTGTACTTACACTGATATCTAACATAAACGGAGACCTAACATAAACGGATATCCCTTGTACTTACACTGAGACCTAACATAAACGGATACCACTTGTACTTACACTGATACCTAACATAAACGGATACACCTTGTACTTACACTGATACCTAACATAAACGGATACCCCATGCACTTACACTGATACCTAACATAAACGGATATCCCTTGTACTTACACTGATATCTAACATAAAGGGATACCCCATGCACGTACACTGATACCTAACATAAACGGATACATAAACGGATACTCCTTGTACCTACACTGATACCTAACATAAACGGATACCCCTTGTACTTACACTGATATCTAACATAAACGGAGACCTAGCATAAACGGATACCCCTTGTACTTACACTGCTATCTAACATAAACGGAGACCTAACATCAACGGATATCCCTTGTACTTACACTGAGACCTAACATAAACGGATACCACTTGTACTTACACTGATATCTAACATAAACGGATACCCCTTGTACTTACACTGATGCCTAACATAAACGGATACCCCTTGTACTTACACTGATACCTAACATAAACAGATACCACTTGTACTTGCACTGATACCTAACATAAACGGATACCCCTTGTACTTACACTGATATCTAACATAAACGGAGACCTAACATAAACGGATATCCCTTGTACTTACACTGAGACCTAACATAAACGGATACCACTTGTACTTACACTGATACCTAACATAGACGGATACCCCATGCACTTACACTGATACCTAACATAAACGGATATCCCTTGTACTTACACTGATATCTAACATAAACGGAGACCTAACATAAACGGATACCCCTTGTACTTACACTGATATCTAACATAAACGGAGACCTAACATAAACGGATACCCCTTGTACTTACACTGATACCTAACATAAACGGATACCCCTTGTACTTACACTGATACCTAACATAAACGGATACCCCTTGTACTTACACTGAGACCTAACATAAACGGATACCCCATGCACGTACACTGATACCTAACATAAACGGATACCCCTTGTACTTACACTGAGACCTAACATAAACGGATACCCCTTGTACTTACACTGAGACCTAACATAAACGGATACCCCATGCACGTACACTGATATCTAACATAAAGGGATACCCCATGCACGTACACTGATACCTAACATAAACGGATACATAAACGGATACTCCTTGTACCTACACTGATACATAACATAAACGGATACCCCTTGTACTTACACTGATATCTAACATAAACGGAGACCTAGCATAAACGGATACCCCTTGTACTTACACTGCTATCTAACATAAACGGAGACCTAACATAAACGGATATCCCTTGTGCTTACACTGAGACCTAACATAAACGGATACCACTTGTACTTACACTGATATCTAACATAAACGGATACCCCTTGTACTTACACTGATACCTAACATAAACAGATACCCCTTGTACTTACACTGATGCCTAACATAAACGGATACCCCTTGTACTTACACTGATACCTAACATAAACAGATACCACTTGTACTTACACTGATACCTAACATAAACGGATACCCCTTGTACTTACACTGATATCTAACATAAACGGAGACCTAACATAAACGGATACCCCTTGTACTTACACTGATACCTAACATAAACGGATACCCCTTGTACTTACACTGATACCTAACATAAACGGATACCCCTTGTACTTACACTGAGACCTAACATAAACGGATACCCCATGCACGTACACTGATACCTAACATAAACGGATACCCCTTGTACTTACACTGAGACCTAACATAAACGGATAACCCTTGTACTTACACTGAGACCTAACATAAACGGACACCCCATGAACGTACATTGATATCTAACATAAAGGGATACCCCATGCACGTACACTGATACCTAACATAAACGGATACATAAACGGATACTCCTTGTACTTACACTGATATCTAACATAAACGGATACCCATTGTACTTACACTGATACCTAACATAAACGGATACCCCTTGTACTTACACTGATACCTAACATAAACGGATACCCCTTGTACTTACAATGATATCTAACATAAACGGAGACCTAGCATAAACGGATACCCCTTGTACTTACACTGCTATCTAACATAAACGGAGACCTAACATAAACGGATATCCCTTGTACTTACACTGAGACCTAACATAAACGGATACCACTTGTACTTACACTGATATCTAACATAAACGGATACCCCTTGTACTTACACTGATGCCTAACATAAACGGATATCCCTTGTACTTACACTGAGACCTAACATAAACGGATACCACTTGTACTTACACTGATACCTAACATAAACGGATACCCCATGCACTTACACTGATACCTAACATAAACGGATACCTACCTAAACTGATATCTTACTTACACTGAGACCTAACATAAACGGATACCCATTGTACTTACACTGATACCTAACATAAACGGATACCCCTTGTACTTACACTGATACCTAACATAAACGGATACCCCTTGTACTTACAATGATATCTAACATAAACGGAGACCTAGCATAAACGGATACCCCTTGTACTTACACTGCTATCTAACATAAACGGAGACCTAACATAAACGGATATCCCTTGTACTTACACTGAGACCTAACATAAACGGATACCACTTGTACTTACACTGATATCTAACATAAACGGATACCCCTTGTACTTACACTGATACGACCTAACATAAACGGATACCCCTTGTACTTACACTGATATCTAACATAAACGGAGACCTAACATAAACGGATATCCCTTGTACTTACACTGAGACCTAACATAAACGGATACCCTTGTACTTACACTGATACCTAACATAAACGGATACCCCTTGTACTTACACTGATACCAACATAAACGATACCTTGTACTTACACTGACCTAACATAAACGGATACCACTTGTACTTACACTGATACCTAACATAAACGGATACCCCATGCACTTACACTGATACCTAACATAAACGGATATCCCTTGTACTTACACTGATATCTAACATAAACGGAGACCTAACATAAACGGATACCCCTTGTACTTACACTGATACCTAACATAAACGGATTTGTTTCTGATACCTAACATAAACGGATACCCCTTGTACTTACACTGATACCTAACATAAACGGATACCCCTTGTACTTACACTGATACCTAACATAAACGGATACCCCTTGTACTTACACTGAGACCTAACATAAACGGATACCCCTTGTACTTACACTGAGACCTAACATAAACGGATACACCATGCACGTACACTGATATCTAACATAAAGGGATACCCCATGCACGTACACTGATACCTAACATAAACGGATACATAAACGGATACTCCTTGTACCTACACTGATACCTAACATAAACGGATACCCCTTGTACTTACAATGATATCTAACATAAACGGAGACCTAGCATAAACGGATACCCCTTGTACTTACACTGCTATCTAACATAAACGGAGACCTAACATAAACGGATATCCCTTGTACTTACACTGAGACCTAACATAAACGGATACCACTTGTACTTACACTGATATCTAACATAAACGGATACCCCTTGTACTTACACTGATACCAAACATAAACAGATACCCATTGTACTTACACTGATACCTAACATAAACGGATACCCATTGTACTTACACTGATACCTAACTCAAACGGATAACCCATGCACTTACACTGATACCTAACATAAACGGATACCCCTTGTACTTACACTGATATCTAACATAAACGGAGACCTAGCATAAACGGATACCCCTTGTACTTACACTACTATCTAACATAAACGGAGACCTAACATAAACGGATATCCCTTGCACTTACACTGATACCTAACATAAACGGATACCCCTTGCACGTACACTGATACCTAACATAAACGGATACCCCTTGTACTTACACTGATACCTAACATAAACGGATACCCCTTGTACCTACACTTATACCTAACATAAACGGATACCCCTTGTACTTACACTGATACCTAACATAAACTGATACCCCATGCACTTACATTGAGACCTAACAATAACGGATGCCACCTGTACCTACACGGATGCCACCTGTACCTACACTGATACCTAACATAAACAGATACCCCGTGTACTTACACTGATACCTAACATAAACGGATACCCCTTGTACTTACACTGATACCTAACATAAACGGATACCCCTTGTACTTACACTGATACCTAACATAAACGGATACCCCTTGTACTTACACTGATACCTAACATAAACGGATACCCCTTGTACTTTCACTGATACCTAACATAAACGGATACCCCTCGAATATAAACTGATCTAATTTAAACTGACACCCTGCTAACTTAAAAGGACACCCTGGTGTACTCATCATATTTAAACGAATGTGAATATTGTATTTGAAAGCACTGGAGATCCATTTCTCCGTAGCAAAATACAAAATACTAGTAATATAATATGACTATAAAACACCGACTTACCTTTGTTCCATTCCATCCAGATATACACGCCTATATGAGCGAATATCCCGTTTAAGCAGATTACGGGATTAGAACAGAAAGTTTTTATATCAAAGGGCTTAATACATGTAGACTCTGCATGCCTATCCCATGTGCATAGACAGTCTAATGCGCCATTGCCATAACTTGTTATGGGCACTTTATTATTCATTTGTTTTTTCATAAATTGAAAATTAAAAAATACGACAAATGCTAGGTAAAGGGCTGTGGATGTGCATGATGTGAAAATAAGTATGTGTTGCAATCATTTTTAATTAATCAAAGTATATTTTCAGGACTGGTTCGAAGTAGTGAAGTAACGAAAGCAATCATGGGCAGGTAACTCTGGTCAAAGTTGTTGTCTTGGCAAGGAACCACCCGTCACTATGATATTAATCTGGTACTCAGCGTTCTACTAGTAGGCCCTACCTTTGACAGTTAAATATTAAAAGTAAAGTAAAAACTTTATTTATTTTACAACGATTACATATATATATGCGAAACAAACTTTAGCAGTTGACGTGAAAGCGTTGATGAAAGCGTTGACAGGTAACTACAGACTATTGCTGTTGATAGAATGACGTGTATCATACCCAGTTTTTCAGCACTTCATTTAAGTCACAAAGTAGGTCACTACATTAGTTGTAGAATCATAAACAAACTGAATGCACATCTGTTTAAGTTTAAAGTTTTATTTATTTTTACAATGATTGCGAAGATTGAACCCGGGTTGCATTTGTGAGAAGCGAGCGCGCTAACCACTGCGCTAATCGATGCTAAAATGGAAGCAAATATTTGGATTTAAATTGCAACAGAATGCAGGAAATGACATCATAAATCAAAACAAATATGTGGGTGTGGCGGCATGTCACCAGACCCTCTAGTCTACTCTATCGATGAACGGGTTCGTTCGTTTTACGTGCCTGTATCCTACCCATTTATGTTCCAGTAGACGATATTCGATATATATTGCTGTGCTATAGAAATAGTTAGACTATTGCCAACTTTAATAATAATACAAATACTACCCATAATGCAACTATTTATTGCTATTAGTTTCTGTATAGATGCACATTCTGGCGAATATAATCATATGTTCTCTCTTATATTAAATAACTGTTGGTTGTATAGTCTCGACTCGGACATGATTGGAACGGGAGGGACCCTGACGGGACCGGAAGCGAACCGTGTGGGACCGGCTGGGACGAGAATCAGGACCCTTGCTCGATGGGTCGGACAAGGACCTGACCCTGACGTGGACAGAGAGGGACGAGAACTGGAGAGTGACACTGGCAGGAAAACGGACAGATACCCACACAGTGACGGGACCGGATATACAACGAACGGACAGGGACGGGACATGACCCGGAAATGGGACCCGGACCGTGACACGGACATGACGAGGCAGGAACCCGGACATGGACCATGACACGGACCAGAACCCTGAAAAAAGGGACGGGACACACCGACAATGACAGGGTCCCGGGACCGGACATACAACGAACGGACAGGGAGGGAGAGAGGGAGGGGGACAGTACGGAGAGGGGGGA
>CM026395.1:57549508-57614900 GCA_014843695.1 Archivesica marissinica
GCTCGCCACGCGGCATACTCTATGTACAGCTCGCCACGCGGCATACTCTATGCACAGCTCGCCACGCGGCATACTCTATGTACAGCTCGCCATGCGGCATACTCTATGTACAGCTCGCCATGCGGCATACTCTATATACAGCTCGCCATGCGGCATACTCTATGCACAGCTCGCCATGCGGCATACTCTATGTACAGCTCGCCATGCGGCATACTCTATATACAGCTCGCCATGCGACATACTCTATATACAGCTCGCCATGCGGCATACTCTATGTACAGCTCGCCATGCGGCATACTATATGTACAGCTCGCCATGCGACATACTCTATGTACAGCTCGCCATGCGGCATACTCTATATACAGCTCACTATGCGGCATACTCTATGTACAGCTCGCCATGCGGCATACTGTATGTACAGCTCGCCATGCGACATACTCTATGTACAGCTCGCCATGCGGCATACTCTATATACAGCTCGCCATGCGGCATACTCTATGTACAGCTCGCCAAGCGGCATACTCTATGTACAGCTCGCAAAGCGGCATACTCTATGTACAACTCGCCACGCGGCATACTCTATATACAGCTCGCCACGCGGCATACTCTATGTACAGCTCGCCACGCGGCATACTCTATGTACAGCTCGCCATGCGGCATACTCTATGCACAGCTCGCCACGCGGCATACTCTATGTACAGCTCGCCACGCGGCATACTCTATGTACAGCTCGCCATGCGGCATACTCTATATACAGCTCGCCATGCGGCATACTCTATGCACAGCTCGCCACGCGGCATACTCTATGTACAGCTCGCCACGCGGCATACTCTATGTACAGCTCGCCACGCGGCATACTCTATGTACAGCTCGCCACGCGGCATACTCTATGTACAGCTCGCCACGCGGCATACTCTATGCACAGCTCGCCACGCGGCATACTCTATGTACAGCTCGCCACGCGGCATACTCTATGCACAGCTCGCCACGCGGCATACTCTATGCACAGCTCGCCACGCGGCATACTCTATGTACAGCTCGCCACGCGGCATGGTCTATGTACAGCTCGCCATGCGGCATACTCTATATACAGCTCGCCATGCGACATACTCTATGTACAGCTCGCCATGCGACATACTCTATGTACAGCTCGCCATGCGGCATACTCTATATACAGCTCGCCATGCGGCATACTCTATGTACAGCTCGCCATGCGGCATACTCTATGTACAGCTCGCCATGCGGCATACTATATGTACAGCTCGCCATGCGGCATACTCTATGTACAGCTCGCCATGCGGCATACTCTATGTACAGCTCGCCATGCGGCATACTATATGTACAGCTCGCCACGCGGCATAATCTATGTACAGCTCCCACGCTGCATACTCTATGCACAGCTAGCCATGCAGCATACTCTATATACAGCTCGCCATGCGGCAAACTATATGTACAGCTCGCCATGCGACATACTCTATGTACAGCTCGCCATGCGGCATACTCTATATACAGCTCGCCATGCGGCATACTCTATGTACAGCTCGCCATGCGGCATACTCTATGTACAGCTCGCCACGCGGCATACTCTATATACAGCTCGCCAGCGGCATACTCTATGTACAGCTCGCCATGCGGCATACTCTATGTACAGCTCGCCATGCGGCATACTCTATGTACAGCTCGCCACGCGGCATACTCTATGTACAGCCCGCGCATACTCACAGCTCGCCAGCGGCATTATTACACTCGCATGCGGCATACTCTATATACAGCTCGCCATGCGGCATACTCTATGTACAGCTCGCCATGCGGCATACTCTATGTACAGCTCGCCATGCGGCATACTCTATGTACAGCTCGCCATGCGGCATACTCTATGTACAGCTCGCCATGCGGCATACTCTATATACAGCTCGCCATGCGGCATACTCTATGTACAGCTCGCCATGCGGCATACTATATGTACAGCTCGCCATGCGACATACTCTATGTACAGCTCGCCATGCGGCATACTCTATATACAGCTCGCCATGCGGCATACTCTATGTACAGCTCGCCACGCGGCATACTCTATGTACAGCTCGCCATGCGGCATACTCTATGTACAGCTCGCCACGCGGCATACTCTATGTACAGCTCGCCACGCGGCATACTCTATGTACAGCTCGCCATGCGGCATACTCTATGTACAGCTCGCCATGCGGCATACTCTATGTACAGCTCGCCACGCGGCATACTCTATGTACAGCTCGCCACGCGGCATACTCTATGTCCACAAAACCCCCACTCTATGCACAGCTCGCCACGCGGCATACTCTATGTACAGCTCGCCACGCGGCATACTCTATGTACAGCTCGCCACGCGGCATACTCTATGTACAGCTCGCCACGCGGCATACTCTATGTACAGCTCGCCACGCGGCATACTCTATGCACAGCTCGCCATGCGGCATACTCTATGTACAGCTCGCCACGCGGCATACTCTATGTACAGCTCGCCACGCGGCATACTCTATGTACAGCTCGCCACGCGGCATACTCTATGTACAGCTCGCCACGCGGCATACTCTATGTACAGCTCGCCATGCGGCATACTCTATATACAGCTCGCCATGCGGCATACTCTATGTACAGCTCGCCATGCGACATACTCTATGTACAGCTCGCCACGCGACATACTCTATGTACAGCTCGCCATGCGGCATACTCTATGTACAGCTCGCCATGCGGCATACTCTATATACAGCTCGCCATGCGGCATACTCTATGTACAGCTCGCCATGCGGCATACTCTATACACTCGCCACCCAGCGGCATACTCTATGTACAGCTCGCCATGCGGCATACTCTATGTACAGCTCGCCACGCGACATACTATATGTACAGCTCGCCATGCGGCATACTCTATGTACAGCTCGCCATGCGGCATACTCTATGTACAGCTCGCCACGCGGCATACTCTATACACCCAAACTATATGTACAGCTCGCCATGCGACATACTCTATGTACAGCTCGCCATGCGGCATACTCTATATACAGCTCGCCATGCGGCATACTCTATGTACAGCTCGCCATGCGGCATACTCTATGTACAGCTCGCCACGCGGCATACTCTATGTACAGCTCGCCATGCGGCATACTCTATGTACAGCTCGCCACGCGCATACTCTATGTACAGCTCGCCAGCGCATACTCTATGTACAGCTCGCCACGCGGCATACTCTATGTACAGCTCGCCATGCATACTAACAGCTCGCCACGCGGCATACTCTATGTACAGCTCGCCACGCGGCATACTCTATGTACAGCTCGCCATGCGGCATACTCTATATACAGCTCGCCATGCGGCATACTATATATACAGCTCGCCACGCGGCATACTATATATACAGCTCGCCACGCGGCATACTCTATATACAGCTCGCCACGCGGCATACTCTATATACATCTCGCCATGCGACATACTCTATGTACAGCTCGCCATGCGGCATACTCTATGTACAGCTCGCCACGCGGCATACTATATATACAGCTCGCCACGCGGCATACTCTATGTACAGCTCGCCATACGGCATACTATATGCACAGCTCGCCATGCGGCATACTATATATACATCTCGCCATGCGGCATACTATATATACAGCTCGCCATGCGGCATACTCTATATACAGCTCGCCATGCGTCATACTCTATGTACAGCTCGCCACGCGGCATACTTTAAGTACAGCTCTTGAAAGCACAAAACATTTACCCTTTTCGGCACCGGCATGATGTTAAGATTTTAAATTCCACAGCAACAAAATCGTAATAAATATATATTTTAAATTCTAGCTTTTTCACGTAGAATTAACACTCTATATATTCAATTACACATCTAAATTTTAATCTGAAAGTATTTCAGGCCTGCGAATAATCTACGGTTTAATCGATTCATGTAAATCCGTTTTATGAAACACGGGCAATAAGTCTACAACGATTATAGAAGTCTTATGTAATGTATGTCACGTGATATTTACTTTAGGGAAAACATACATGACACCTCTGTTCTTCCTTTTCTACAATAATGTTCAGGAGCCAGTCCAGAGCATAGGGTGACGTAACAGTGCGTTGGTGCAATTGGGGCTGAAAGTTTAAAAATTATATAAAAAAGAACAGATGCATATATGGTTTATTAAATTATATAACTACTTAGGTAGTTATAGATATATGTGCTGCTTGTTGTTGTTTACATTTATTTATCGTCAGTACCGGTTGCCCATATGAGCGACGCCTCCTTAAGCGATTAGTCAGATTAGATTGTTGGAGAATAGTGCTATGATACAGACATAGACCCATTCTAGAGTCTCATCTGGTTCTTTTACGTGCATGGTGTAAAGCACGGGCCTCGGTTTAACGTCCCATCTGAAAAACTTAATTGTATTAGGGTCAGATGGGGGGATCGAACCTGTTGCTTGTTAAGCTGAACTCTTTTTTCGGCATGACAAATGTCTTAGATTACCTTTCCGGAATCTGTCTACCAAGAACTGTATCATCACACACTCCATCATAATTGTGGAACAACGTCGCCCAAACCACCGTCGACGGTTCTGGTCATCAACACCCCATAGAACGTCAGGCCATTTTATCCTTGACTTATGTAGAACTAGACACCTTTAGACAGTGTTAGATGTACCGAACTTAATTTTAGTTCGATTGCGAAACAAGTTCTTACAACTTATATTAATCACTCTCGAGACCTCATCATTCCTGATGGAATCCATCGCCACGAGGGAATGCGACAGGGAATTATGTGAGATGGTACGATGGTCGCCAGATCGGACAGGTGGGTTTTCTCCGGGTACTCCCGGTACTCCGGTTTCCTCCCACATGAATGACCGCATTTACGCTTTCATCCGAGCCAACGAGAGTGATTAATATAAGTTGTTAAAACTTGCTTCGCAATCGTTGTAAAATAAATATAGAAGCATAGAATGCGAAGAGGCAATGTGGAATTTCAGTGCTTGTCTAAAGGCACAATCGCAACGGCTACAGATGGGCGCGAACTCCGGGTAGTCGCACCTGAAGCGAATACGCTACATTGGATGGAATCCATCGCCACGAGGGAGGGAGGGAGGAGGATACAATAAGGAACATAAGTGCCTTGCCTAAGAACACAAC
The DNA here is from genome assembly GCA_014843695.1 of Archivesica marissinica. NCBI lineage: Eukaryota > Metazoa > Mollusca > Bivalvia > Venerida > Vesicomyidae > Archivesica > Archivesica marissinica. The sequence goes on from CM026395.1 coordinate 57,554,669, forward strand.
CGTAACAGCTATAGCTGGGCTACCACGCTTTTTTTCGCCACACGAATACTATTTTTTAAATATCTAAATACTCACTTCACTCTCAAATAATTAATAACTTACCTACCCAAAACACAAAACACGAACCAATAGTATCCAACACAACAGCACCTTGGATAAAATCTTCACATATAGTTAAATGTGCCGTCTAATTCGTGAAAGGCAAAAACCACGTGAAATCATTGAGTACATCTCCAACGGCCAGCACACTTAAACGGTCTTACGTATGTTTTACGTTTATTTATCGTCGCTACCGGTTGCCCATATGAGCGTCGCCTCCTGAAGAGATTTGTCATTTTAGATTGTTGGAGGATAGTGCAATGATACAGACAGAGACCCATTCCAGAGTCTACTCTGGTTCTTTTACGTGCACGGTGTAGACGACCGACAAGAGACCTCGGTTTAATGTTCCATCTGAAAGACTGTTAATTTTATTAATGTCAGACGGGAGATCGAACCTGCGATCCCTGGATTACCAGTCCAGCGTTTTACCAGTCACACGTACGTGTAGTGAATAGATATGTACTTGACGTACATTGTTGTATATTGTGTAAATATGGCTATATTCTTTATAATTCTATAGAGAATGACTATGTACACTGCTATGTGTCTTATCTAATGTTGTAAATCTGATGTGCCTGGATGCTGCTTGAATAAATAACGAAACATGTTGTCAAGTGTACATATGTCATTTGTATCAGTATGTTCTTTGTAAATGTAGTTTTAGATAGCATGTTGCTTTGACTGCAGTGGAGGAAACATAGTTATCCATCTTGAAACCTTCCAGTAATGAACCAAGTGCAATTTCCCTTCCCCCGCCAATAATTATTATGTTTGCATAAATATTGTTTTAGTTTTCAAATCATAGCATACAGACGGATATGTAGTCCAGTGGTAACACGCTGGACAGTTAATCCAGGGATCGCAGGTTCGATCCCCCGTCTGACCCTAATAAAATTAACAGTCTTTCAGATGGGACGTTAAACCGAGGTCTCGTGTCGGTGCTTTACACCGTGCACGTAAGCGAACCAGAGGAGACTCTTGAATGGATCTCTGTCTCTATCATTGAACTATCCTCCAAAATCTAAAACAACTAATCTCTTCAGGAGGCGTCGCTCATATGGCCAACCGGTAGCGACGATAAATAAACGTAAAACACACAAATCATAGCAATAATGGTCAATAGTAAAAAGTGCATATACATTCTACATCCGTTATGACGAATTCCGTCGGACAGAACAAAATACTTAGTTTATATTGTATTGCTCGATTTACACATACACGTGATACAAAACATGACAAATTAAATAAATGAAAACGTGTCGGGCTACAAGTTCTAGCAACATTAGTTACGGCCCTTCTCGAGAAAAAAATACTTCGACATAACCAAAGTTTGACATAACGAAATTCGATATAAACGGAGCCAGTTATATGTATAATGATAGTGTCTGAAACGGGACTTTGGTCCGACTTCAAGATTACCGGATAATTCTACATAACCGTCTTTGACATAACGGATGTAGACTGTATGTTTAAAGTTTGGAAACTGTTGGAAACCGAAATATATTTTGGTGTGAAGTAGTGATGTCATCATATAGATATAGTCTAAATAAATTTATTTTAGCTCGATTGCGCAACAAGTTCTTACAACTTATATTAATCACTCTCGAGACTTCATTCCTGGTGGAATCCATCTCCACGAGGGAGAGAGAAGAGGCAATGTGGATTTAGATGCCTATAATCGTAACGGCTACAGCTGGATGGAAGAATATATTAACCTGAACTTCACCACAAATGGCGAGTATTTGGGAGTCCACATATCGGATAGCCCATCCGGAATGCCCATGTAGCCGCCACCCCACCCAAGAAGGTCAACAACTTTCCTCCGAAGACATATGGCAAGCTAACAACAGGCCATCAAGAGACCCTTGTCGCTCAACACACTTGTACAATCTAGCTAGTACTGGTAACCACTGACTGGACTATAATATTGTTTAGTTGTCGCTCAACACACTTGTACAATGTATTGTACAATCTAGCTAGTACTGTTAACCATTGACTGGACTAGAATAGTGTCTAGTTGTCGCCCATCACACGTGTACAATCTAGCTAGTACTGGTAACTACTGACTGGACTATAATAGTGTCTAGTGGTCGCCCATCACACTTGTACAATCTAGCTAGTACTGTTAACTGCTGACTGGACTATAATATTGTCTAGTTGTCGCCCATCACACTCGTACAATCTAGCTAGTACTGGTAACCACTGACTGGACTATAATATTGTTTAGTGGTCGCCCATCACACTTATACAATCTAGCTAGTACTGTTAACCATTGACTGGACTAGAATAGTGTCTAGTTGTCGCCCATCACACGTGTACAATCTAGCTAGTACTGGTAACTACTGACTGGACTATAATAGTGTCTAGTGGTCGCCCATCACACTTGTACAATCTAGCTAGTACTGTTAACTGCTGACTGGACTATAATATTGTCTAGTTGTCGCCCATCACACTCGTACAATCTAGCTAGTACTGGTAACCACTGACTGGACTATAATATTGTTTAGTGGTCGCCCATCACACTTATACAATCTAGCTAGTACTGTTAACCATTGACTGGACTAGAATATTGTCTAGTGGTCGCCCATCACACGTGTACAATCTAGCTAGTACTGGTAACTACTGACTGGACTATAATAGTGTCTAGTGGTCGCCCATCACACTTGTACAATCTAGCTAGTACTGTTAACTACTGACTGGACTAGAATATTGTCTAGTGGTCGCCCACCACACTTGTACAATCTAGCTAGTACTGGTAGCCACTGACTGGACTATAATATTGTCTAGTGGTCGCCCATCACACTTGTACAATCTAGCTAGTACTGCTGGCCACTGACTACTAGAATAGTGTCTAGTGGTCGACGATCACACTTGTACAATCTAGCTAGAACTGTTAACTACTGACTGGACTAGAATATTGTCTAGTGGTCGCTCATCACACTTGTACAATCTAGAACAGGCTAGTACCGGTATCCACTGACTGGACTAGAATATTGTCTAGTGGTCGCTCATCACACTTGTACAATCTAGCTAGTACTAGGAGCCACTGACTGGACAATAATATTGTCTAGTGGTCGCCCATCACACTTGTACAATCTAGCTAGTACTGTTAACCACTGACTGGACTATGATATTGTCTAGTGGTCGCCCATCACACTTGTACAATCTAGCTAGTACTGTTAACTACTGACTGGACTATAATAGTGTCTAGTGGTCGCCCATCACACTTGTACAATCTAGCTAGTACTGTTAACTACTTACTGGACTATAATATTGTCTAGTGGTCGCCCATCACACTTGTACAATCTAGCTAGAACTGTTAACTACTGACTGGACTATACTATTGTCTAGTGGTAGCCCATCACACGTGTACAATCTAGCTAGTACTGTTAACTACTGACTGGACTAAAATATTGTCTAGTGGTCGCCCATCACACTTGTACAATCTAGCTAGAACTGTTAACCACTGACTGGACTATGATATTGTTTAGTGGTCGCCCATCACACTTGTACAATCTAGCTAGTACTGCTGGCCACTGACTACTAGAATAGTGTCTAGTGGTCGACCATCACACTTGTACAATCTAGCTAGAACTGTTAACTACTGACTGGACTAGAATATTGTCTAGTGGTCGCTCATCACACTTGTACAATCTAAACAGCTAGTACCGGTATCCACTGACTGGACTAGAATATTGTCTAGTGGTCGCTCATCACACTTGTACAATCTAGCTAGTACTAGGAGCCACTGACTGGACAATAATATTGTCTAGTGGTCGCCCATCACACTTGTACAATCTAGCTAGTACTGTTAACCACTGACTGGACTATAATATTGTCTAGTGGTCGCCCATCACACGTGTACAATCTAGCTAGTACTGGTAACCACTGACTGGACTATAATATTGTCTAGTGGTCGCCCATCACACTTGTACAATCTAGCTAGTACTGCTGGCCACTGACTACTAGAATAGTGTCTAGTGGTCGACCATCACACTTGTACAATCTAGCTAGAACTGTTAACTACTGACTGGACTAGAATATTGTCTAGTGGTCGCTCATCACACTTGTACAATCTAGAACAGGCTAGTACCGGTATCCACTGACTGGACTAGAATATTGTCTAGTGGTCGCTCATCACACTTGTACAATCTAGCTAGTACTAGGAGCCACTGACTGGACAATAATATTGTCTAGTGGTCGCCCATCACACTTGTACAATCTAGCTAGTACTGTTAACCACTGACTGGACTATGATATTGTCTAGTGGTCGCCCATCACACGTGTACAATCTAGCTAGTACTGGTAGCTACTGACTGGACTATAATATTGTCTAGTGGTCGCCCATCACACTTGTACAATCTAGCTAGTACTGTTAACTGCTGACTGGACTAGAATATTGTCTAGTGCGCCATCACACAATCTATAGTACGTAACCTGACTGGACTAAATATTGTCTAGTGGTCGCTCATCACACTTGTACAATGTATTGTACAATCTAGCTAGTACTGTTAACTGCTGACTGGACTATAATATTGTCTAGTGGTCGCTCATCACACTTGTACAATGTATTGTACAATCTAGCTAGTACTGTTAACTGCTGACTGGACTAGAATATTGTCTCGTGTTCTCCCATCACACTTGTAAAATCTAGCTAGTACTTCTGGCCACTGACTACTAGAATATTGTCTCGTGTTCGCCCATCACACTTGTAAAATCTAGCTAGTACTTCTGGCCACTGACTACTAGAATATTGTCTCGTGTTCGCCCATCACACTTGTAAAATCTAGCTAGTACTTCTGGCCACTGACTACTAGAATATTGTCTCGTGTTCGCCCATCACACTTGTAAAATCTAGCTAGTACTTCTGGCCACTGACTACTAGAATATTGTCTCGTGTTCGCCCATCACACTTGTAAAATATAGCTAGTACTTCTGGCCACTGACTACTAGAATAGTGTCTAGTGGTCGCCCATCACACTAGTACAATCTAGCTAGTACTGGTACCCACTGACTGGACTAGAATATTGTCTAGTGGTCGTTCATCACACTTGTCAATCTAGCTAATACTGTTAACTGCTGACTGGACTATAATATCGTCTAGTTGTCGCCCATCACACTTGTACAATCTAGCTAGAACTGTTAACTACTGACTGGACTATAATATTGCCTAGTGGTCGCCCATCACACTTGTACAATCTAGCTGGAACTGCTGGCCACTGACTGGACTATAATATTGTCTAGTGGTCGCCCATCACACTTGTATAATCTAGCTAGTACTGTTAACTACTGACTGGACTAGAATATTGTCTAGTGGTCGCCCATCACACTTGTACAATCTAGATAGTACTGTTAACTACTGACTGGACTAGAATATTGTCTAGTGGTAGCCCATCACACTTGTACAATCTAGCTAGTACTGTTAACTACTGACTGGACTATAATATTGTCTAGTGGTCGCCCATCACACTTGTACAATCTAGCTAGTACTGTTAACTACTGACTGGACTAGAATATTGTCTAGTGGTCGCCCATCACACTTGTACAATCTAGCTAGTACTGTTAACTACTGACTGGACTATAATATTGTCTAGTTTTCGCCCATCACACTTGTACAATCTAGCTAGTACTGTTAACTACTGACTGGACTAGAATATTGTCTAGTGGTAGCCCATCACACTTGTACAATGTATTGTACAATCTAGCTAGTACTGTTAACTACTGACGGGACTAGAATATTGTCTAGTGGTCGCCCATCACACTTGTACAATCTAGCTAGAACTGTTAACCACTGACTGGACTATGATTTTGTTTAGTGGTCGCCCATCACACTTGTACAATCTAGCTAGTACTGCTAGCCACTGACTACTAAAATAGTGTCTAGTGGTCGACCATCACACTTGTACAATCTAGCTAGATCTGTTAACTACTGACTGGACTATAATAGTGTCTAATGGTCGCTCATCACACTTGTACAATGTATTGTACAATCTAGCTAGTACTGTTAACTACTGACTGGACTATAATATTGTCTAATGGTCGCCCATCACACTTGTACAATCTAGCTAGTACTGTTAACTGCTGATTGGACTATAGTATTGTCTAGTGGTCGCCCATCACACTTGTACAATATAGCTAATACTGGTACCCACTGACTGGACTAGAATATTGTCTAGTGGTCGCTCATCACACTTGTACAATCTAGCTAGTACTGGTAACTGCTGACTGGACTAGAATATTGTCTAGTGGTCGCCCATCACACTTGTACAATCTAGCTAGAACTGTTAACTGCTGACTGGGCTAAAATATTGTCTAGTGGTCGCCCAGCACACTTGTACAATCTAGCTAGTACTGGTAACTGCTGACTGGACTAGAATATTGTCTAGTGGTCGCCCATCATACTAGTACAATCTAGCTAGTACTGGTACCCACTGACTGGACTAGAATATTGTCTAGTGGTCGTTCATCACACTTGTCAATTTAGCTTATACTGTTAACTGCTGACTGGACTATAATATTGTCTAGTGGTCGCCCATCACACTTGTACAATCTAGCTAGAACTGTTAACTGCTGACTGGACTATAATATTGTCTAGTGGTCGCCCATCACACTTGTGCAATCTAGCTAGTACTGTTAACTGCTGACTGGACTAGAATATTATCTAGTGGTCGCCCATCACATTTGTACAATCTAGCTAGTACTGTTAACTGACTGGACTATAATATTGTCTAGTGGTCGCCCCATCACACTTGTACAATCTAGCTAGTACTGTTAACTACTGACTGGACTAGAATATTATCTAGTGGTCGCCCATCACACTTGTACAATCTAGCTAGTACTGTTAACTACTGACTGGACTAGAATATTATCTAGTGGTCGCCCATCACACTTGTACAATCTAGCTAGTACTGTTAACTGCTGACTGGACTATGATATTGTCTAGTGGTCGCCCATCACACTTGTACAATCTAGCTAGTACTGTTAACTGCTGACTGGACTATGATATTGTCTAGTGGTCGCCCATCACACTTGTACAATCTAGCTAGTACTGGTAACTACTGACTGGACTATAATATTGTCTAGTGTTCGCCCACCACACTTGTACACTCAATAGTTCAAGCACTACCAGGACCATCATTCTTTCATTTGAAACTTTCTTGATTTACACTGGTTCGCCCAGGAGTGTGCTGCGTTGATCACAGGCTGGTTGGATTCTGCATACATGTACAGGTATTACAGCGGCTGAGGTAATAGCACTTTGCTCTAAGGTAAACAGGTTCAATTAATAGTATACCGTAAATTGACTGGAATAGTTTCACTGTTACATGCAGGGGATGGGGAATGGAACTAACAATCCCCTGGGTGCATGCATGGGATGGGAATGGAACACACAATCTCGCTGGATGAACCCCTGTATGCAGCGGCTGGGAATGACACTCATGATCCCGGTATGCATGGGTTGGGAATGGAACTCACGACCGCTGTATGCATGGGTTGGGAATGTAACTCACGACCGCTGTATGCATGGGTTGGGAATGTAACTCATGACCGCTGTATGCATGGGCTGGGAATGGAATTCACAAACCCTCTGTACATGGGTTGGGAATGGAACTCACGAACCCTGCATGCATGGGTTGGGAATGGAACTCACGTCACATGTATGCATGGGTTAGGAATGAAACTCACGATCCTTGTATGCATGGGTTGGGACTGGAACTCACGACCCCTGTATGCATGGGTTGGGACTGGAACTCACGGCCGCTGTATGTATGGGTTGGGACTGGAATTCACGACCCCTCAATGCATTGGTTTGGAATGGAACTCATTATCCCTGTATGCATTGGTTGGGAATGGACCTCACGGTCCCTGTATGCATGGGTTGGGACTGGAACTCACGGCCGCTGTATGTATGGGTTGGGAATGGAATTCACGGCCCCTCAATGCATTGGTTTGGAATGGAACTCATTATCCCTGTATGCATTGGTTGGGAATGGACCTCACGGTCCCTGTATGCATGGGTTGGGAATGGACCTCACGGTCCCTGTATGCATGGGTTGGCAATGGAACTCACGAATCCTGTATGCATGGGTTAGGAATGGAACTCACGAACCCTGTATGCATGTGATGGGAATGGAATGGAACTCACGAACCATGTATGCATGGGTTGGGAATGGAACTCACGACCCCTGTATGCATGGGCTGGGAATGGAATCCACGACCCCTGTATGCATGGGCTGGGAATGGAACTCACGAACCCTGTATGTATGGGTTGTGAATGGAACCTACGACCCATGTATGCATGGGTTGGGAATGGTACTCAAGACACTGTATGTATGAGCTGGGAATGGAACTCACGATCGCTGTATGCATGGGCTGGGAATGGAATCCACGACCCATGTATGCATGGGTTGGGAATGGTACTCAAGACACTGTATGTATGAGCTGGGAATGGAACTCACGATCGCTGTATGCATGGGTTGGGAATGGAACTCACGACCCTGTAAGCATGTGTTGGGAATGGAACTCACGAACCCTGTATGCATGGGTTGGGAATGGAACTCACGAACCATGTATGCATTGGTTGGGAATGGAACTCACGAACCCTATATGCATGGGTTGGGAATGGACCTCACGAACCCAGTAAGCATTGGTTGGAATGGAACTCACGAACCTTGTATGCATGGGTTGGGAATGGACCTCACGAACCATGTATGCATGGGTTGGGAATGGAACTCACGAACCCTGTATGCATGGGTTGGGAATGGAACTCACGAACCATGTATGCATGGGTTGGGAATGGAACTCACGAACCATGTATACATTGGTATGGAATGGAACTCACGAAGCATGTATACATTGGTTGGGAATGGAACTCACGAACCATGTATACATGGGCTGGGAATGGAACTCACGAACCATGTATACATTGGTTGGGAATGGAACTCACGAACAATGTATGCATTGGTTTGGAATGGAACTCACGAACCCTGTATGCATGGATTGGGAATGGAACTCACGAACCATGTATGCATGGGTTGGGAATGGAACTCACGAACCATGTATACATGGGTTGGGAATGGAACTCACGAACCATGTATGCATGGGTTGGGAATGGAACTCACGAACCCTGTATGCATGGGTTGGGAATGGAACTCGCGATCAACTGACCACTGTTAACCATGTGCACTGACTACTGAACCGTCCCACGTGATCATTGGTATACTAGTACTATGTTGACACTTTGTTGTTAGTGAGGGCTCGTGTTCGGAAAACGGTATGTAATACACATCTATGCCATATTTACTATACACCATATGCAACGTGATACAACACTTCGGGTTTATATAGAATGTCGATACCCTGAAAAACGAACATCGATTGATATAGCTGCAACCCGCCATCAGTTGCTTCAATCGAGATTCGTGGTAAATGCAGTTGTTTCAATCGAGTTTCGTGGTAAACGCAGTTGCTTCAATCGAGTTTCGTGGTAAACGATTATTCACGTTGAATGCGATTTGTTATATCTGTTGCTCATGGTGTTAAAGAATAATCTAATAATCACCTTTTACTAGGATGCAGCTAAATGTTAAATAAGTTCAAAGAAACGAAGAAACAATTTAGTTCATGTTTTGTAATCAATTTATGCAATACTAAAATTCATTTCTACGTGCCTCGTCAAACCTGAAAATAGAAATGATACCGTGTCTTAGTTAAAGATTCGAACTATTTGCCCTTATAGATCTGTCAAACTGCTAATGCATGTAATGCATTTCTAGCTTAACGCCCCCAATATGTCTTTCTAACATAAAACCCATAGAGGGGTTTCTATCGCCAACAATGTGTTCCTAGCTTAAACCCCATTCAACGATCATCACTTAAAACCTCCCTATGCGCATCAAGCTTAAAGTTTCAGTATGTGGTACTAACACAAGGTCCCATAATGCTACACAAAGCCTCATAATGTGTCTGTAACTTAGTTTAAACATTTTATTTCAAGAATAACACACAACACAAAAACAGTTGTAACAAAACAGTTATGGTTGGGATATTTGAATCATTTCTAGCCTAATGCCCCATTAACGTGTCTCTAACTTAAACCTCCAAACTGTGTTTTGATTCTAAAAGCCCCTTGTCAGTTTCTAACCTAAATCCACAATATAAGAAACAGACATTGCGTTTGTCTAATGAATGTGTACTGTTATGATAGACAAATACTTAAGAAATAAACTAACCTCAAAGTGTTTCCAAATACTTCAAGTGCTCTTTATCCTTCACTATGGAAGCCTCCAGCCGTTCAATTTCCGTTACCACCCGTTCGTATTCGGAGGGTGACATGCTGCACTCCGAGGGAGTGAGGCTGACCTCGGAGTCGGACGATGCAACACTCGCCTCGGAGGATGCAACACTTGCCTCGGATATGGCAACACTCGCCTCGGATAGGGCAACACTCGCCTCAGATAGGGCAACACTCGCCTCGGATGTGGCAACACTCGCCTCGGATAGGGCAACACTCGCCTCGGATAGGGCAACACTCGCCTCGGATAGGGCAACACTTGCCTCGGATAGGGCAACACTTGCCTCAGAAGGTGCAAGGGAAACTGCGTCATCTACAAAAATAATGTTTATTATTAAAAACTCGTTCCATTGAAGGCTGACCGATTAACGTAGAGGTTAGCACGCTCGGTGTTGATCCTCGGACCTCTCGGTCTGTGAGATTGTACTGTGGTAGCCAGATCAAACAGGTGGGTTTACTCCGGGTGCCACATACTTATACGCTTTCATCCCTGGTGACGAGCGTGATTGATATAAGTTGTTAAAGCTTGTTTCGCGATCGTAAAATAAATAACGTCTAAATACTTTATTTATAAATTGAACTATTGTACCATATTAATATAATGTATGTTAAATTATACTACAAGGAACCACATGTGATGCATCGGTGGACAATATGTCCGGATTTATCCAGGGTAGCAAAGTAATAGTTGGGAATGTTTGCATTCTGTCTATCTACCGAACACATAGTTTCCTTACACTTTTGATTTGCTTACCATTTACATTATTTGCGACAAGTATCTCTGATTGTTGTTGTTGTAACTACACATCACACCTTATTTTTAGAAATACAAACATATATAAAAATGTACTGATCGTTTCTTTAGCATTGCCACCATATTTATATAGTGCATCACTTTGTTGATGATATCTGAAGCTAAATGGTCTGTCAAATTGCACTAACCGTCGGTATACGTCTTCGTTTTTCCTTTACATGTGTCCATCAATCTATTCACACGTCGTGCAAACTGTCCGATTTTGCTACCTTTCAAATATTTCGAAAACCTTCGCCAGATTGTATTTCTTTCTTCTTTCTCCATTTAATTTTTAATATATAATATTGAAGTCGATTGTTGAGCGTGTTTTATGTTTTTAAAGCGTTGTATTATTGACGTCGTGGCGTCTTAGTAACGACGTCAACATCACACATGCGCACTCAATATACAATATTTAAGCTTCCGATTTAATCCATTTTCGTTTTGTATACAATGTATATGTAATGTACATTATTATCGAATAAATATGTTTAAACCAATATACAATATGCTTGACACTGATTGGACCAGCATATTATGAGTTCTTTCTATGACATTGTAATAAATTAAATATAGTATTGTTCGTCATTCTTTTAGAAACAAACATATTAATTACGGGAAAGTTTGCCGAGAGTCATCATAGTTCGTTTGTTATATATTTGTCTGAGAAGTAGTTATCGCCGCATCTATAGCTATTGTAAATATTTATTCCGTGACTCGTAGTTTCGTGTTCAACTAAATGAAATTAGAAACATCATATTATCTGTCCTGTTCAATTCCGGTGCAACCAAACCGCAACTAAACAACAGCAACAACAACAAACAACAACAATTATTACTACTGTACATTTGATAATCAAAAAGTATCAATAGGAAAATGATGAATTTTGGGAGCGAGATATTTTTCACAGATAGATATGTAATAAGCAGAAAAATGATATTGGATGTAGATTATAAAATAGCAACTAAAACTATTTCAAATATTCAGTCATGAACAAATCTCGGATTACCAAAAAGCATTTGACAGTCTTGACCACGAGTTCATATTCAAGTGCTTAAATCACATACAATTTGGAGAATCTTTGACTAATTGGGTTCGCTTGTCCTACAATCTGTCAACGTGTGTTATCAGTAACAATGGTAATATGTCTGAAGCTTTTCCAATTGAAAGAGGTGTACGACAAGGATGTCCATTATCATCTTCTCTCTTCATTATATTCATGGAACTACTATCAAACTTCATTACTAAAGATAATACAGTAGTTGGAATAACAATAAGAAATCAAACAAACCTCTAGCCTGGGTTCCAGTCTGTCGATTTTTCACTTTTTGACTTCTGGCAAAATGACATGATCAGAAACTCAATACGGCCAAAAAAATTAATAGTCTCGGTGTTAAAATATATTTATATGACTGACCAGGCAAACTATATCGACGCCTGTTCCCAGGCTAACACACCCCTTGCTGTGAGGGCGATACAACAAAAAGACTAATTTGAACGCCTACTAATGATTATCATGAAATATTATTATTTATTTATCGTCGCTACCGGTTTGAAACAACAAATAGTGATTTTTATTATTTTATTATTATTTTTCATTCCAGTGTCACCGTACTACAGTGATATTTATTTTGCATATAAATATTATGTAATATTGCATGTTATCACAGAAAATATGAACGCACACTATCATATTGAACAGGCATACATTGCAATGCAGTATGCATCCATTTACACATACAGTCACACCTATGTTAGTGGTCACCTATATTACGCAGCCATCCTGTATTAAGCAGCCGGTTTCCAGATGATAGGTGTGTTGTTTTATTATGTGGTAACTCCACATCCTATCCCCCTCTAGTATATGGCACCACAAATCATGTATCTCTATCTTATACCCCTCCTCATCTATTATATGGCACCACACACCCTGTATCTCTATCCTAGCTCCCACCTCATCTAGTATATGGCACCACACACCCTGTATATCTATCCTAGCTCCCACCTCATCTAGTATATGGCACCACACACCCTGTATCTCTATCCTAGGACCCCCATCCTCCAGTATATGGCACCACACACCCTGTATCTCTATCGTATCCCCATCCTCATCTATTATATGGCACCACACACCCTGTATCTCTATCCTAGCTCCCACCTCATCTAGTATATGGCACCACACACCCTGTATCTCTATCCTAGCCCCCACATCATCTAGTATATGGCACCACACACCCCGTATCTCTATCCTAGGACCCCCATCATCCAGTATATGGCACCACACACCCTGTATCTCTATCCTAGGACCCCCATCATCTAGTATATGGCACCACACACCCTGTATCTCTAACCTAGCCCCCACCTCATCTAGTATATGGCACCACACACCCTGTATCTCTATCCTAGGACCCCCATCCTCCAATATAAGCCACCACAAATCCTGTAACTCTATCATTTATAAGACCCCAGAGGGGGGGTCAAGGATATTGGTACATAGCAGTGAATTGCGGGTATAGTTGAAAGTGATCGACATCCATATGGCCAACTTGGCTGGGTATGATTAGGTTTGACAGGTAAGAGGAAGAAAGTCCATGTTTCATCTACTAAAATAAGACAAGACGATGCTTGTGCCGTCTTTCATCTAAATTATCCCAGTTAAGTTCGGTCACTGCATCTTTGGCCTATATGTATTATTTCATTTCCTCGGACAGTCCGCAATCCCGGACCTTAAAGGTGCTACGCGCCTGTATTGCTTAAATACATTATAATTAATAATAATTAAGCTCGTATATTAGCATACATGAGATCAATAAAGACATGAATATTGTATGTGCATAATGGTAATAGTATATACAGAAACAAAATAATCATCCATTAACTCAACCATGTCTTATAAAAACCAATTCTCAGATCTCGAGTTCAATTAATTTGATTGGTAGATTTCTTTTAGATTTACACTCTGGACCAATCAGAAGACTGAGATTGAGATTGGAGAAAAGTTGTATAACGCAGGGATGAACGACAATTGTAATGTGATCATGGAAACGTGAGATGATTATTTTGTATTCAATTATTTCAGTCGTACTATCCTACTCTTGTTTTGAGCGACATCGCTAGTTTTCCTATTACCTCCCTTGGCAGATAAAGTCTGATGTATCTCGAATTGTAGATTGGTCATTTTAGTTGGAATCCTTTGTTTTTACTGTTTTTCCCTAATCAGATGTTGTGATATTATGCTAATTAATTGGAAACAAATATTTACAGTTAAATATCCATTGATTACACTGTAGGATATCTGTCGAGATTTAATAGTTTAATAGTCATATCATGAAACAGTTGATGAAAATAGATAGCATGTGTGTGCAAAGGAAACAACGATAGAAACAGAGGAAACCAATTAAGAGACTTCAATGAAGAACTCTTCAACGCCACTGGCGACATCTACATCTATGAGTATTCAGGGGCAGTTACTGACTAATGCCTCTCGTCTATGAAGTTTATACGACTTCTTGCTTTAAAAACTTGGTTGATGTGGTGGATAAGTTGAATACTTCACCAGTTGGGCCTGGAGAGCCGCAGCAACTGCTGGTGTTAACGTGGCCGTTCATGGGACTACACAGGGAGCCCATGTTTAAGTTTGGATCTGCTGGTGACACGGTAGACGGTGGCGAGCTATCCAAGTGGAAGCCTGGAATATACGGTACGGCGTGTAGCATGCCCATTGGCGGGGACCGAGACGATCCGAGACTACTAAGTATTGCAGGTTCGAGCTCGGATGCAAGGTTAATGGAGTCATCGTCCCCTGACACGGGTAGATCACTGTAGTTGATCGTGTTCATTATCATATTTGGTGACATTGATAGAGTTGTAGTGTTTGCTTCATCCACCACAGAAGCCGTTAGATCACTGCTAGCCCCTAAAATCAACCAAAAAACAACACATTAAACACGGCTCGGTGCTAGATCTGTTAGCCCCTAAAATAAACCATAACATAGCACACATTAAACACGGCTCGGTGCTAGATCACTGCTAGACCCTAAAATAATACCATAAAACAACACATTAAACATGGCTCGGTGCTAGATCACTGCTAGCCCCTAAAATAAACAAAAAAACAACACATTAAACACGGCTCGGTGCTAGATCACTGCTAGCCCTTACAATAAACCATAACACAACACATTAAACACGGCTCGGTGCTAGATCACTGCTAGCCCTTACAATAAACCATAGCACAACACATTAAACACGGCTCGGTGCTAGATCACTGCTAGCCCTTACAATAAACCATAACACAACACATTAAACACGGCTTGGTGCTAGATCACTGCTAGCCCTTACAATAAACCATAACACAACACATTAAACACGGCTCGGTGCTAGATCACTGCTAGCCCATAAAATAAACCATAAACAACACATTAAACACGGCTCGGTGCTAGATCACTGCTAGCCCTTACAATAAACCATAACACAACACATTAAACACGGCTCGGTGCTAGATCACTGCTAGCCCATAAAATAAACCATAAACAACACATTAAACACGGCTCAGTGCTAGATCACTGCTAGCCCTTACAATAAACCATAACACAACACATTAAACACGGCTTGGTGCTAGATCACTGCTAGCCCTTACAATAAACCATAACACAACACATTAAACACGGCTCGGTGCTAGATCACTGCTAGCCCTTACAATAAACCATAACACAACACATTAAACACTGCTCGGTGCTAGATCACTGCTAGCCCTTATAATAAACCATAACACAACACATTAAACACTGCTCGGTGCTAGATCACTGCTAGCCCTTATAATAAACCATAACATAACACATTAAACACTGCTCGGTGCTAGATCACTGCTAGCCCTTATAATAAACCATAACACAACACATTAAACACGGCTTGGTGCTAGATCACTGCTAGCCCTTATAATAAACCATAACACAACACATTAAACATTGCTCGGTGCTAGATCACTGCTAGCCCTTATAATAAACCATAACACAACACATTAAACACGGCTCGGTGCTAGATCACTGCTAGCCCTTATAATAAACAATAACACAACACATTAAACACGGCTCGGTGCTAGATCACTGCTAGCCCTTACAATAAACCACAACACAACACATTACACATATCCTGCTGATATAATGTTGTAGAATGTGCTAACAACATAGCTCAAGATCAGTCAGTGCGTATCATCAGGATCTATGTTGTTTGCTATTCAACCATGTGTTTTAGCTCCACTATCTGAATATAGCCTGGTCAGATCTAGCTCTGTATTGTTTGCAAACGCGATTTTAATCGCTTTTTTACGTTTATTTATCGTCGCCACAGGTTGCCCATATGAGCGACGCCTCCTGAAGAGATTAGTCATTTTAGATTTTCGGAGGATAGTGCAATGATACAGACCCATTCCAGAATCTCCTCTGGTTCTTTTACGTAAAGCACCGACACGAGACCCCGGTTTAAAGTCACATCTGAAGACTGTTAATTGTATTAAGGTCAGACGGGGGATCGAACCTGCGATCCCTGGATTACCAGTCCAGCGTGTTGCCACTGAACTACAGATCCGTCTGTGTATTTTATTCAACTAAGTCAATCTACCATGAGGCCCTCAACAAATTATATAACGGTAGCTAGTATCTTTCCTAGCAACCATCCTAGCAACATCCATAGCAACCTTCCTAGCCAACATCCATGGCAACCTTCATAGCAACATCCCTAGCAACCTTCCTATCCAACATCCCTAGCAACCTTCCTAGCAACCTTCATAGCAACCTTCATAGCCAACATCCCTAGCAACATCCCTAGCAACCTTCCTATCCAACATCCTTGGCAACCTTCCTAGCAACATCCATAGCAACCTTCCTAGCCAACATCCCTAGCAACCTTCCTAGCCAACATCCCTAGCAACCTCCCTAGCAACCCACCTCCTAACAACATCTCCTGCAGCAAATTGTCCACTTTAGCCACACCGAACAATTTAGCAAACTGAATCTGTTCTATCATCTGCCACGTTATACTTTGTAACGCCGGAAGTAGCAGGAGAATCTCTCCGAAGCGCCCTCTAGAGTCATACTGGCGGTCATTGATGTAGTCTTCAAGGTTCACGTGTACTTGGTATCGGAATGCCTTAATCTTTGTCGAATCGCTTAAACCCTTGGCATCTAAAACAAACAACATTGACAATAATTGATTAATTTGAAATTACCATGACAACATTAAAAACGCAACATTTTATTTATTTAAGCTTTATTTATTTTACAACGATTGCGAAAAAAGTTTTAACAACCTATATTAATCACTCTCGTTGCCACGGATGAAAGCTTAAATTGTTGCCATGGATGAAAGCTTAAATGTGGGCATTCGAGTGGGAGAAAACCGGAGTACCCGGAGAAAACCCACCTGTCCGATCTAGCGACCACCGTACCATCTCACATCCTTCCCGGTCCGAGGATCGAACCCGGGTTGCATTGGTGAGAAGCGAGCGTGCTAACCACTGAGCTAATCGGACAACCGTAAAATATTTTAGAAATTTATTTTCTATGTGGCAAATATTCTTTTAGTGATACACTTTAACAGAGAATTATTACAAGAAACTGGATTATTTTAGGCGAGTATCTAGTGCATAGACAGGCTTAATGAAATTATTAATAATATACGTTGAACTTCATTGTTGATTATTAAATATTCTGTATGTATATGGTTGCGTTTCTATTGCGTTTAAGTATATGCACAAAGTACATGGACAACATTATAATACACTTAGCAAAAACCAGTATTCATTTTTCGTTTTCTTTGTCCATACGTTTGTTTGTCGTCGCCCCCGGTTAATGGGGCGATGCCTCCCGGTTAATGGGGCGATGCCTCCAGAAGGATAGCAGTCATTTTTATTTTTCTGGAGGATAGTTAGTGCAAGATATGGAAGATGCTCCAAGTGAAGAAGCATCACTGGTTGTTTTACATACCCCCGTGTATAGCACCGACACAGGAGACCTCGGTTTATAGTCACATCCGAAATAATCTCCGGATACGCAGTCCAGCGTAACCACTGGAGCACTGGCCCTCTCTGACTAGTCCATAATGTGGATGGAATTGTATACAGGTTCCTTAAACTGGTTATGTGTGTCATTAATTAATTTAAATCGACATTACATCGCAAAAAATAAAAACATATACATGTTTTCACTTATACATAGCATTGCTTCTACACATTTTTCCGAATTAAAACACTGTCATGACGTCATATATTTGTACTTGGTGTACTTTATTTTTAATATTGGACTGCTTTCAATAGACCAGAGTATTATATCAAATCATACACAGAAAGGTACGAAAGTATCAATTTTATATTCAATTCAATTCACTTCAATATATTTATTGCATTAAATATGACAACATACTTATAGCAATGAATACATATATAAACAAAGTACAATGGAAAGACATGGATACATTTTCAGAAGAGCATAGATGGTTGTGGTGTCTAAAAAAATTAATTTCATACTAAATTTGCGTAATATATAAATTTGGACAGGTTTTGAACAATTTTCCTATTAGTCTGTGTAAGTAAGGTAATAAACTTTGTTCGGTAGGCCAAGTATAATAGAAGCGTTTTAGATATTTTTTTCTTAAATTTCAAAAATTAGGACAAATAAGAAGAAAATGATACTCGCTTTCAATCATTCTATAATTACAATGTATATATATATAGTAAGATCTTCTTATATAAATACTTGGGGACAATAAAATATAATATAAAAATGTTATTCTGTAAAAACAAAAATCTTTTTAACCGATTTAGTGTCACTTTAAATTGCGTCAAACTATATTACTAATAGTACTTATGTTATATTTCGGGTTTTACGCCTGCATCAGCACCATTTCGGGCTATATCGCCGGCGGGCAGTTTACCTAACAATACCTTTCCTGGGCAGGCTCCAGCGGTTAACCAGTACTTGGGTGCACCAACCTCCGTAAGAAACTGCCAACTTTCTCATATAAATGAGACACGGCCTGAGCGGGGCTCGAACCCGTGACCATCAGTGATGATAGGTTACAGTGGTATACAAGTCAGCGACCTTAACCACTCGACCACGGAGGCGGACTCTCTAATAGTACTAATACTATTCAAGTGTGCGATATTTTCTGTAGTGTTTGTTATCTGGAACAATCGTGCTATCGACCAACAAACCACTTACATGTCTTATTACTGACAAAAGTATATTGTGGTTGCTGATCTATTTTTGGTACATATGCAAACAGTATGTATAACGGCCTTCCACACCAAGACTATACAATTCCCAAACAACTATTTACAATCGGTCTCCGTGGCAGAGTGGATAAAGGCGTTGACTATAACTCACTAGCTCCTCACCACTGTAGGTTAGAACCACACTGGTGTGGAATTCTTTCATGTGGGGAATCTGTGGGGAAGTTATCCAGCGGGCTCGCAGAAAGTCGGTGGTTCTACCCGGGTAGGATTCCGTGCCTGGAATATGCAGTGCTCGGAGGAGCTTCGGGGGCATCATCCGTCAGTAAATAGCGTGAGAGTCGCCATAAGACCGAAGCTGTTGGTGCGACTTTAAACACCACAAAACAAGCAAGAACAACAAACATTATTTATATGTTTGTGATTAACGAATGTATTGTTGATTACTAAGGTTGAGTGCAGTGTATTCTACTTGAATGAACTGAGTACGATTTCGCTATTGTGCTAAGGAATGAATCACTAGCTACTAGTTTCCATCGCAGCTTGAACTACGTTGTGCTTGCTTAACGTGTGTGGAAGGGGGATACATTAAACACACTAAGTGTAGTTCCTACCCCGATGGAAAATATTAACTCGCGATTCATTACTTATGTTTACATTAACTATTCAAGAATGCCAAAGAAACATTGACAAAGACTGCGAACGCGCATGCCCGTATCTTCGAGTGCGCATGTCAGTTGCATGTCATTTAGGGAGGAAATTCACACAAAGATATATATAAACAGGTCATATAAGTTCTGGAATGAAATGCAATTATTGTTGTATTGCCGTGTATTGCGTACCTTACAAATAAACTGGGTCCGGAGTTCGAGCCCCGCTGGAGCCGTTACGAGTGTGCTCTTAAGCAAGGTATTTAAATTCCACGTTGCCTCTTCTCTCTCCCTCGTGGCGATGGATTCCATCAGGAATGAGGTCTCGAGAGTGATTAAGATAAGTTTAAATAACGTGTTTCGCAATCGAGCTAAAATAAATTTGTGTAAACTAAGTAAACTGGGTAACTTGTTTCGCAATCGAGCTAAAATAAATTTGTGTAAATTAGTAAACTGGGTAACTTGTTTCGCAATCGAGCTAAAATAAATTTGTGTAAATTAGTAAACTGGGTAACTTGTTTCGCAATCGAGCTAAAATAAATTTGTGTAAATTAGTAAACTGGGTAACTTGTTTCGCAATCGAGCTAAAATAAATTTGTGTAAATTAGTAAACTGGGTAACTTGTTTCGCAATCGAGCTAAAATAAATTTGTGTAAATTAGTAAACTGGGTAACTTGTTTCGCAATCGAGCTAAAATAAATTTGTGTAAATTAGTAAACTGGGTAACTTGTTTCGCAATCGAGCTAAAATAAATTTGTGTAAATTAGTAAACTGGGTAACTTGTTTCTTTGCTTATATATACAGCACATTAAAATTAAACATACAGTACGCCGATGTTGAGGCCAGGCCGTGTATACATATGTTCTTGTATACATTATTTGGTCAAAGCAGCATTACATCGTAATAAAGGATGTTTTGGGTACAATATAAATACTAATGTGTGTGTGTTTACAAAAATCGAAATAGTCGCTCAGAAATGATAAAATTCCAATAAATTTAAACCGTCGTATACCCGAATTTGTTTATTAACACACGAAATGTAAAAACACGCACAGCGCGCATGCGTGAAACAACAGAGGCGTGAAACAACAGAGGATGTAGAAAACAACGTATATATTTTGAACATGAAAGACTATCTATCTATCTTCCTCTAATGTCGAACCTCTAGCGGGGATGTAGAAATGCCCCTAAGCCAACACAGTGTCCATCGCATGCCTCATGAGATGCTAGTACGAATAGACATATTACACTTGATTGTATCATGATTAAGTACATAATTGTGACCATTTTCCTATTTCCGTCATCCGGATGGCGGCCATCTTGGATTTCGTCAATTTTTAGGTATTTTCCATAGCTGGATTTCGTGGGACTTTTTTTACACACCATAGAGGTATCATTGAAGTCATATCCATTGAAAAACCTTTCCATCAATTTGTTTGAACCTCTGTACTTTAATTACCGGACTAGAGGTATGAATCAACATATCAAGTAATTTAATTTAAAAAGACAACGTGGGACAAATGGGGACGATGCATTCCGAATGTAAACAAGTGCGGACGATGCGTTCCGGTTGTAAACAAGTGCGTGACCGATCGACTTGGAAAGTCCTACTTTCGGTTTCGAGTTTGTTTTAACGCAAAAAAACACTGTTTACCAAATGAACATAAGCATACAAAGTATAATGTTAGAATGTGTAGCAGCATTGCTACCCATACGTAAAAATTGAATTTTTCAAATATCTTTTATTTCATACGATGTAATGCTGCTTTAAGATCGTAATTCCACATTCCATAGTTACCTGGGTCAAAGAAGACTAACGCTTTCAAGCATGCAAATTCGGAGTCGTCAATTTGTACTTCACGCAATGGTTTCACTAATTCATCCAGGACTCTAGTCGCCACTCGACCGATTTCCAAATCTGCCATATGTCTGGGAATAATGACGTCATTGCCAAGAAGTAACGTGTCCTGGTGCGCTATAGAACGTCTAGCGACGCCGAGTAATAAGTGTTCTCCAGCATGTGCTCGTAAGAGCGCCACCTACAGGTAGAAATAAGATTCGTATTGTTATGGCCATAATAATGACAGTTTAGTTGTTTACAAGTTTACTCGCTTATTTGTAAAATTAATAGACTCCTGGCAACAATCAAGCATTCAGCATCGGATATAAATACCGTTTGTATTTTCCAGATCCTGACCCTAATAAAATTAACAGTCTTTCAGATGGGACGTTAATAAAAGAACCAGAGGAGACATTGGAATGGGTCTCTCTCTCTCTCTGTATCATGCACTATACATGTATGTGTGGATAACTCGTGTGCTATATATAATACATGTATGTGTGGATAACTCTTGTGTTATATATAATACATGTATGTGTGGATAACTCTTGTGTTATATATAATACATGTATGTGTGGATAACTCTTGTGTTATATATAATACATGTATGTGTGGATAACTCTTGTGTTATATATAATACATGTATGTGTGGATAACTCTTGTGTTATATATAATACATGTATGTGTGGATAACTCTTGTGTTATATATAATACATGTATGTGTGGATAACTCTTGTGTTATATATAATACATGTATGTGTGGATAACTCTTGTGTTATATATAATACATGTATATGTGGATAACTCTTGTGTTATATATAATACATGTATGTGTGGATAACTCTTGTGTTATATATAATACATGTATGTGTGGATAACTCTTGTGTTATATATAATACATGTATGTGTGGATAACTCTTGTGTTATATATAATACATGTATGTGTGGATAACTCGTGTGTTATATATAATACATGTATGTGTGGATAACTCTTGTGTTATATATAATACATGTATGTGTGGATAACTCGTGTGTTATATATAATACATGTATGTGTGGATAACTCTTGTGTTATATATAATACATGTATGTGTGGATAACTCCTCCAACATCTAAACTGTCTAATCTCTTCAGGAGTCGTCGCTTTTATGGGCAACCGGTAGCGATGATAAATAAACGTAAAACACACACAGATCCTTCAATACATTAAAACTGTTAGTAACGGTTTTCAATTATATATAGAGTTAGTAACGGTTTACGATTATGTCTAGAGTTAGTAACGATTATGCATAGAATATGTCTAGAGTTCTAGTACAGCACCAGTAAATCATATTCGCTCAATATACATGTATCTGTCGCACAGTTCCTATCTACATGTAACACACTTTTACGTAATACTTCACGTGTAATGGTTCTCTAACTCAATTAACAAAAACAGTATGTCTCTCAAACAGTTCATGATATGTCCAGGATGTATAGTTGTAATTGGATATATAAAATGGCAGACATTTGTCTAGTACACTGGGCGTAGTAATTTGTCATTGACGTCGGATTTCAGGTAGCTACATGTATTTTGTTAATTACAAAGGCAATTAAGTAAATTTTGTTAACCCTTTCAACCCCACAGGCCTCTAAATAGGCTTATGAAAAGTGTAGATCCAGATGAGCCGGCTCGTAACGAGCCGTCTCATCAGGATCTGCACTTTTTTACCAGTAATAATTATTACTATTTTTAGATAAAATTACCCATTTTGATAAATGAACTGGTCCAAATGTAATTTTCTTATTAATTTATTGGTCTAAAAATAGCATGCACCAGTCCATGTCAGTTACTTGGGGTTGAAAGGGTTAAACAACAATGCGAGTCTTGAATAAATCCTAGTAAATTGGAAAGAAATATAGGAGAGATTGTTGAAATGGAATTGCAAAATTAATGTACACCGCAGTATACCAAAACCCACGATATTTCAGGAACCTATTTTGTCTATTATAACTAATGAGGTCGTTTATTTACTTGTACACCATTTTGCTGCGCTTCAATGCATTTCTTGGAAGACTATAGTAATATTATCATAGACCAGTCTGTACGAGTGTAGAGCTCTTATTTCCAAAACTACCCTGGATTTATAACAAGAACACACTTGTCATTGATATTGTTAACCATTTCCCTCATATTGATGCCATTACCAATACGACATACATTAACCCTTTCCCTCATAGAAGCACCTCTCGACGCCATTACCAATACAACATACATTAACCCTTTCCCTCATAGAAGCACCTCTCGACGCCATTACCAATACAACATAAATTAACCCTTTCCCTCATAGAAGCACCTCTCGACGCCATTACCAATACGACATACGTTGACAATGTAGTAGCCAAACCAATGTTCATAATATAAAGGCCAGAATCTCATGTAGTCCCAGTAATATCTATGGCGGTGGGATAGATATGTCGACTACTTATCCACTGCATGATAGCTAAATGGCTGTCCTTTGTATGGAGATATGATAGTATATTAACCTAAATCTCTATGAAGGAAAGGGTTATGTAACTGACCTGGTCATCTAGTGGGAGATCACAGAAACAAGGAATATATTTTGCCCATTCTACAAGGATTAGAAGTTGCTGCTTCATCGAGTCGCAGATATCATTTGATGTGGCTATTCGTTTCTGCGACAGGTTTTCCCCAGTGAAAGGTGACGGCGAGACTATCTGTACAAATAAATGTGTGTTAGTAGCGTTAATTAACTCATATTATCATGAAGTCTAGTAGCGTTAATTAACTCATTATCATGAAATCTAGTAGCATTAATTAACTCATAATATCATGAAGTATAGTAGCGTTAATTAACTAATATTATCATGAAGTCTAGTAGCGTTAATTAACCCATATTATCATGAAGTCTAGTAGTGTTAATAAACTCACATTATCATGAAATCTAGTAGCGTTAATTAACTCACATCATCATGAAGTCTAGTAGCGTTAATTAACTAATATTATCATGAAATCTAGTAGCGTTAATTAACTCATATTATCATGAAGTCTAGTAGTGTTAATTAACTCATATCATCATGAAATCTAGTAGCGTTAATTAACTCATATTGTCATGAAGTCTAGTAGTGTTAATTAACTCATATTGTCATGAAGTCTAGTAGCGTTAATTAACACATATTATCATGAAGTCTAGTAGCGTTAATTAACTCATATCATCATGAAATCTAGTAGCGTTAATTAACTCATAATATCATGAAGTCTAGTAGCGTTAATTAACTCATAATATCATGAAGTCTAGTAGTGTTAATTAACCCATATTGTCATGAAGTCTAGTAGCGTTAATTAACCCATATTATCATAAAGTCTAGTAGCGTTAATTAACCCATATTATCATGAAGTCTAGTAGTGTTAATTAACTCATATTGTCATGAAGTCTAGTAGCGTTAATTAACCCATATTATCATGAAGTCTAGTAGCATTAATTAACTCATATTATCATGAAATCTAGTAGTGTTAATTAACCCATATTATCATGAAGTCTAGTAGTGTTAATTAACCCATATTATCATGAAGTCTAGTAGTGTTAATTAACACATATTATAATGAAGTCTAGTAGTGTTAATTAACTCACATTATCATGAAGTATAGTAGTGTTAATTAACTCATATTATCATGAAGTCTAGTAGTGTTAATTAACACATATTATCATGAAATGTAGTAGCGTTAATTAACTCATTTCCTTATTATGAATTCTATTAGTGTTGGTAGTGTTAATTAACCCATATTATCATGAAGTCTAGTAGTGTTAATTAACTCATAATATCATGAAGTCTAGTAGCGTTAATTAACCCATATTATCATGAAGTCTAGTAGTGTTAATTAACTCATATTGTCATGAAGTCTAGTAGCGTTAATTAACCCATATTATCATGAAGTCTAGTAGTGTTAATTAACACATATTATCATGAAGTCTAGTAGCGTTAATTAACTCATATTATCATGAAATCTAGTAGTGTTAATTAACCCATATTATCATGAAGTCTAGTAGCGTTAATTAACTCATAATATCATGAAGTCTAGTAGCGTTAATTAACCCATATTATCATGAAGTCTAGTAGTGTTAATTAACTCATATTGTCATGAAGTCTAGTAGCGTTAATTAACCCATATTATCATGAAGTCTAGTAGTGTTAATTAACACATATTATCATGAAGTCTAGTAGCGTTAATTAACTCATATTATCATGAAATCTAGTAGTGTTAATTAACCCATATTATCATGAAGTCTAGTAGCGTTAATTAACTCATATTATCATGAAATCTAGTAGTGTTAATTAACCCATATTATCATGAAGTCTAGTAGTGTTAATTAACACATATTATCATGAAGTCTAGTAGTGTTAATTAACTCACATTATCATGAAGTCTAGTAGTGTTAATTAACTCACATTATCATGAAGTCTAGTAGTGTTAATTAACTCATATTATCATGAAATGTAGTAGCGTTAATTAACTCATTTCCTTATTATGAATTCTAGTAGTGTTGGTAGTGTTAATTAACTAATGCCTTTATGAAAGATGTTAGTATTAATTAACAAACCTGCCTAGAGAGTATCTCTGCATTAAGAAGTGTGCTAACATACCTGTCTAGAGAGTATATATGCATTAAGAAGTGTGCTAACAGACCTGTCTAGAGAGTATATCTGCATTAAGAAGTGTGCTAACATACCTGTCTAGAGAGTATATCTGCATTAAGAAGTGTGCTAACAGACCTGTCTAGAGAGTATATCTGCATTAAGAAGTGTGCTAACAGACCTGTCTAGAGAGTATATCTGCATTAAGAAGTGTGCTAACATACCTGTCTAGAGAGTATATCTGCATTAAGAAGTGTGCTAACAGACCTGTCTAGAGAGTATGTCTGCATTAAGAAGTGTGTTAACAGACCTGTCTAGAGAGTATCTCTGCATTAAGAAGTGTGTTAACAGACCTGTCTAGAGAGTATAGTATATCTGCATTAAGAAGTGTGCTAACAGACATGTCTAGAGAGTATATCTGCCTTAAGAAGTGTGTTAACAGACCTGTCTAGAGAGTATCTCTGCATTAAGAAGTGTGTTAACAGACATGTCTAGAGAGTATATCTGCATTAAGATGTGTGCTAACAGACCTGTCTAGAGAGTATCTCTGCATTAAGAAGTGTGTTAACAGACATGTCTAGAGAGTATATCTGCATTAAGAAGTGTGTTAACAGACCTGTCTAGAGAGTATCTCTGCATTAAGAAGTGTGCTAACAGACATGTCTAGAGAGTATCTCTGCATTAAGAAGTGTGCTAACATACCTGTCTAGAGAGTATCTCTGCATTAAGAAGTGTGTTAACAGACCTGTCTAGAGAGTATCTCTGCATTAAGAAGTGTGCTAACAGACCTGTCTAGAGAGTATCTCTGCATTAAGAAGTGTGCTAACAGACATGTCTAGAGAGTATATCTGCATTAAGAAGTGTGTTAACAGACATGTCTAGAGAGTATATCTGCATTAAGAAGTGTGTTAACAGACCTGTCTAGAGAGTATCTCTGCATTAAGAAGTGTGCTAACAGACATGTCTAGAGAGTATATCTGCATTAAGAAGTGTGCTAACAAACCTGTCTAGAGAGTATATCTGCATTAAGAAGTGTGCTAACAGACATGTCTAGAGAGTATATCTGCATTAAGAAGTGTGCTAACAGACATGTCTAGAGAGTATATCTGCATTAAGAAGTGTGCTAACAGACCTGTCTAGAGAGTATATCTGCATTAAGAAGTGTGCTAACAGACCTGACTAGAGAGTATATCTGCATTAAGAAGTGTGCTAACAGACATGTCTAGAGAGTATATCTGCATTAAGAAGTGTGCTAACAAACCTGTCTAGAGAGTATATCTGCATTACGAAGTGTGCTAACATACCTGTCTAGAGAGTATCTCTGCATTAAGAAGTGTGCTAATAGACCTGTCTAGCGAGTATATCTGCATTAAGAAGTGTGCTAACAGACATGTCTAGAGAGTATCTCTGCATTAAGAAGTGTGCTAACAGACCTGTCTAGAGAGTATATCTGCATTAAGAAGTGTGCTAACAGACCTGTCTAGAGAGTATATCTGCATTAAGAAGTGTGCTAACAGACCTGTCTAGAGAGTATATCTGCATTAAGAAGTGTGCTAACAGACATGTCTAGAGAGTATATCTGCATTAAGAAGTGTGCTAACAGACATGTCTAGAGAGTATATCTGCATTAAGAAGTGTGCTAACAGACATGTCTAGAGAGTATATCTGCATTAAGAAGTGTGCTAACAGACATGTCTAGAGAGTATATCTGCATTAAGAAGTGTGCTAACAGACATGTCTAGAGAGTATATCTGCATTAAGAAGTGTGCTAACAGACATGTCTAGAGAGTATATCTGCATTAAGAAGTGTGCTAACAGACATGTCTAGAGAGTATATCTGCATTAAGAAGTGTGCTAACAGACATGTCTAGAGAGTATATCTGCATTAAGAAGTGTGCTAACAGACATGTCTAGAGAGTATATCTGCATTAAGAAGTGTGCTAACAGACATGTCTAGAGAGTATATCTGCATTAAGAAGTGTGCTAACAGACCTGTCTAGAGAGGATCTCTGCATTAAGAAGTGTGCTAACAGACCTGTCTAGAGAGTATCTCTGCATTAAGAAGTGTGCTAACAGACCTGTCTAGAGAGTATCTCTGCATTAAGAAGTGTGCTAACAAACCTGTCTAGCGAGTATATCTGCATTAAGAAGTGTGCTAACATACCTGTCTAGAGAGTATATCTGCATTAAGAAGTGTGTTAACATACCTGTCTAGCGAGTATATCTGCATTAAGAAGTGTGCTAACAGACATGTCTAGAGAGTATATCTGCATTAAGAAGTGTGCTAACAGACATGTCTAGAGAGTATATCTGCATTAAGAAGTGTGCTAACAGACATGTCTAGAGAGTATATCTGCATTAAGAAGTGTGCTAACATACCTGTCTAGAGAGTATATCTGCATTAAGAAGTGTGCTAACAGACCTGTCTAGAGAGTATATCTGCATTAAGAAGTGTGCTAACAGACATGTCTAGAGAGTATATCTGCATTAAGAAGTGTGCTAACATACCTGTCTAGAGAGTATCTCTGCATTAAGAAGTGTGCTAACAGACAGCGTGCTATTGAGACCAATTTCATCATAGCTTGTACGTCGCACACTAATACGGTCACGTTCATTTTGAACAGCTGAAATGCATAGGATAAATCAATAAGTATAGGTTATTGATCAGATGTTTGAATTAACAATATTTTATTGCATATATGAATTCATTATAGATACCATTTAGTAATAGTACATGCAATAACCAGACGAGAATTTAGTTTAACAAGAAATACCACAGCATGTGATGCCCCCCCCCAGGATGACCATGAGCTTGAAGCTACGGACCTGCCTGGATCATGTGTATGATACATCACCCCCGTATGGCGAACATTTGTGGCACATTTATTTGAAATCCCTACCTAGCCAAAGAAGTTACAGCCCAGACAGGACCTATTGACTCTGACGGACGCACAAAAAGACAGTGCGAAAACTGTACATGTATCTTCGGGGGCATAACAATTTTAAGACCAAGGATCATTCTAGAGGGCGATGTGGGCGAAATAGTCGCCCTAGGGACCCTGACGTCGCCCTCTGGGCACTTCTCCCTAACAAAAAAAAATGTTTTTTTG
Source organism: Archivesica marissinica (assembly GCA_014843695.1). Lineage (NCBI taxonomy): Eukaryota > Metazoa > Mollusca > Bivalvia > Venerida > Vesicomyidae > Archivesica > Archivesica marissinica. The sequence continues at coordinate 57,584,320 of CM026395.1, forward strand.
GTTTTTACGATTTTCAAACAAAATGTTGTCTAGTAAGATACACTGGCCCATTATAAACCACTCCTTCTATTCAAATGTTGTATTTAATGGTTGTACTGTGCATTTTAACCCTATTTTGCAGAAGTATATTAAAGAACACCATTTAAGGAAGTGATCACGCGCTTTCTCACTTCTCCCAAAAATTCTGACCTAGATTGAACCCAGGACTAAGACGCATACATATATTTATGTAACATAGTACATGGGTCTGGCCACAAGTTATAGGTCATATGTAAGGTAATATGCTAAATAAATACACTTTCAGGAGCGCTTAAAGTAGATGTTAAGTAGTGTTAGCGACTACAGTACCAAGCTGTCTGCCTCTGTCTGTGGTCGAGTGGTTAAAGTCGCTGGCTTGTATACCACTGTAATGATAGGAGCGGTATACAAGTCAGCGACCATAACCATGGAGACGGACATATGACAATGGATGTTCGGTTTTGCCATCAATATGAAATGTCGGGGGTTTTCCATAGTTTATGGACATTAGCTGTAAACAAACTGACATTTCATACCTCGATGAAACGCAGAAGAGCATTATTATTTTAATTATTAAAGAAAATGGTTCTGCCTAGGAAACGTTCATGAGCATACGGCTATAATGACGAGTGTATGTGAGTATTAGTCACCTAGAGGCCTGTGAGTATTAGGGTACTAGGGGCCTGTGATCATTAGTCTACTAGGGCCACTGAACATTAGGGTATCATGGATAGCTTTGTATTACCTTCCTTCTTCATGCCTGCCCGGAAACATTTCTTTAAGCGACAGTATCTGCACTGATTTCGTTTGTCTTTATCAACGACACAATTTCTGTTAAAGCGACACGAGTATACGTGGTTCTTTCTTACACTCCGTCTGTGAAAGTAGGACAAGCTGAGGTAAGCTTACAAATATCACATTAAAGCTTAAAGACACACTCCTGTAGAGAAAGAGGAACTTTAGTGTATGCGACCACGGGCAGCCCAATGCAACTCTGAAATAATATTTTATGTATACATGTACATGTATGCAGGCGGTTAATCGTACCCTAGTCAAGTGCGGGTCATTCATTAAACTCGGAAATCGCAACGGCAATGCATTGGTACTGCGGCGTATGACGAGGCCGAGTGTCGAGTTGACTATGGTACGTTTTGTCCGCGTGTATACATGTACATGTGTATATATCAGAGTTGCATTTGGCGTATCTATGTTTTCGGTACAATATTTTAATTATATGCAGTTGTTGACGGCGCCGCAGTTGGAAAATTGACTGTATCTCGCAGCAAGTCAATAAAACCATTACCAGCTGGTCCGAAACAAATTAAAGCATTTCCAACAAGTTATCATCGCTATTGCATGTCCTTCATTGAACGTGTATGCCGTGTTTGGATCTATTTTCGTGTGAATTTCCTCACTAATGATATGCACTGGAAATTACGGGCATGCGCATTCACAGCGATGGCCAGTGAATCTTTAAATAATGTAAATATAAGTTCACCTCCACACACTTTAAGCACGCTCAAAGTAGTTCATATCCCGATGGATAATTATTGACCCGTAATTTGTTCCTAATTTCAACAGGTGTTGTAGTAGAACGTTCTTACCTGAAGAATCCTTTGCATCCGTCACAGCTGGCGGCCCCGTAATGTTTGCCTGTTGCCCGATCCCGGCAGATTGCGCAGAACTGACTGATGCCATGAGGCGGGGAAGTGGGTGCGCTGATTGCTTGTACTGTTTGGCCAGTGATTGGCTGTAAGCTTATCGGATCCCCATCTGCCAAAATATATAATATATAATGTTTTATTATATAACATGCATACATACGAAATATACAACGAAACGAACAACGACCATCTATAGATCAACATCATACAGTGTACATGTAAAACCTTAGTATCGAAAGATCATTACCAAACACGAACAACATTATTTTTTTTAATTCCGTAAAGTTTATACAAATTTATGTTACTTCGATTGCGAAACAAGTTCTTACAACTTATATTAATCACTCTCGAGACCTCATTCCTGGTGGAATCCATCGCTACGGGGGAGAGAGAAGAGGCAATGTGGAAATTAAATGCCTTGCCTAAGGGCACAATCGTAACGGCTCCAACGGGGCTCGAACTCCGGACCTTTCGCACCTGAAGCGAAAGCGCTACCACTGCACTATCACGACTTCCACAAAGAGTCAGATAATAACTATTATTCCTATTTTCTTCTTTTGTTTTCGTTTTTATTGTACAACCTTGCAACATACAATCTAATTTATATGTTATTATATTTATATTTCGGGTTTTACGCCTGCATCAGCACCATTTTGGGCTATATCGCCGGCGAGCAGTTTACCTAACAACACCTTTCCTGGGCAGGCTCCAGCGGTTAACCAGTACTTGGGTGCACCAACCTCCGTAAGAAACTGCCGACTTTTTCATATAAATGAGACACGGCCTGAGCTGGGCTCGAACCCGTGACAATCAGTGATGATAGGTTACAGTGGTATACAAGTCAGCGACCTTAACCACTCGACCACGGAGGCGGACCACAATCTAATGTATTCCAAATATTACTATGTTGCTACAATAATTGTTATTTAAATTAAATCTTCCTGCTAAAAACGAAATTGAAATGTAGATTTTGCCCCGTTTTTCATGACAGCAAATTTAAGGAAAACATGCTAAAAGTGATGTACGCACATTAAATTCATTGGTGTTATCATTTGTGACGGAGAAATGGAGACTACGACGAGAGTCGAACGAAAACAGACGCTCCTAGTCAAATTACGATTACATATGTCGTGATAGCGCAATGGTAGAGCGTTCATTTCAAGAGTTCGAGCCCCTCTGGAGCCGTTACGATTGTGCCATTCGGCAATGTACTGTTTCCTCGTCTCTCTTCCTCATGGCGATATATTCCATCAGGAATGAGGTCTCGAGAGCGATTAATCTAATGTTGTAAAACCTTATTTTGCAATCGAACTAATATAGTTTTGTATATATGTTTACTAACGGCCAGGTACATTAAAAATGTTAAAAAGGTAATATTTCTGTTCTTCAAAACGTGAGTAATATTGGTGTTATAAGGAATACACGTGTTATGTATCGTAGCAACGCTTTTAAAATTGTGACCGTTAATTTGAACCGGAATATTACGTTTGGGAAGGGTCAAAGGTCGCACGAACAGCTTAGGTCCTATTTTATGGCTCCTCTCCAGCTATCATTGACGAAGGAATACCCCCGAGCAGTATTCCAGGCGCGGACGGACACTCGGGTAGAACCACCGACCTCCCGAAAGCGAGCTGTGTTAAAAGTTAAAAAAAGTACAAAATAATAGTTACCGTCATAGTAGTAGAATTGTGGCTCCCTCGGGGACGATTCTAAAATAGAACAAAATGCATTTGTTTCATCTTCGAAATCACAGATTGATTTGCACGTGTAAAGCATAGTTGTAAATCAGAGCTCGTCCTTTATCACAAGTCCTTATATGATAGAAAGAGGGTAAAGAAATATATATATTATATACACAGATGTTCACAGTAACACCAAGTACGCGGTATTAATGACAATACAATTATGTGAAATTGAACATTATATCTCAATGTTGTATATACATGTATATACATGTATATACATAGTAGGCGTTTAAAGTTATCGGAGACGGGGACTCAGTCTCTTTCATTATCATTATAAATCCGCGTTAACAAACATAACAAGAAATATCTTGTCAAATGATTATATTAAATATAATCTTTAAAGCCGCTTGTATAGTTGATAAGAAGCTCAGAGAAGTGGATTGACTCGGCGTGAAATAGATAGTTAGGTAGGAGTATTACCAATACATTATCTAACGAGTGCTCGAATTATCCTAGCTAATACGTTTAATTCACCGTACCCGGCGCTGGAACCCACCGTACCTGGAACCCACCGTACCCGGCGCTGGAACCCACTATACCCGGCGCTGGAACCCACCGAACCCGGAACCCACCGTACCCGGCGCTGGAACCCACTGTACCCGGCGCTGGAACCCACTGTACCCGGCGCTGGAACCCACCGTACTCTGAACCCACCGTACCCGGCGCTGGTACCAACCGTACCCGGAGCTGAAACCCACCGTACCCGGCGCTGGAACCCACCGTACCCGGCGCTGGAACCCACCGTACCCGGCGCTGGAACCCACCGTATCCGGAGCTGGAACATACCGTACCCGGCGCTGGAACACACCGTACCCGACGCTGGAACCCACCGTACCCGGCGCTGGAACTAGTGTGACTATTAAGTACCGGTACAAGCTATAACGACGAGTGATAAGCACCTACCAGGCTTCTCGTCGGAGACAAATACTCAAAATACATGTACTTTTTTAAAACTTTATTTATTTTGCAACGATCGCGAAACAAACTTCAACAACTTATATTAATCATTTTCGTTGGCGCGGATGAAAGCGTATATGTGGTCATTCGTGTGTGGGGAAACCGGAGAAAACCCACCTGTCCGATCTGGCGCTCGCCCATATGGTTCGCCGGAGGCGAGGGTAAATAAGCTCAATCATCATCGTCGGCACAATGCCTATATACGCTAGTGAATCTAGTCCGCACACTGTATATATACTCTAGTGAAGCTAGTCCGCTCAATGCCTATATACGATAGTGAATCTAGTCCGCACAATGCCTATATACTCTAGTGAATCTAGTCCGCACAATGCCTATATACTCTAGTGAATCTAGTCCGCACAATGCCTATATACGCTAGTGAATCTAGTCCGCACAATGCCTATATACGCTAGTGAATCTAGTCCGCACAATGCCTATATACTCTAGTGAATCTAGTCCGCACAATGCCTATATACTCTAGTGAATCTAGTCCGCACAATGCCTATATACGCTAGTGAATCTAGTCCGCACAATGCCTATATACGCTAGTGAATCTAGTCCGCACAATGCCTATATACTCTAGTGAATCTAGTCCGCACAATGCCTATATACTCTAGTGAATCTAGTCCGCACAATGCCTATATACGCTAGTGAATCTAGTCCGCACAATGCCTATATACGCTAGTGAATCTAGTCCGCACAATGCCTATATACTCTAGTGAATCTAGTCCGCACAATGCCTATATACCTAGTGAATCTAGTCCGCACAATGCCTATATACTCTAGTGAATCTAGTCCGCACAATGCCTATATACGCTAGTGAATCTAGTCCGCACAATGCCTATATACGCTAGTGAATCTAGTCCGCACAATGCCTATATACGCTAGTGAATCTAGTCGGCACAATGCCTATATACTCTAGTGAATCTAGTCCGCACAATGCCTATATACGCTAGTGAATCTAGTCGGCACAATGCCTATATACGCTAGTGAATCTAGTCCGCACAATGCCTATATACGCTAGTGAATCTAGTCCGCACAATGCCTATATACGCTAGTGAATCTAGTCCGCACAATGCCTATATACGCTAGTGAATCTAGTCCGCACAATGCCTATATACTCTAGTGAATCTAGTCCGCACAATGCCTATATACTCTAGTGAATCTAGTCCGCACAATGCCTATATACGCTAGTGAATCTAGTCCGCACAATGCCTATATACTCTAGTGAATCTAGTTCGCTCAATGCATGAATACGCATTGAATCCAATCAGAACAACACTTATATACTCGTACATATATCTTGGTGAAATACTGTTGCACTATTGAGCTACGTGTTATTAAACAAGCTACGCAGAAAAACACACACGGGTATGTACCCGGTACTTCAGTGACGAATCTTTTTATTAAGTATTATCCACGGTATTATCGGTGACGTACCCTGAACGGTATGATTTTGTGTCCGATTTTTATGAGCGATATATCATATTGTTGTAACCATGCCAACTGAGATCTGAAATTAATAACCTTGGAAACTAACCGAACATTGAACGACATTGCTTACGGTATCTATCAGAGATGTACCCGGTAGTGAATGACGTTGTTTACGGTATATATGAGTGATGTACCCGGTAGTGAGTGACGTTGTTTACGGTATATATGAGAGATGTACCCGGTAGTTAGTGACGTTGTTTACGGTATATATGAGTGATGTACCCGGTAGTTAGTGACGTTGTTTACGGTATCTATGAGAGATGTACCCGGTATTGAGTGACGTTGTTTACGGTATATATGAGAGATGTACCCGGTAGTGAGTGACGTTGTTTACGGTATATATGAGAGATGTACCCGGTATTGAGTGACGTTGTTTACGGTATCTATGAGAGATGTACCCGGTAGTGAGTGACGTTGTTTACGGTATATATGAGAGATGTACCCGGTATTGAGTGACGTTGTTTACGGTATCTATGAGAGATGTACCCGGTAGTGAATAACGTTGTTTACGGTATCTATGAGAGATGTACCCGGTAGTGAATAACGTTGTTTACGGTATCTTTGAGAGATGTACCCGGTAGTGAATAACGTTGTTTACGGTATCTATGAGAGATGTACCCGGTAGTGAATAACGTTGCTTACGGTATATATGAGAGACGTACCCGGTATTGAATAACGTTGTTTACGGTATCTATGAGAGACGTACCCGATATTGAATAACGTTGTTTACGGTATATATGAGAGACGTACCCGGTATTGAATAACGTTGTTTACGGTATCTATGAGAGACGTACCCGGTAGTGAATAACGTTGTTTACGGTATATATGAGAGATGTACCCGGTATTGAACTACGTTGTGTATCTATGAGCGACGATCCCTGTAGTGAAGGACGTTGTTCGCGATATCCATGCGTGACGTAACCGGAATCGCACGACGTTGTTTACGGTAACTATGAGAGATGAACTCGATGCGGTACGACGTTGTTTATGGTATATACAGTAGGGCTGTTATCTTCGGACTTATGACAGTCATCATCATATCGATGTTACAGTACCCATACTACAAGTATAAATCTCTAGGACAAGTCGAATGTCAAGTGTGATCCTGACTAAGCTGCCAATTAATGGAAACACGATGCTATATTAAAAAGATATAAACATCAAAATATGTTACCTATAGAAACGTATGTTAGATCCATTGAAGCACCCGTTTAAGATTAAAATTGAAAACAAATTAGTTAGATTGTCACGTAAATACATTTGTTTGCTTTGCATATCTACATATGAGGCTGGCGAGATAATGAGCCACACTCAAACACTTGTATATAGGTCGCCTTGCATCAATATGTATGTATACATACGATTATGACATGCATCATTTGAATGTCGTACTACTTTGTTTCTGAACCCATAGAATGCACACCGAATATAGCCAAGACGTGTAACGAGACAAAACTAAGAGTACGTGGAGTAAATGAGACCAGCTGCGAGATTATGCGAGATTTGGTGATGTGTGTGTGTGTTTTACGTGTCTTTATCGTCGCTACCGGTTGCACATATGAGCGCCGCCTCCTGAAGAGATTAGTCAATTTAGATTTTTGGAGGATTGTGCAATGATACAGAGATAGAGACCCATTCCAGAGTATCCTCTGGTTCTTTTACGTGCACGGTGTAAAGCACCGACAAGAGACCTCGGTTTAATGTCCCATCTGAAAGACTGTTAATTTTATTAGGGGGATCGAATCTGCGATCCCTGAATTACCAGTCCAACGTGTTAACCACTGGACTACAGATCCGTCTGGTGATGTTTCGAATCCCTGTTAGCTAGCTACTAGAGATCTCTGTGCGAAATAACTCGATGGTAATGGATTAAAATATGCATGCGCAGTGTTGGGCAGTGCTATTTTGATATTCTTGCAAAGTGTAATGCAAAGAGATAGATAGAGATAGATTTCTTTATTTATAGAGGGTGACCTAATTAGTTTTGAACTAATCCTCCTTAGGGCCCTCTTCAAAATATAAGGAATGAATCGCGTGTTAATAGTTTCCATCGTGGTATGAACTACATTGGGTGTGTTTAAAGTTAGCGTGGTTTCGGCCTCTTTAAACACGTCTTAACCCCATTCATTCCTTAGGTTGATATGTTGAGGCATGCATATTTAATTGATTGTATTTACAGAAATATTCTAACATGGCTCGGCATTTTGTCTGTATAGGCAAAGAAGGAGTTTGCATTGCTTAGCGAGTGACGTCAAACCTGACGTCATTTTAATTAGCATTTTAGTAGTTTTGTGACGTCATTGACGCATTCTAAGAAAATAACACCAGCTATATGTACGGTCTTTTAGATAGTTTTATGGCCTGGAGATCTCCAATCTTAAAACTCAGTCTCAAACTTCTGATTGGTTCAGCTGACACTAACACTTAGAATCAACAAATCAGATCACGTGAGCTTGAGTTTGAGATCTGAGAAACGTTTTATAACCTCGGGGCCATGGTCATGTTAGAATCGAAATAATACCTGTATTTGTATTTGCATTAGTAAAAGTCGATTAAAACATGGTGTGCCGTTCTGAGAGCCTGAACTAAGCACTCAGGGCAACGGTCTGCGTGGTTAATTCCTACACGTTAGAACTGCAAACCATGTTTTACTAAGGACAAATATTAGTTCGATTCTAACATGACAAAAATATCTAAAAATCGCAAAAATGTTTTTTTCAAGGGTGTGTAAATGACGTCATAAAATTTCAAACTATGTTTTATTGCAGATTTAACACGGTAAATTCCTTCTTTTGCGTATACAGATTAATGCCGGGCTGTGCTAGAATATATATTCTCATACTTCGGTCTCATCAGTCCAGAATATAACATACATGTAGGTCAATCTTAATTAATCATGGTTAGGTTTCTACATAGCGGTAGATAGAGTCAACGTACAGAAGTAGGATATATCCGACCTAGTTCCAGTTAAAACACCATCGTGACGTCATACGTGACGTCGACTCAAGATCGTGCACAAGTGTATCGTGCTAACAAGGTCGTATGTAAAGTAAAACACTATCGTGACGTCATACGTGACGTCGACTCAAGATCGTGCACACGTTTATCGTGCTATCATATGTAACCTGGGAACAGGCGTCGATATAGTTTGCCTGGTCAGTCATATAAATATATTTTAACACCTATTACTTGGGCCGTATTGAGCTTCTAATCATGTCACTGAGCTAGAAGTTAAAAAGTGAGAAATCGACAGACTGGAACCCAGGCTATGTCATATGTACAATTAAAACACTATCGTGACGTCATACCTTTGTTATTAATATTGAACTGCTGTCAAAAAGCCAGAGCAGTATGTTAAATCAAAAGGCTACAGGTACAAAATTAACAATTTTAATAATAGGATCGTGTTATATAAGTGTTTTAAGTAAGATATAAAAAAATATATATAAGCCTCAAACGGATCCAATATGTAAAATATTGGGTACTGTCTTCGGCACTACATATTAGATCGTTTTCAGTTTATATCCTATATATATTATATATATAACAGACGGATATGTAGTCCAGTGGTAACACGCTGGACTGGTAATCCAGGGATTGCAGGTTCGATCTCCCGTCTGACCCTACTAAAATTAACATTCTTTCAGATGGGACATTAAACCGATGTCTAGTGTCGGTGTTGTACACCGTGTACGTAAAAGAACCAGAGGAGACTCTGGAATGGGTCTCTCTCTGTATCATTGCACTATCCTCCAAAAATCTAAAATGACTAATCTCTTCAGGAGGCATCGCTCATATGGGCAACCGGTAGCGACGATAAATAAACGTAAAATTAGATTGGTCAGAACTTACATTAGTCCAACCCCAACATACAATATAGAGGTTAGACAGACAACCAAGATAGAGGTTAGACATACATCCAAGATAGAGATTAGACAGACATCTTAGATATAGATTTAAAGCGAATTTAACCCACTACTCCCACCCACCCCACTCCCCAACAACAAAAAACCCTACAGTGTCTACTTGTTCTAGCAGCATGTACATACTGTGTTGCAAAGTATATCTAATTCAATTGTATGAGAGACATTGGTCAGTTTTATTTTTTATTTAAGTTTATTTAACGTCGCTACCGGTTTCCCATTTGAGCGACGGGCAGTTTACATAACAACACCTTTCCTGGGAAGGCTCCAGCGGTTAACCAGTACTTGGTGCACCAACCTCCGTAAGAAACTGCTAACTTTTTCATATAAATGAGACACGGTCTGAGCGGGGCTCGAACCCGTGACCATCAGTGATGATATGTTACAGTGGTATACAAGTCAGCGACCTTAACCACTCGACCACGAAGGTGGACATGCTAGCAATTTTATTCCACTATCGCTTTATATGATTATTAAATTACTATATCTCGACATATCTCCTACAGAATATGCAATGGCTACGTATTTGTAAAACAATGCTACTAGTTAATTAACACGATTTTGATAAAATCACAATTATCATACGACAACATCTGGTTAGGGAATAACAGTAAAAACAAAGGATTGTACCTAAAAGGACATATTCACATTTTGGAATAAATCAGACTTTATCTGCCAAGGGAGGTAATAGAACATTAGGGATGTCTCTCATTGAGGATGTGGTCACACTGACATTAGCCGATCACAAGATGTTCTAGAGGTCATAGTATACTGTACGTATTACTGTACGATTAGTGCAGTGGTTAGCGCGCTCGCTTCTCACCAATGCAACACGGGTTCGATCCTCGGACAAGGAATTATTATTATACCACATTTATATAGCACCCTTTTCATATCAGATACGTTCAAAGGTGCTTTACAATAAGAGTCTGCAAGTAAACACAGTAAAACATGTAATAAAACAATAGTATAACTTAAAGTAATGTAACAATGTATCCTAACTAATTTAGTCAATGAGGTTTAAAAAAAATAAAATAATGTTAAGGGTCGCATACCAGGCCCACCCTCGCCTGCCAGAGGCCCCTGTCCCCATGGCAGAAGAGGGAAAGCGTGGGTGGACTTCAAAGCAAGAACTAAAAGGCATACGCCATAAGAATAAGATATGCAGTTACAGAATATGTATACCAGATATATATGTTAAAAGATTTAAGGATTGTTTGTTAAAACAATATAAATAAGCACAAGATAAAACTACTTCAAACATTCTTAATGTTGAAGTTGTCAAAACACTTCTATATGCACACCAGTTTAGTGTCCGTGTATTTCTAAGAAAAAGTGTGTTTTAAGTGATGTCTTAAAACTAGATACTGATCTAAACTCTCTGATTCCTGCCGGGAGAGCATTCCATAGACTTGGTGCAGCAGTAGCAAAGCTTCTGTCACCGTACATGACTTTGCGGCCTCTTGGCACCACGAGTATGTGGGGGATGGTACGGTGGTCGCCATATAGGGCATGTGGGTTTTCTCCAGGTACTCCGGTTTCCTCCCACACGAATGACCACATTACGTTACTTGTACTTGTTACGTTACGTTACGAGTGTGCCCTTAGGCAAGGCATTTAAATTCCACATTGCCTCTTATCTCTCCTTCATGGCGATCGCTTCCGTCAGGAATGAGGTCTCGCAAGTGATTAATATAAGTTGAAAGAACTTGCTTCGCAATCGAGCTAAAATAAATTTGTATTAATCACTAAACGGCTACAATGGTTCATTATCTGTTGAAATTAGTATTTACTTGTTTTAGGGATTGTGGCGTATCTTTTTTTGTATCGCATTTACCGAATAACACCGCATGACGGGTCATGCAGAAACTGGCGGTTTTAGTTTGGCTTACTGACATATGATTAACTTGAAGGGACATAGCGGTGCTGATCAGCCAGTGATTAGATTAGTGCGAGAGGCTTGCTTTTATCTTATTTTATTATACATTATTCTCACTTATATTTGTGAAGAGGGGTTGCACATAGTTTAAAGATAACACTTGAGCACGTTGCTACGACTCAAGTACTGTAAGATAATGAGGGACTTGATTTCATTCGGAAGAAACCACTATACATCCATGCGCGGTGCGGGAGTTTTTCTGTTTGGGGGATGTGCCCTATATGAGCCTTTCTATTGAGAGTCTGGGGGGACAACTGCCCCTAACAATGGAGTTGTGCGCATTTGTTACATTTTGCAGTCAGGTTGGTGAGTCTGGCTCGCACCTCATCCCCAACGCTGACTGTGACAGCTGATATATACCGCAGTGCATTTAATTGCTTCTGATATAGTCTCCGATTTATGACAATATTTGTGAATTAAAAATTCAACTGAGAATACGTCATTTTCCTATCTCCTTCAACCGTCTTCAGTGATATGGTGTGGTAACTTAACAATGAAATTCTCGCTAAATCGTGCACTTTATGGAACACATTGTGCGGTCCTGTTACTGGGTTTGACTGCCTAATTAGTTCGTTATGCTGTATGTCATTTAATTATGCAGTTATTAATTCTTGTTTGTTTTTTAAGTTTATTTACCGTCGCTACCGGTTGCCCATATGAGCGACGCCTCCTAAAGAGATTATTCATTTTAGATTTTGGAGGATAGTGCATGATACTGACAGAGACCCATTCCAGAGTCTCCTCTGGTTCTTTTACGTGCACGGTGTAAAGCACCGACACGAGACCTCGGTTTAACGTCCCATCTGAAAGACTGTTAATTATATTAGGGTCAGACGGGAGATCGAACCTGCGATCCATGGATTACCAGTCAAGCGTGTTACCACTGGACTACATATCCGTCTGTGAAATTATTAATTATTGTAATGTAATTTATATATAACAACGCTGGCTTTTCTATTACCTCCCTTAACAGATAATAATAATAATAATAATTAATAATAATAATAATAAAGACTTTATTTAACGAGAAAAAACCTATTTGACATAATCAATCTTCTAAAAGGCCCACAGATAAAGTCCGATTTATCCCGAAATGCATTTCCGGTCCATTTAGTTGGGATCCTTTGTTTTTACTATTGTTCCCCAAAACCAGATGTTGCGGTGTGATATAAGGAATTGATAACAGCGTTTTACAGATAGCTACCCATTGGGTATACTGTAGGATATCTGTAGAGATATAGTAAATTAATCATTATAAGATGAGAAAGTGGATGCAAATTCACAGCAAAGGAAGTAACGATAATAACAAAGGCGACCACTTAAGAGGATCCGCTTAGGGAGTATTCAACTACAATAACTGACCGACGTCTCTCATCCAATCCTAAAGTAATGTATTCTTTGTGATAAGAGTAATTTATATATAAATATTATTCAATCCTGTATTGTATTGTTGTGTGATACGAGTAATTTATATATAAATATTATTCAATCCTGTATTGTATGTTTGTGGGATATGTGTAATTTATATACAAATATTATTCAATCCTGTATTGTATTGTTGTGGGATACGTGTAATTTATATACAAATATTATTCAATCCCGTATTGTATGTGTGTGGGATATGTGTACTTCGTTCTTGTATTTAGGTGTGTGTGATGCCTGTACATTAATCCTGTAGTAATGTATTTTTATGACTCATGTAATTTATTTAATTAACAATTTATTCTTGTAGTAATTAAATCTTTATGATACGCAACATTTATTAATGGTATCGGTGCTAACAATATATTTATATGACTGACCAGGCAACATATATCAACGTGGAAGTCGTGATAGCGCAGTGGATGAGCGTTCGCTTCATGTGTGAAGGGTCCGGAGTTCGAGCCCCGCTAGAGCCGTTACGAGTGTGCCCTTAGGCAAGGTATTTAAATTCCATGTTGCCTCTTCTCGTGGCGATGGATTCCATCAGGAATGAGGTCTCGAGAGTGATTAATATAAGTTGTAATAACTTGTAATAGTAGTTTAATCTTTATGATGCATATAATGTAATTGTTGTTGTTATTTTTGCTATGTAATTGAATTACAACCTCTATATATATGCAATAACGTGTTTTACTCAACAAAATTCCTAATCGCTCTTGTGCTGTACAGTATTTGAAGCAAACTAATAACCATATGATAGCAATATTCAGATCATCTTATTTTATATATTTTATTACAGATATTTATACAATGCATGGCTGTATAATCACCTGGAATGGAATACATTATGTGTGTGTATTACATTTATTTATCGCCGCTACCGGTTGCCCATATGGGTGACGCGTCCTGAATATATTAGTCATTTTAGATTGTTGGAGGATAGTGCAATGATACAGACAGAGACCCGTCTCTGGTTCTTTTACGTGCACGGTGTAAAGCACCGATACGAGACCTCGGTTTAAAGTCACATCTGAAAGACTGTTAATTTTATTAGAGTCAGACGGGGGATCGAACATGCGATCCCTGGATTACCAGTCCAGCGTGCTACCACTGGACTACAGATCCGTCTGTGGAACACATTAAATGACAATATGAAAATATATATATTATATGAGTATTAATCGGCACCAACAATAGTGTTGAGTTATTATCTTCTATGCATATAGTGAAGCTGATAAAACACATACCGAATTAGATGAAATGACCAGCAATATTCCAGAGAGCTCATTCATTGTAAGACAGTGTCGGTCTGTGCGGTGTTTTATTATAATACTGTGAAATGGATATTTTGTACGGTGGACATTGTTCAACCTGGCGTGATTGGGTACAGAGTAAAGTACAATAGTACACAGTAGATACTGACTATCCACACACTTGTGTCCTAACTCATACTCCTTAATAACATAAAAGTTGAGTTTTTGAGTATTTTGTGTTTTCTTTGTTTTTATTTAAAAAGTTTAAACTTTATTTATTTTACTACGATTGCGAAGCAAGTTCTAACAACTTATTGGCGCGGATGGAAGCATACATGTGGTCATCCGTGTGGGAGGAAACCGGAGTACCCGGAGAAAAACTCACCTGTCAGATCTGGCGACCACCATACCATCTCACATACCTCCCGATCCGAGAATTGAACCCGATTTGCATTGGTGAGAAGCGAGTGTGCTAACCACTGCGCTAATCGGACAACCCGATTTGTTTTTATTATGCGTGTATGCATATACAGTCAAACCTGTCTTAAGCAGCCAGCCAAGTGGCTGATTAACACAGGTGACTGCTTAATAGAGGTCAAATATATAATAAAACAACATATTGGGAATCTGGAAATTGGCTGCTGAATAAAGGTTGGCTGCTTAATGAAGATGACCACTAACACATGTTTCATTGTGTGTGCGTGTGTGCTATCCTACGTGCGTGCGTGCATAGTGTGTGTAGTGGAATATGTCGTAACAAGCTCATGATTGTTTGTAAGAACCATTTATGAATAAATTTAGTGGAAGTCGTGCATGATAGCGCGTTCGCTTCAGGTTTGAGTTCGACTCCGCTGGAGCCGTTACGAGTATGCCCTTAATGCAAGTCATTTAAATTCCACATGTATGTAAATATAATAATATGTCAGTAGACTGTGATAGTTTGATTAACTGTGATTAGATTAGTCTCTTATAATTATTTTATAATGAATGGTGTTGTACTTTGCCACGATAATTTGTTGTGTATATTTTATGTATTGTACAACGATGAGACTGAAATAAAGAATACATATACATGTATATGCCTCTTCTCTCTCCCTCGTGGAGATGGATTCCATCAGGAATGAGGTTTCGAGAGTGGTTAACATAAATTGCAAGAACTTGTTTCGCAATCGAGCTAAAATAAATTTGTATAAACTGAATACATTTCCAAATACAACTGTATGAAGATGAGTACGTAGACATGTTTTCCTGGGCAAGCTTAGCCGACCTAAGTGGTTAACCAGTACTAATCAATGTGTGTGAGGTGCCTTGCTCAATGACACTACATACGTGGCCTGACCGAGTATCGAACCCGGGACGATATATTCCAGATCCGACGCTCTACCACTGGACCACGGATGCCACAATAGGCTTGACACTATTCATACATATTGTCATACCCAAGCATGCTTGCAATTCTGTAGCATATACCTAGAATGGATTTCACGTATTTTCATTGTTATATATATTATTTTCCTGCCTATTGTATATCAATCAATTGATAGGTAAAAGAACTATATAAGTTTTCTTTCGTTCTAATCCCTTTCAGTCTACTGCTGTTAAATTATATTTAAAATGTTCATTTCTTGATTACATGTACAAATACTGAAATAAATAATGTTTAAACTAAAAATGACGCGTGTGTGTTTTACGTTTATTTATCGTCGCTACCGGTTGCCCATATGAGCGACGCCTCCTGAAGAGATTAGTCATTTTAGATGTGTAGAGGATAGTGCAATGATACAGACACGATGTAAAGCACCGGCACGAGACCTCGGTTTACCGTCCCATCTGAAAGACTGTTAATTGTATTAGGGTCAGACGGGGGATCGAACCTGCGATCCCTGGACAATATATTAACACCTCTAGTTTCTCTTAATACCGGTGTATCACTGTATCACTGGAGGTATTCGCAAAATCAGTATTTCGAATATTTTGGTTTTAAAATCTCGTATGCGTTTTTTTTTCTTCAGTTAGTAAAATAATACTATAATCGATTATTTTTTATTTAAGTTTATTAAATTATTTTAACGTCGCTACCAGTTTCCCATTTCGGCGACGGGCAGTTTACCGAACAACACCTTTCCTGGGCAGGCTCCAGCGGTTAACCAGTACTTGGTGCACCAACCTCCGTAAGAAACTGCCAACTTTTTCATATAAATGAGACACGGTCTGAGCGGGGCTCGAACCCGTGACCATCAGTGATGATAGGTTACAGTGGTATGCAAGTCAGCGACCTTAACCACTCGACCACGAAGGTGGACATGCTAGCGGGGCTCGAACCCGTGACCATCAGTGATGATAGGTTACAGTGGTATGCAAGTCAGCGACCTTAACCACTCGACCACGAAGGTGGACATGCTAGCGGGGCTCGAACCCGTGACCATCAGTGATGATAGGTTACAGTGGTATGCAAGTCAGCGACCTTAACCACTCGACCACGAAGGTGGACATGCTAGCGGGGCTCGAACCCGTGACCATCAGTGATGATAGGTTACAGTGGTATGCAAGTCAGCGACCTTAACCACTCGACCACGAAGGTGGACATGCTAGCGGGGCTCGAACCCGTGACCATCAGTGATGATAGGTTACAGTGGTATGCAAGTCAGCGACCTTAACCACTCGACCACGAAGGTGGACATGCTAGCGGGGCTCGAACCCGTGACCATCAGTGATGATAGGTTACAGTGGTATGCAAGTCAGCGACCTTAACCACTCGACCACGAAGGTGGACATGCTAGCGGGGCTCGAACCCGTGACCATCAGTGATGATAGGCGGATGTACCCTATCGTTATCTTTAATAAACCACCATTTGCAGAGTTGTTGGTGATTTTGTTAAAGAATTCCCATAAAGGGAGGCAATTTACAAATGGTCATTTCACAAAAGCAGGTTGGTTTGTGGTCATTTTTTCTAAATATTACGTTTTAACGTGATACTTTATTATTGACAAATGAAAATATAAGCCAATAGTCACAATATCTAATCATCTTATCTTTACAATATCGTAGGTGTGCAACCACAAGTAAACACATATGGGGCTTTAAGTAGTTACGTCAATTTACTATTCCTTGGTTTTACTATATACATATGTCAGTACAATAATGGGTCATTAACAGACGGATCTGTAGTCCAGTGGTAACACGCTAGACTGGTAATCCAGGGATCGCAGGTTCGATCCCCCGTCTGACCCTAATAAAATTAACAGTCTTTCAGAGGGACTTTAAACCGAGGTCTCGTGTCGGTGTATACACGGTACACGTAAAAGAAACAGAGGCGACTCTGGAATGGGTCTCTGTCTGTATCATTGCACTATCCTCCAAAAATATAAAATGATTAATCTCTTCAGGAGGCGTCGCTCATATGGGCAACCGGTAGCGACGATAAATAAACGTAACATGTGTCAGTAGATAGTTGGATTACTAGTAACTGTGATACAGTGAGCTACGGACTTCTTTAAGTATTCACCTATTTGGCTTTGAACATTATTTAGTTAAAGCCCCAAGGACATTTCTGAAATATATGGTAAAATTCAGGACAAGAAACCATAACTTACACGTTGAAGTTGGTTTAAACATATGTATTCCACTATATACATTCAAAAAACAATACATGTACACAACATCAAAGAAGTAAGTATATAGGAGAGGATTAAAACGGAAGCAGAGCTTATATAGTTTCTCTCCTTGCAGTTCGAAATACACAGTAATATATTGGACGGTGTGGAGCTAATACATGTACCGGTATACCAAGTGTGCATATTGCTTAGAAATGACAGAAATGTAATACCGGCAAGAATGCAGAAGAAATAGAAAATATTTGAGAAGTTGAAGTTGGTAATTGGAACAGGACACCATTAGAACAAAGGAAATGCACACATTGTTCCTCTAGTATAGGTGATGAGATACATGATCGTTTAGAATGTCATACAATTGTTAATATGAGTAGACAGTACATAAAACCAACATATTGTAGATTTCCAAATACTATACTGTACGAACAATTGTTACAAACGAGTGTGTAACACGCCGGCTTTGTGTATGTTAGTAAATAAATATTGTAGATTTCCAAATACTATACTGTACGAACAATTGTTAATATGAGAATACAGTACATAAAACCAATATATTGTAGATTTCCAAATACTATACTGTACGAACAATTGTTAATATGAGAAGACAGTACATATAACCAACATATTGTAGATTTCCAAATACTATACTGTACGAACAATTGTTAAAAACGAGTGTGTAGCACGTCGGCTTTGTGTATGTTAGTAAATAAATATTGTAGATTTCCAAATACTATACTGTACGAACAATTGTTAATATGAGAATACGGTACATAAAACCAACATATTGTAGATTTCCAAATACTATACTGTACGAACAATTGTTAATATGAGAAGACAGTACATAAAACCAACATATTGTAGATTTCCAAATACTATACTGTACGAACAATTGTTACAAACAAGTGTGTAACATACCGGCTTTGTGTATGTTAGTAAATAAATATTGTAGATTTCCAAATACTACACTGTACGAACAATTGTTAATATGAGAAGACAGTACATAAAACCAACATATTGTAGATTTCCAAATACTATACTGTACGAACAATTGTTAAAAACGAGTGTGTAACACGTCGGCTTTGTGTATGTTAGTAAATAAATATTGTAGATTTCCAAATACTATACTGTACGAACAATTGTTACAAACGAGTGTGTAACACACCGGCTTATAGAAAATTGTGTATGCTAGCAAAACATATTTAGATAAACTGCAATATTACTAACTACAGTTATGAGTATGTACTAAGTATGGAATTGATTGATATTATAATGACAAGTGTGATTATATATTAATGTAACCCTGTGTGTGTTTTACGTTTATTTATCGTCGCTACCGGTTGCCCATATGAGCGACGCGACGCCTCCTGAAGATAGTAGTCATTTTAGATTGTTGGAGGATAGATATATAATACAGACAGAGACCCATTCCATAGTCTCCATTGGTTCGTTTACGTGCACGGTGTACAGCACCAACACGAGACCTCGGTTTAATGTCTCATCTGAAAGACTGTTAATTGTATTAGGATCAGACGGGGGATCGAACCTGCGATCCCTGTATTACCAGTCCAGCGTGTTGTCACTGGACTACAGATCCGTCTGTAGCTCTCCCGTATGAACTGGTTTAAATATGGTAGTTACATGGATTAAGATATCTATGTATACTTATCGCCTCGTCATTTGTGTAAAAAGTTGTATTATTACCTCATTATGAGACTTGAGCTGGAACCCAGAAATGGACAGGGTTTCATGTTATTGTCAACATATTTGCATTTAAGTACTAAATTATGCACTTTATTATTTATACATTCACTCTATACACTATCCGAGTGTCTATTATGCAGAGTGAGTTTTCAATTGTCCTTCTATTACATATTTATATGTAATAGTTTGTTTTTCTTGTTCGTCTCCGCTTCCGGTAGATCTTTGGTATATTATGTACTTTCGTTTTATGCGTCATCGTTTCGTAAGTCCTAAGCGCAATGGTTCAGAGGTTCGGTGGTTAAAACGCTGGACTTGTAATTCAGGGGTCGCAGGTTCGAGTCCCCGCTGTACCATGCTAAATGACTCGTGGTCTTTCGGATGATACTTTTAACCGATGTCTCGTGTCGGTGCTTTACATCGTGCACGTAAAAGAACCAGAGGAGACTCTGGAATGGGTCTCTGTCTGTATCATTGCATCATAAAATCTAAAATAACTAATCTCGTCATCAGGCGTCGCTCACACGTACAACCGGTAGCGACGATAAATGAACGTAAAAAACACATATCCTGAAAATAGTGAACAAGCAAAAGTACTCCACCAACCTGGAAAAGCCCGCATATTTTATTATCCAATATAATATTATAGGACCTGTACACATGCAGTACTATATACTACTCATAGCACGAGGATATGCGCGAACATGTTTTATATTCACGTGTCACTGCCGTATTTGAGTAGCACTTTTATTTAGAAGTGGGTCACTTTTTATAACGATTACTATAAGAGGTTTGTTGCGCTTGTTTATTTGCGGTTAATTGTTGTTGTGAAGTGCTCATTCAAGCACCTCTCTCGTGTAATTCCGTATGTGAGGCGTAATGGTCAGTTGGTTTAGAGTTGTGAAGATCGCATTAAAATTATGAATACTAACCCTATCCACGTACTCCCTGTTAAAGCCATGCCCCTGCGTATCTTACCGAGTTATTAATTGAAAAGGTACCAAGACGTAGATTAAGATCTTCAGATGTTACTGGTTGTTATGAGGTACCGTATAACAAACAAAAAACATTTGGTGACAGGAGCTTCAAAACAGTAGGGCCACAGCTATGGAACACTTTACCCGTAGATTTGAGAAACTTGGATTCTGTAGAAACGTTTAAGAAACACCTTAAAACATTGTTCTTCAGAAAATTTTATTCATGGTTTTAAAACATTCATGTATTGACAGACTGAACAGGATAGTTGTAGAATTAGTGTAGTGTTAAAAAAGAAACAATGATATAATTTACCAAAACCTATGCTTTTAATAATGATTGATCAAATATGTGTTATTGTGTGGTAACATAATTATTTTTAGACCAATGTCTTTTTGTAAATAACGAGAATTTTGTTCAGGTTTTTATGTAAGTACATGTCTATATATTTATTTTACTTCTATTGTACAACGCCAGTGAATATACTATGTGTAAAATTAGACAAATTAAACAGTTTCAGTTTCAGTTTAATGCTACTACTGACTTTACAAGAGACCAAATAAAGGTTGTCGTATTTGGGATAATTTCACAAAGCACAATAAAGGTTAATTCCCATTTAAGAATACAGACAGATCTGTAGTCTAGTGGTTAACACGTTGGACTGGTAATCCAGGAATCGCAGTTTCGATCCCCCGTATGACCCTAAACAAATTAACAGTCTTTCAAACACTAAGTGCATATACTCGCACGTGTATTTAGCTCGATTGGGAAACAGGTTCTTACAACATAAGATCTTATTCCTGATGAAATACATCGTTATGAGGGACATTGACGAGTTATGTGGAATGAAAGTGCCTCAAGGATACGATCGTAACGGCTACAGCTGAGCGCAAACACTGGGCCTCTCACACCTGAAGCGAACACCCTACCACAGCGCTATCAAGACACACAAATAGGGCATTACACAAACACTACTTGCTCCATGAACTTAAAGTAGTGTTTGTGTAATGCCCGTTAGAACAAGTACTATTTGTGTAATGCCCGTTAGAACAAGTACTATTTGTGTAATGCCCGTTAGAACAAGTACTATTTGTGTAATGTTCGTTAGAACAAGTACTATTTGTGTAATGCCCGTTAGAACAAGTACTATTTGTGTAATGTCCGTTAGAACAAGTACTATTTGTGTAATGCCCGTTAGAACAAGTACTATTTGTGTAAAGCCCGTTAGAACAAGTACTATTTGTGTAATGTCCGTTAGAACAAGTAGTGTTTGTGTAATGTCCGTTAGAACAAGTAGTGTTTGTGTAATGCCCGTTAGAACAAGTAGTGTTTGTGTAATGTCCGTTAGAACAAGTAGTGTTTGTGTAATGCCCGTTAGAACAAGTAGTGTTTGTGTAATGTCCGTTAGAACAAGTAATATGTGTGTAATGTCCGTTAGAACAAGTAGTGTTTGTGTAATGCCCGTTAGGACAAGTAGTGTTTGTGTAATGCCCGTTAGAACAAGTAGTGTTTGTGTAATGTCCGTTAGAACAAGTAGTGTTTGTGTAATGCCCGTTAGAAAAAGTAGTGTTTGTGCAATGTCCGTTAGAACAAGTAATATGTGTGTAATGTCCGTTAGAACAAGTAGTGTTTGTGTAATGCCCGTTAGGACAAGTAGTGTTTGTGTAATGCCCGTTAGAACAAGTAGTGTTTGTGTAATGTCCGTTAGAACAAGTAGTGTTTGTGTAATGCCCGTTAGAAAAAGTAGTGTTTGTGCAATGTCCGTTAGAACAAGTAATATGTGTGTAATGTCCGTTAGAACAAGTAGTGTTTGTGTAATGCCCGTTAGGACAAGTAGTGTTTGTGTAATGCCCGTTAGAACAAGTAGTGTTTGTGTAATGACCGTTAGAACAAGTAGTGTTTGTGTAATGTCCGTTAGAACAAGTAGGCTAGTGCTTGTGTAATAACCGTTAGAACAAGTAGTGTTCAATCAGAAGTAAGTTCCAGATTTAAGTTGTGTGACTACTGGACATATTGACACAGGTTGACAGACTACCGGAAGACAGAGATACACCGGCTGACAGACTACCAGACGACAGATAGACACCGAATGGCTGACAGACTACCAGACGACATATAGACACCGAATGGCCGACAGACTACCAGACGAGAGATAGACACCGATTGGCTGACAGACTACCAGACGACAGATATACACCGACTGACAAACTACCAGACGACAGATAGACACCGACTGACAGACTACAAGAAGACAGATAGACACCGACTGACAGACTACAAGACGACAGATAGACACCGACTGACAGACTACAAGACGACAGATAGACACCGACTGACAAACTACCAGACGACAGATAGACACCGACTGACAGACTACAAGACGACAGATAGAAACCGACTGACAGACTACAAGAAGACAGATAAACACCGACTGACAGACTACCAGACGACATATGGACACCGAATGGCTGACAGACTACCAGACGACATATAGACACCGAATGGCCGACAGACTACCAGACGACAGATAGACACCGATTGGCTGACAGACTACCAGACGACAGATATACACCGACTGACAAACTACCAGACGACAGATAGACACCGACTGACAGACTACAAGAAGACAGATAGACACCGACTGACAGACTACAAGACGACAGATAGACACCGACTGACAGACTACAAGACGACAGATAGACACCGACTGACAAACTACCAGACGACAGATATACACAGACTGACAGACTACAAGACGACAGATAGAAACCGACTGACAGACTACAAGAAGACAGATAAACACCGACTGACAGACTACCAGACGACAGATGGACACCGACTGGCAGACTACAAGACGACAGATATACACCGACTGACAGACTACAATACGACAGATAGACACCGACTGACAGACTACAAGACGACAGATAGACACCGAATGGCAGACTACCAGACGACAGATAAACCTATCGACTGACAGTTAAATACCGACTGACATCAAAAGTCCTCTGTGCCTGCTGTGTGTGTTACACAGTCGGTACAAACACCATAGGCACTAAATACGGTCCAATTAAAACAATAATAATGTAATATATTCCAGCAAAATATTGATATAGCCCAATTATGTCTCAAGTTGTTCGTGTTGAAGCCTTCTGTCGTTGACAACCAACAATGTGTGTCATTGATCTGTAAACTCATAGGTGCTATTGTTATTACACAAGTATTACTAATAACACATTAGTGTATCCCTGGCCTAATCGAAGTGATGTTTAGTCTCCAACTTAAACAACCTACTTTTGCGAGCAAGCTATGCCAGAGGCAGAACATGAAGTGCATGATAGATAGACATCTATGATTATACATGATTGAGGTTCTCAGAGATCTATGATTTAGGTCCTCAGAGATCTATGATTATACATGATTTAGGTCCTCAGAGATCTATGATTTAGGTCCTCAGAGATCTATGATTTAGGTCCTCAGAGATCTATGATTTAGGTCCTCAGATATCTATGCATATACATGATTTAGGTCCTCAGATATCTATGATTATACATGATTTAGGTCCTCAGAGATCTATGATTTAGGTCCTCAGAGATTAATGATTTAGGTCCTCAGAGATCTATGATTATACATGATTTAGGTCATCAGAGATCTATGATTTAGGTCCTCAGAGATTAATGATTTAGGTCCTCAGAGATCTATGTTTATACATGATTTAGGTCATCAGAGATCTATGATTATACATGATTGAGGTAATTAGAAATCTAGGATTATACATGATTGAGGTAATTAGAAATCTATGATTATACATGATTGAGGTAATTAGAAATCTATGATTATACATGATTGAGGTAATTAGAAATCTATGATTATACATGATTGAGGTAATTAGAAATCTATGATTATACATGATTGAGGTAATTAAAACAATATACATGATTGAGGTCCTCAGAAATCTATGATTATACATGATTGAGGTAATTAGAAATATATGACTATACATGATTGAGGTCCTCATAAATCTATGATTATACATGATTGAGGTCATTAGAAATCTATGATTATACATGAGTGAGGTCCTCATAAATCTATGATTATACATGATTGAGGTAATTAGAAATCTATGATTATACATGAGTGAGGTAATTAGAAATATATGATTATACATGATTGAGGTAATTAGAAATCTATGATTATACATGAGTGAGGTCCTCATAAATCTATGATTATACATGATTGAGGTAATTAGAAATCTATGATTATACGTGATTGAGGTAATTAGAAATCTATGATTATACATGATTGAGGTAATTAGAAATCTATGATTATACATGATTAAGGTAATTAGAAATCTATGATTATATATGATTGTGGTAATTAGAAATCTATGATTATACATGATTGAGGTAATTAGAAATCTATGATTATACATGATTGAGGTCCTCAGAAATCTATGATTATATATGATTGAGGTAATTAGAAATCTATGACTATACATGATTGAGGTAATTAGAAATCTATGATTATACATGAGTGAGGTCCTCAGAAATCTATGACTATACATGATTGAGGTAATTAGAAATCTATGACTATACATGATTGAGGTAATTAGAAATCTATGACTATACATGATTGAGGTAATTAGAAATATATGACTATACATAATTGAGGTAATTAGAAATCTATGATTATACATGATTTAGGTCCTCAGAGATCTATGATTTAGGTCCTCAGAGATCTATGATTTAGGTCCTCAGAGATCTATGCATATACATGATTTAGGTCCTCAGATATCTATGATTATACGTGATTTAGGTCCTCAGAGATCTATGATGTAGGTCCTCAGAGATTAATGATTTAGGTCCTCAGAGATCTATGATTATACATGATTTAGGTCATCAGAGATCTATGATTATACATGATTGAGGTAATTAGAAATCTATGATTATACATGATTGAGGTGATTAGAAATCTATGATTATACATGATTGAGGTCATCAGAAATCTATGACTATACATGATTGAGGTAATTAGAAATCTATGATTATACATGATTGAGGTAATTAGAAATCATGACTATACATGATTGAGGTAATTAGAAATCTATGACTATACATGATTGAGGTAATCAGATATCTATGATTATACATGATTTAGGTCCTCAGAAATCTATGACTATACATGATTTAGGTCCTCAGAGATCTATGACTATACATGATTTAGGTCATCAGAGATCTATGACTATAAATGATTTAGGTCATCAGAGATCTATGATTATACATGATTTAGGTCATCAGAGATCTATGATTATACATGATTGAGGTAATTAGAAATCTATGATTATACATGATTGAGGTAATTAGAAATCTATGATTATACATGATTGAGGTAATTAGAAATCTATGATTATACATGATTGAGGTAATTAGAAATCTATGATTATACATGATTGAGGTAATTAGAAATCTATGATTATACATGATTGAGGTAATTAGAAATCTATGATTATACATGATTGAGGTCCTCAGAAATCTATGATTATACATGATTGAGGTAATTAGAAATATATGACTATACATGATTGAGGTCCTCATAAATCTATGATTATACATGATTGAGGTCATTAGAAATCTATGATTATACATGAGTGAGGTCCTCATAAATCTATGATTATACATGATTGAGGTAATTAGAAATCTATGATTATACATGAGTGAGGTAATTAGAAATATATGATTATACATGATTGAGGTAATTAGAAATCTATGATTATACATGAGTGAGGTCCTCATAAATCTATGATTATACATGATTGAGGTAATTAGAAATCTATGATTATACATGATTGAGGTAATTAGAAATCTATGATTATACATGATTGAGGTAATTAGAAATCTATGATTATACATGATTAAGGTAATTAGAAATCTATGATTATATATGATTGTGGTAATTAGAAATCTATGATTATACATGATTGAGGTAATTAGAAATCTATGATTATACATGATTGAGGTCCTCAGAAATCTATGATTATATATGATTGAGGTAATTAGAAATCTATGACTATACATGATTGAGGTAATTAGAAATCTATGATTATACATGAGTGAGGTCCTCAGAAATCTATGACTATACATGATTGAGGTAATTAGAAATCTATGACTATACATGATTGAGGTAATTAGAAATCTATGACTATACATGATTGAGGTAATTAGAAATATATGACTATACATAATTGAGGTAATTAGAAATCTATGATTATACATGATTTAGGTCCTCAGAGATCTATGATTTAGGTCCTCAGAGATCTATGATTTAGGTCCTCAGAGATCTATGCATATACATGATTTAGGTCCTCAGATATCTATGATTATACGTGATTTAGGTCCTCAGAGATCTATGATTTAGGTCCTCAGAGATTAATGATTTAGGTCCTCAGAGATCTATGATTATACATGATTTAGGTCATCAGAGATCTATGATTATACATGATTGAGGTAATTAGAAATCTATGATTATACATGATTGAGGTGATTAGAAATCTATGATTATACATGATTGAGGTCATCAGAAATCTATGACTATACATGATTGAGGTAATTAGAAATCTATGATTATACATGATTGAGGTAATTAGAAATCGATGACTATACATGATTGAGGTAATTAGAAATCTATGATTATACATGATTGAGGTAATTAGAAATCTATGATTATACATGATTGAGGTAATTAGAAATCGATGACTATACATGATTGAGGTAATTAGAAATCGATGACTATACATGATTGAGGTAATTAGAAATCTATGACTATACATGATTGAGGTAATTAGAAATCGATGACTATACATGATTGAGGTAACTAGAAATCTATGACTATACATGATTGAGGTAACTAGAAATCTATGATTATACATGATTGAGGTAATTAGAAATCTATGACTATACATGATTGAGGTAATTAGAAATCGATGACTATACATGATTGAGGTAATTAGAAATCTATGACTATACATGATTGAGGTAATTAGAAATCTATGACTATACATGATTGAGGTAATTAGAAATCTATGACTATACATGATTGAGGTAATTAGAAATCTATGATTATACATGATTGAGGTAATTAGAAATCTATGATTATACATGATTGAGGTAATTAGAAATCTATGATTATACATGATTGAGGTAATTAGAAATCTATGATTATACATGATTGAGGTCCTCAGAAATCTATGATTATACATGATTGAGGTAATTAGAAATCTATGACTATACATGATTGAGGTCCTCAGAAATCTATGATTATACATGATTGAGGTAATTAGAAATCTATTACTATACATGATTGAGGTAATTAGAAATCTATGACTATACATGATTGAGGTAATTAGAAATCTATGACTATACATGATTGAGGTAATTAGAAATCTATGACTATACATGATTGAGGTAATTAAAAATATATGACTATACATGATTGAGGTAATTAGAAATCTATGACTATACATGATTGAGGTAATTAGAAATCTATGACTACACATGATTGAGGTAATTAGAAATCTATGACTATACATGATTGAGGTAATTAGAAATCTATGACTATACATGATTGAGGTAATTAGAAATATATGACTATACATGATTGAGGTAATTAGAAATCTATGACTATACATGATTGAGGTAATTAGAAATCTATGACTATACATGATTGAGGTAATTAGAAATCTATGACTATACATGATTGAGGTAATTAGAAATCTATGATTATACATGATTGAGGTAATTAGAAATATATGATTATACATGAGTGAGGTCCTCATAAATCTATGATTATACATGATTGAGGTAATTAGAAATCTATGATTATACATGATTGAGGTAATTAGAAATATATGATTATACATGATTGAGGTAATTAGAAATCTATGATTATACATGAGTGAGGTCCTCATAAATCTATGATTATACATGATTGAGGTAATTAGAAATCTATGATTATACATGATTGAGGTAATTAGAAATCTATGATTATACATGATTGAGGTAATTAGAAATCTATGATTATACATGATTAAGGTAATTAGAAATCTATGATTATATATGATTGTGGTAATTAGAAATCTATGATTATACATGATTGAGGTAATTAGAAATCTATGATTATACATGATTGAGGTCCTCAGAAATCTATGATTATATATGATTGAGGTAATTAGAAATCTATGACTATACATGATTGAGGTAATTAGAAATCTATGATTATACATGAGTGAGGTCCTCAGAAATCTATGACTATACATGATTGAGGTAATTAGAAATCTATGACTATACATGATTGAGGTAATTAGAAATCTATGACTATACATGATTGAGGTAATTAGAAATCTATGACTATACATGATTGAGGTAATTAGAAATATATGATTATAACTGATTGAGGTAATTAGAAATCTATGACTATACATCATTGAGGTAATTAGAAATCTATGATTATATATGGGATTGAGGTAATTAGAAATCTATGATTATACATGATTGAGGTATTTAGAAATATATGATTATACATGAGTGAGGTAATTAGAAATCTATGACTATACATGATCGATGTAATTAGAAGTCTATGATTATGCATGATTGAGGTAATTAGAAATCTATGACTATACATGATTGAGGTAATTAGAAATCTATGACTATACATGATTGAGGTAATTAGAAACCTATGATTATACATGATTGAGGTAATTAGAAATCTATGACTATACATGATTGAGGTAATTAGAAATCTATGACTATACATGATTGAGGTAATTAGAAATCTATGATTATACATGATTGAGGTAATTAGAAATCTATGGCTATACATGATTGAGGTAATTAGAAATATATGACTATACATGATTGAGGTAATTAGAAATCTATGACTATACATGATTGAGGTAATTAGAAATCTATGACTATACATGATTGAGGTAATTAGAAATCTATGATTATACATGATTGAGGTAATTAGAAATATATGATTATATATGAGTGAGGTCCTCATAAATCTATGATTATACATGAGTGAGGTCCTCATAAATCTATGATTATACATGATTGAGGTAATTAGAAATCTATGATTATACATGATTGAGGTAATTAGAAATATATGATTATACATGAGTGAGGTCCTCATAAATCTATGATTATACATGATTGAGGTAATTAGAAATCTATGACTATACATGATTGAGGTAATTAGAAATCTATGATTATACATGATTGAGGTAATTAGAAATCTATGATTATACATGATTGAGGTAATTAGAAATCTATGACTATACATGATTGAGGTAATTAGAAATCTATGATTATACATGATTGAGGTAATTAGAAATCTATGACTATACATGATTGAGGTAATTAGAAATCTATGATTATACATGATTGAGGTAATTAGAAATCTATGATTATACATGATTGAGGTAATTAGAAATCTATGATTATACATGATTGAGGTAATTAGAAATCTATGACTATACATGATTGAGGTAATTAGAAACCTATGATTATACATGATTGAGGTAATTAGAAATCTATGACTATACATGATTGAGGTAATTAGAAATCTATGATTATACATGATTGAGGTAATTAGAAATCTATGATTATACATGATTGAGGTAATTAGAAATCTATGATTATACATGATTGAGGTAATTAGAAATCTATGACTATACATGATTGAGGTAATTAGAAATCTATGATTATACATGATTGAGGTAATTAGAAATCTATGATTATACATGATTGAGGTAATTAGAAATCTATGATTATACATGATTGAGGTAATCATAAATCTATGATTATACATGATTGAGGTAATTAGAA
>CM026395.1:57615900-57690843 GCA_014843695.1 Archivesica marissinica
ATGATTGAGGTAATTAGAAATCGATGACTATACATGATTGAGGTAATTAGAAATCTATGACTATACATGATTGAGGTAATTAGAAATCGATGACTATACATGATTGAGGTAACTAGAAATCTATGACTATACATGATTGAGGTAACTAGAAATCTATGATTATACATGATTGAGGTAATTAGAAATCGATGACTATACATGATTGAGGTAATTAGAAATCGATGACTATACATGATTGAGGTAATTAGAAATCGATGACTATACATGATTGAGGTAATTAGAAATCTATGACTATACATGATTGAGGTAATTAGAAATCGATGACTATACATGATTGAGGTAACTAGAAATCTATGACTATACATGATTGAGGTAACTAGAAATCTATGATTATACATGATTGAGGTAATTAGAAATCGATGACTATACATGATTGAGGTAATTAGAAATCGATGACTATACATGATTGAGGTAATTAGAAATCGATGACTATACATGATTGAGGTAATTAGAAATCTATGACTATACATGATTGAGGTAATTAGAAATCGATGACTATACATGATCGAGGTAACTAGACATCTATGACTATACATGATTGAGGTAATTAGAAATCTATGATTATACATGATTGAGGTAATAAAATCTATGATTATACATGATGAGTAATTAGAAATCTATGATTATACATGATTGAGGTAATTAGAAATCTATGATTATACATGATTGAGGTAATTAGAAATCTATGATTATACATGATTGAGGTAATTAGAAATCTATGATTATACATGATTGAGGTCCTCAGAAATCTATGATTATACATGATTGAGGTAATTAGAAATCTATGACTATACATGATTGAGGTCCTCAGAAATCTATGATTATACATGATTGAGGTAATTAAAAATATATGACTATACATGATTGAGGTAATTAGAAATCTATGACTATACATGATTGAGGTAATTAGAAATCTATGACTATACATGATTGAGGTAATTAGAAATCTATGACTATACATGATTGAGGTAATTAGAAATCTATGACTATACATGATTGAGGTAATTAGAAATATATGACTATACATGATTGAGGTAATTAGAAATCTATGACTATACATGATTGAGGTAATTAGAAATCTATGACTATACATGATTGAGGTAATTAGAAATCTATGACTATACATGATTGAGGTAATTAGAAATCTATGATTATACATGAGTAGGTCCTCATAAATCTATGATTATACATGATTGAGGTAATTAGAAATCTATGATTATACATGAGTGAGGTAATTAGAAATATATGATTATACATGATTGAGGTAATTAGAAATATATGATTATACATGAGTGAGGTCCTCATAAATCTATGATTATACATGATTGAGGTAATTAGAAATCTATGATTATACATGATTGAGGTAATTAGAAATCTATGATTATACATGATTGAGGTAATTAGAAATCTATGATTATACATGATTGAGGTCATCAGAAATCTATGATTATACATGATTGAGGTAATTAGAAATCTATGATTATACATGATTGAGGTAATTAGAAATCTATGATTATACATGATTGAGGTAATTAGAAATCTATGATTATACATGATTGAGGTAATTAGAAATCTATGATTATACATGATTGAGGTAATTAGAAATCTATGATTATACATGATTGAGGTAATTAGAAATCTATGACTATACATGATTGAGGTAACTAGAAATCTATGACTATACATGATTGAGGTAATTAGAAATCTATGATTATACATGATTGAGGTAATTAGAAATCTATGATTATACATGATTGAGGTAATTAGAAATCTATGATTATACATGATTGAGGTAATTAGAAATCTATGACTATACATGATTGAGGTAATTAGAAATCTATGACTATACATGATTGAGGTAATTAGAAATCTATGACTATACATGATTGAGGTAATTAGAAATCTATGACTATACATGATTGAGGTAATTAGAAATCTATGATTATACATGATTGAGGTAATTAGAAATCTATGATTATACATGATTGAGGTAATTAGAAATCTATGATTATACATGATTGAGGTAATTAGAAATCTATGATTATACATGATTGAGGTAATTAGAAATCTATGATTATACATGATTGAGGTAATTAGAAATCTATGATTATACATGATTGAGGTAATTAGAAATCTATGACTATACATGATTGAGGTAATTAGAAATATGATTATACATGATTGAGGTAATTAGAAATCTATGACTATACATGATTGAGGTAATTAGAAATCTATGACTATACATGATTGAGGTAATTAGAAATCTATGACTATACATGATTGAGGTAATTAGAAATCTATGACTATACATG
This sequence comes from Archivesica marissinica, assembly GCA_014843695.1. Taxonomy (NCBI): domain Eukaryota; kingdom Metazoa; phylum Mollusca; class Bivalvia; order Venerida; family Vesicomyidae; genus Archivesica; species Archivesica marissinica. The sequence goes on from CM026395.1 coordinate 57,618,273, forward strand.
ATTGAGGTAATTAGAAATCTATGACTATACATGATTGAGGTAATTAGAAATCTATGACTATACATGATTGAGGTAATTAGAAATCTATGACTATACATGATTGAGGTAATTAGAAATCTATGACTATACATGATTGAGGTAATTAGAAATCTATGACTATACATGATTGAGGTAATTAGAAATATATACTATACATGATTGAGGTAATTAGAAATCTATGACTATACATGATTGAGGTAATTAGAAATCTATGACTATACATGATTGAGGTAATTAGAAATCTATGATTATACATGATTGAGGTAATTAGAAATATATGATTATACATGAGTGAGGTCCTCATAAATCTATGATTATACATGAGTGAGGTCCTCATAAATCTATGATTATACATGATTGAGGTAATTAGAAATCTATGATTATACATGATTGAGGTAATTAGAAATATATGATTATACATGAGTGAGGTCCTCATAAATCTATGATTATACATGATTGAGGTAATTAGAAATCTATGATTATACATGATTGAGGTAATCAGAAATCTATGATTATACATGATTGAGGTAATTAGAAATCTATGATTATTGATTTATTATCTATGTTATATATGATTTAATTATAAATTATGATTATATTGATTAGAAATCTATGATTATACATGATTAGGTATAAGAAATCTATGATTATACATGATTGAGGTAATTAGAAATCTATGATTATACATGATTGAGGTAATTAGAAATCTATGATTATACATGATTGAGGTAATTAGAAATCTATGACTATACATGATTGAGGTAATTAGAAATCTATGACTATACATGATTGAGGTAATTAGAAATCTATGACTATACATGATTGAGGTAATTAGAAATCTATGACTATACATGATTGAGGTAATTAGAAATATATGATTATAACTGATTGAGGTAATTAGAAATCTATGACTATACATCATTGAGGTAATTAGAAATCTATGATTATACATGATTTAGGTCCTCATAGATCTATGATTTAGGTCCTCAGAGATCTATGATTTAGGTCCTCAGAGATATATGTATATACATGATTTAGGTCCTCAGATATCTATGATTATACGTGATTTAGGTCCTCAGAGATCTATGATTTAGGTCCTCAGAGATTAATGATTTAGGTCCTCAGAGATCTATGATTATACATGATTTAGGTCATCAGAGATCTATGATTATACATGATTGAGGTAATTAGAAATCTATGATTATACATGATTGAGGTGATTAGAAATCTATGATTATACATGATTGAGGTCATCAGAAATCTATGACTATACATGATTGAGGTAATTAGAAATCTATGATTATACATGATTGAGGTAATTAGAAATCGATGACTATACATGATTGAGGTAATTAGAAATCTATGATTATACATGATTGAGGTAATTAGAAATCTATGATTATACATGATTGAGGTAATTAGAAATCGATGACTATACATGATTGAGGTAATTAGAAATCGATGACTATACATGATTGAGGTAATTAGAAATCTATGACTATACATGATTGAGGTAATTAGAAATCGATGACTATACATGATTGAGGTAACTAGAAATCTATGACTATACATGATTGAGGTAACTAGAAATCTATGATTATACATGATTGAGGTAATTAGAAATCTATGACTATACATGATTGAGGTAATTAGAAATCTATGATTATACATGATTGAGGTAATTAGAAATCTATGATTATACATGATTGAGGTAATTAGAAATCTATGATTATACATGATTGAGGTAATTAGAAATCTATGATTATACATGATTGAGGTAATTAGAAATCTATGATTATACATGATTGAGGTAATTAGAAATCTATGATTATACATGAGTGAGGTCCTCATAAATCTATGATTATACATGATTGAGGTAATTAGAAATCTATGATTATACATGAGTGAGGTAATTAGAAATCTATGATTATACATGATTGAGGTAATTAGAAATCTATGATTATACATGAGTGAGGTCCTCATAAATCTATGATTATACATGATTGAGGTAATTAGAAATCTATGATTATACATGATTGAGGTAATTAGAAATCGATGACTATACATGATTGAGGTAATTAGAAATCTATGACTATACATGATTGAGGTAATTAGAAATCGATGACTATATATGATTGAGGTAACTAGAAATCTATGACTATACATGATTGAGGTAACTAGAAATCTATGATTATACATGATTGAGGTAATTAGAAATCTATGACTATACATGATTGAGGTAATTAGAAATCGATGACTATACATGATCGAGGTAACTAGACATCTATGACTATACATGATTGAGGTAATTAGAAATCTATGATTATACATGATTGAGGTAATTAGAAATCTATGATTATACATGATTGAGGTAATTAGAAATCTATGATTATACATGATTGAGGTAATTAGAAATCTATGATTATACATGATTGAGGTAATTAGAAATCTATGATTATACATGATTGAGGTCCTCAGAAATCTATGATTATACATGATTGAGGTAATTAGAAATATATGACTATACATGATTGAGGTCCTCATAAATCTATGATTATACATGATTGAGGTCATTAGAAATCTATGATTATACATGAGTGAGGTCCTCATAAATCTATGATTATACATGATTGAGGTAATTAGAAATCTATGATTATACATGAGTGAGGTAATTAGAAATATATGATTATACATGATTGAGGTAATTAGAAATCTATGATTATACATGAGTGAGGTCCTCATAAATCTATGATTATACATGATTGAGGTAATTAGAAATCTATGATTATACGTGATTGAGGTAATTAGAAATCTATGATTATACATGATTGAGGTAATTAGAAATCTATGATTATACATGATTAAGGTAATTAGAAATCTATGATTATATATGATTGTGGTAATTAGAAATCTATGATTATACATGATTGAGGTAATTAGAAATCTATGATTATACATGATTGAGGTCCTCAGAAATCTATGATTATATATGATTGAGGTAATTAGAAATCTATGACTATACATGATTGAGGTAATTAGAAATCTATGATTATACATGAGTGAGGTCCTCAGAAATCTATGACTATACATGATTGAGGTAATTAGAAATCTATGACTATACATGATTGAGGTAATTAGAAATCTATGACTATACATGATTGAGGTAATTAGAAATATATGACTATACATAATTGAGGTAATTAGAAATCTATGATTATACATGATTTAGGTCCTCAGAGATCTATGATTTAGGTCCTCAGAGATCTATGATTTAGGTCCTCAGAGATCTATGCATATACATGATTTAGGTCCTCAGATATCTATGATTATACGTGATTTAGGTCCTCAGAGATCTATGATTTAGGTCCTCAGAGATTAATGATTTAGGTCCTCAGAGATCTATGATTATACATGATTTAGGTCATCAGAGATCTATGATTATACATGATTGAGGTAATTAGAAATCTATGATTATACATGATTGAGGTGATTAGAAATCTATGATTATACATGATTGAGGTCATCAGAAATCTATGACTATACATGATTGAGGTAATTAGAAATCTATGATTATACATGATTGAGGTAATTAGAAATCGATGACTATACATGATTGAGGTAATTAGAAATCTATGATTATACATGATTGAGGTAATTAGAAATCTATGATTATACATGATTGAGGTAATTAGAAATCGATGACTATACATGATTGAGGTAATTAGAAATCGATGACTATACATGATTGAGGTAATTAGAAATCTATGACTATACATGATTGAGGTAATTAGAAATCGATGACTATACATGATTGAGGTAACTAGAAATCTATGACTATACATGATTGAGGTAATTAGAAATCTATGATTATACATGATTGAGGTAATTAGAAATCTATGACTATACATGATTGAGGTAATTAGAAATCTATGACTATACATGATTGAGGTAATTAGAAATCTATGACTATACATGATTGAGGTAATTAGAAATCTATGATTATACATGATTGAGGTAATTAGAAATCTATGACTATACATGATTGAGGTAATTAGAAATCTATGATTATACATGATTGAGGTAATTAGAAATCTATGATTATACATGATTGAGGTAATTAGAAATCTATGACTATACATGATTGAGGTAATTAGAAATCTATGACTATACATGATTGAGGTAATTAGAAATCTATGACTATACATGATTGAGGTAATTAGAAATCTATGACTATACATGATTGAGGTAATTAGAAATCTATGATTATACATGATTGAGGTAATTAGAAATCTATGATTATACATGATTGAGGTAATTAGAAATCTATGATTATACATGATTGAGGTAATTAGAAATCTATGATTATACATGATTGAGGTAATTAGAAATCTATGATTATACATGATTGAGGTAATTAGAAATCTATGACTATACATGATTGAGGTAATTAGAAATCTATGATTATACATGATTGAGGTAATTAGAAATCTATGATTATCATGATTGAGGTAATTAGAAAAATATACATGATGAGGTCCTCATAAATCTATGATTATACATGATTGAGGTAATTAGAAATCTATGATTATACATGATGAGGTAATCAGAAATCTATGATTATACATGATTGAGGTAATTAGAAATCTATGACTATACATGATTGAGGTCCTCAGAAATCTATGATTATACATGATTGAGGTAATTAGAAATCTATGACTATACATGATTGAGGTAATTAGAAATCTATGACTATACATGATTGAGGTAATTAGAAATCTATGACTATACATGATTGAGGTAATTAGAAATCTATGACTATACATGATTGAGGTAATTAGAAATCTATGACTATACATGATTGAGGTAATTAGAAATCTATGATTATACATGATTGAGGTAATTAGAAATCTATGATTATACATGATTGAGGTAATTAGAAATCTATGACTATACATGATTGAGGTAATTAGAAATCTATGACTATACATGATTGAGGTAATTAGAAATCTATGACTATACATGATTGAGGTAATTAGAAATCGATGACTATACATGATTGAGGTAACTAGAAATCTATGACTATACATGATTGAGGTAATTAGAAATCTATGATTATACATGATTGAGGTAATTAGAAATCTATGACTATACATGATTGAGGTAATTAGAAATCGATGACTATACATGATTGAGGTAATTAGAAATCGATGACTATACATGATTGAGGTCTAGAAATCTATGACTATACATGATTGAGGTAATTAGAAATCTATGCTATACATGATTGAGGTAATTAGAAATATATGACTATACATGATTGAGGTAATTAGAAATCTATGATTATACATGATTGAGGTAATTAGAAATCTATGATTATACATGATTGAGGTAATTAGAAATCTATGATTATACATGATTGAGGTAATTAGAAATCTATGATATACATGATTGAGGTAATTAGAAATCTATGATTATACATGATTGAGGTAATTAGAAATCTATGACTATACATGATTGAGGTAATTAGAAATCTATGATTATACATGATTGAGGTAATTAGAAATCTATGATTATACATGATTGAGGTAATTAGAAATCTATGATTATACATGATTGAGGTAATTAGAAATCTATGACTATACATGATTGAGGTAATTAGAAATCTATGATTATACATGATTGAGGTAATTAGAAATCTATGACTATACATGATTGAGGTAATTAGAAATCTATGATTATACATGATTGAGGTAATTAGAAATCTATGATTATACATGATTGAGGTAATTAGAAATCTATGATTATACATGATTGAGGTAATTAGAAATCTATGACTATACATGATTGAGGTAATTAGAAATCTATGATTATACATGATTGAGGTAATTAGAAATCTATGACTATACATGATTGAGGTAATTAGAAATCTATGATTATACATGATTGAGGTAATTAGAAATCTATGATTATGCATGATTGAGGTAATTAGAAATCTATGATTATACATGATTGAGGTAATTAGAAATCTATGACTATACATGATTGAGGTAATTAGAAACCTATGATTATACATGATTGAGGTAATTAGAAATCTATGACTATACATGATTGAGGTAATTAGAAATCTATGATTATACATGATTGAGGTAATTAGAAATCTATGATTATACATGATTGAGGTAATTAGAAATCTATGACTATACATGATTGAGGTAATTAGAAATCTATGATTATACATGATTGAGGTAATTAGAAATCTATGACTATACATGATTGAGGTAATTAGAAATCTATGACTATACATGATTGAGGTAATTAGAAATCTATGATATACATGATTGAGGTAATTAGAAATCTATGACTATACATGATTGAGGTAATTAGAAATCTATGACTATACATGATTGAGGTAATTAGAAATCTATGACTATACATGATTGAGGTAATTAGAAATCTATGACTATACATGATTGAGGTAATTAGAAATCTATGACTATACATGATTGAGGTAATTAGAAATATATACATGATTGAGGTAATTAGAAATCTATGACTATACATGATTGAGGTAATTAGAAATCTATGACTATACATGATTGAGGTAATTAGAAATCTATGATTATACATGATTGAGGTAATTAGAAATATATGATTAAAATAGGTCCTCATAAATCTATGATTAACAATAGGTCCTCATAAATCTATGATTATACATGATTGAGGTAATTAGAAATCTATGATTATACATGATTGAGGTAATTAGAAATATATGATTATACATGATGAGGTCCTCATAAATCTATGATTATACATGATTGAGGTAATTAGAAATCTATGATTATACATGAATAGGTCTCAGAAATCTATGATTATACATGATTGAGGTAATTAGAAATCTATGATTATACATGATTGAGGTAATTAGAAATCATGACTATACATATGAGGTAATAGAAATATATGATTATACATGATTGAGGTAATTAGAAATCTATGACTATACATGATTGAGGTAATTAGAAATCTATGATTATACATGATTGAGGTAATTAGAAATCTATGATTATACATGATTGAGGTAATTAGAAATCTATGATTATACATGATTGAGGTAATTAGAAATCTATGATATACATGATGAGGTCCTCAAACAAACAAAAAAAACAAAACAAAAAAAAAAAAACAAAAAAAAACAAAACAAACCCAAAATCTATGATATACATGATTGAGGTAATTAGAAATCTATGATTATACATGATTGAGGTAATTAGAAATCTATGATTATACATGATTGAGGTAATTAGAAATCTATGATTATACATGATTGAGGTAATTAGAAATCTATGATTATACATGATTGAGGTAATTAGAAATCTATGACTATACATGATTGAGGTAATTAGAAATCTATGATTATACATGATTGAGGTAATTAGAAATCTATGATTATACATGATTGAGGTAATTAGAAATCTATGACTATACATGATTGAGGTAATTAGAAATCTATGATATACATGATTGAGGTAATTAGAAATCTATGACTATACATGATTGAGGTAATTAGAAATCTATGACTATACATGATTGAGGTAATTAGAAATCTATGACTATACATGATTGAGGTAATTAGAAATCTATGACTATACATGATTGAGGTAATTAGAAATCTATGATTATACATGATTAGGTCTCAAACCTAGAATCTATGATTATACATGATTGAGGTCATCAGAAATCTATGATTATACATGATTGAGGTAATTAGAAATCTATGATTATACATGATTGAGGTAATTAGAAATCTATGATTATACATGATTGAGGTCATCAGAAATCTATGACTATACATGATTGAGGTAATTAGAAATCTATGATTATACATGATTGAGGTAATTAGAAATCTATGACTATACATGATTGAGGTAATTAGAAATCTATGATTATACATGATTGAGGTAATTAGAAATCTATGATTATACATGATTGAGGTAATTAGAAATCGATGACTATACATGATTGAGGTAATTAGAAATCGATGACTATACATGATTGAGGTAATTAGAAATCTATGACTATACATGATTGAGGTAATTAGAAATCTATGACTATACATGATTGAGGTAACTAGAAATCTATGACTATACATGATTGAGGTAATTAGAAATCTATGACTATACATGATTGAGGTAATTAGAAATCGATGACTATACATGATTGAGGTAATTAGAAATCTATGACTATACATGATTGAGGTAATTAGAAATCTATGATTATACATGATTGAGGTAATTAGAAATCTATGATTATACATGATTGAGGTAATTAGAAATCTATGATTATACATGATTGAGGTAATTAGAAATCTATGATTATACATGATTGAGGTAATTAGAAATCTATGATTATACATGATTGAGGTCCTCAGAAATCTATGATTATACATGATTGAGGTAATTAGAAATCTATGACTATACATGATTGAGGTCCTCATAAATCTATGATTATACATGATTGAGGTAATTAGAAATCTATGATTATACATGAGTGAGGTCCTCATAAATCTATGATTATACATGATTGAGGTAATTAGAAATCTATGATTATACATGAGTGAGGTAATTAGAAATATATGATTATACATGATTGAGGTAATTAGAAATCTATGATTATACATGAGTGAGGTCCTCATAAATCTATGATTATACATGATTGAGGTAATTAGAAATCTATGATTATACATGATTGAGGTAATTAGAAATCTATGATTATACATGATTGAGGTAATTAGAAATCTATGATTATACATGATTGAGGTAATTAGAAATCTATGATTATATATGATTGTGGTAATTAGAAATCTATGATTATACATGATTGAGGTAATTAGAAATCTATGATTATACATGATTGAGGTACTCAGAAATCTATGATTATATATGATTGAGGTAATTAGAAATCTATGACTATACATGATTGAGGTAATTAGAAATCTATGATTATACATGATGAGGTCCTCAGAAATCTATGACTATACATGATTGAGGTAATTAGAAATCTATGACTATACATGATTGAGGTAATTAGAAATCTATGACTATACATGATTGAGGTAATTAGAAATATATGACTATACATGATTGAGGTAATTAGAAATCTATGATTATACATGATTTAGGTCCTCAGAGATCTATGATTTAGGTCCTCAGAGATCTATGATTTAGGTCCTCAGAGATCTATGCATATACATGATTTAGGTCCTCAGATATCTATGATTATACGTGATTTAGGTCCTCAGAGATCTATGATTTAGGTCCTCAGAGATTAATGATTGAGGTAATTAGAAATCGATGACTATACATGATTGAGGTAATTAGAAATCTATGACTATACATGATTGAGGTAATTAGAAATCGATGACTATACATGATTGAGGTAACTAGAAATCTATGACTATACATGATTGAGGTAACTAGAAATCTATGATTATACATGATTGAGGTAATTAGAAATCGATGACTATACATGATTGAGGTAATTAGAAATCGATGACTATACATGATTGAGGTAATTAGAAATCGATGACTATACATGATTGAGGTAATTAGAAATCTATGACTATACATGATTGAGGTAATTAGAAATCGATGACTATACATGATTGAGGTAACTAGAAATCTATGACTATACATGATTGAGGTAACTAGAAATCTATGATTATACATGATTGAGGTAATTAGAAATCGATGACTATACATGATTGAGGTAATTAGAAATCGATGACTGTACATGATTGAGGTAATTAGAAATCGATGACTATACATGATTGAGGTAATTAGAAATCTATGACTATACATGATTGAGGTAATTAGAAATCGATGACTATACATGATCGAGGTAACTAGACATCTATGACTATACATGATTGAGGTAATTAGAAATCTATGATTATACATGATTGAGGTAATTAGAAATCTATGATTATACATGATTGATGTAATTAGAAATCTATGATTATACATGATTGAGGTAATTAGAAATCTATGATTATACATGATTGAGGTAATTAGAAATCTATGATTATACATGATTGAGGTAATTAGAAATCTATGATTATACATGATTGAGGTCCTCAGAAATCTATGATTATACATGATTGAGGTAATTAGAAATCTATGACTATACATGATTGAGGTCCTCAGAAATCTATGATTATACATGATTGAGGTAATTAGAAATCTATTACTATACATGATTGAGGTAATTAGAAATCTATGACTATACATGATTGAGGTAATTAGAAATCTATGACTATACATGATTGAGGTAATTAGAAATCTATGACTATACATGATTGAGGTAATTAGAAATCTATGATTATACATGATTGAGGTAATTAGAAATCTATGATTATACATGATTGAGGTAATTAGAAATCTATGATTATACATGATTGAGGTAATTAGAAATCTATGATTATACATGATTGAGGTAATTAGAAATCAATGACTATACATGATTGAGGTAATTAGAAATCGATGACTATACATGATTGAGGTAATTAGAAATCTATGACTATACATGATTGAGGTAATTAGAAATCGATGACTATACATGATTGAGGTAACTAGAAATCTATGACTATACATGATTGAGGTAACTAGAAATCTATGATTATACATGATTGAGGTAATTAGAAATCGATGACTATACATGATTGAGGTAATTAGAAATCGATGACTATACATGATTGAGGTAATTAGAAATCGATGACTATACATGATTGAGGTAACTAGAAATCTATGACTATACATGATTGAGGTAATTAGAAATCTATGGCTATACATGATTGAGGTAATTAGAAATATATGACTATACATGATTGAGGTAATTAGAAATCTATGATTATACATGATTGAGGTAATTAGAAATCTATGATTATACATGATTGAGGTAATTAGAAATCTATGATTATACATGATTAAGGTAATTAGAAATCTATGATTATATATGATTGTGGTAATTAGAAATCTATGATTATACATGATTGAGGTAATTAGAAATCTATGATTATACATGATTGAGGTCCTCAGAAATCTATGATTATATATGATTGAGGTAATTAGAAATCTATGACTATACATGATTGAGGTAATTAGAAATCTATGATTATACATGAGTGAGGTCCTCAGAAATCTATGACTATACATGATTGAGGTAATTAGAAATCTATGACTATACATGATTGAGGTAATTAGAAATCTATGACTATACATGATTGAGGTAATTAGAAATCTATGACTATACATGATTGAGGTAATTAGAAATATATGATTATAACTGATTGAGGTAATTAGAAATCTATGACTATACATCATTGAGGTAATTAGAAATCTATGATTATATATGGGATTGAGGTAATTAGAAATCTATGATTATACATGATTGAGGTATTTAGAAATATATGATTATACATGAGTGAGGTAATTAGAAATCTATGACTATACATGATCGATGTAATTAGAAGTCTATGATTATGCATGATTGAGGTAATTAGAAATCTATGACTATACATGATTGAGGTAATTAGAAATCTATGACTATACATGATTGAGGTAATTAGAAACCTATGATTATACATGATTGAGGTAATTAGAAATCTATGACTATACATGATTGAGGTAATTAGAAATCTATGATTATACATGATTGAGGTCATTAGAAATCGATGACTATACATGATTGAGGTAACTAGAAATCTATGACTATTCATGATTGAGGTAACTAGAAATCTATGAGTATACATGATTGAGGTAATTAGAAATCGATGACTATACATGATTGAGGTAATTAGAAATCGATGACTATACATGATTGAGGTAATTAGAAATCGATGACTATACATGATTGAGGTAATTAGAAATCTATGACTATACATGATTGAGGTAATTAGAAATCGATGACTATACATGATCGAGGTAACTAGACATCTATGACTATACATGATTGAGGTAATTAGAAATCTATGATTATACATGATTGAGGTAATTAGAAATCTATGATTATACATGATTGAGGTAATTAGAAATATATGATTATACATGATTGAGGTAATTAGAAATCTATGATTATACATGAGTGAGGTCCTCATAAATCTATGATTATACATGATTGAGGTAATTAGAAATCTATGATTATACATGATTGAGGTAATTAGAAATCTATGATTATACATGATTGAGGTAATTAGAAATCTATGATTATACATGATTGAGGTAATTATAAATCTATGATTATATATGATTGTGGTAATTAGAAATCTATGATTATACATGATTGAGGTAATTAGAAATCTATGATTATACATGATTGAGGTAATTAGAAATCTATGACTATACATGATTGAGGTAATTAGAAATATATGATTATATATGGGATTGAGGTAATTAGAAATCTATGACTATACATCATTGAGGTAATTAGAAATCTATGATTATACATGATTGAGGTAATTAGAAATCTGTGACTATACATGATTGAGGTAATTAGAAATCTATGACTATACATGATTGAGGTAATTAGAAATCTATGATTATACATGATTGAGGTCATCAGAAATCTATGACTATACATGATTGAGGTAATTAGAAATCTATGATTATACATGATTGAGGTGATTAGAAATCTATGACTATACATGATTGAGGTAATTAGAAATCTATGATTATACATGATTGAGGTCATCAGAAATATATGATTAACTCAAACTTGCCTGAAGGTTGATATGAAATGAGTTTAAATTCGCGTCAACATTTCAGGTAATATATGGTGACTCTTGAGCTATAATTGGTGAATGAAGGATAGACGCCGGGTGCCCCTCCGAGCAGTATGTCAAGTTCATACACGGACGGTACCCGCGCAGAACCGCCTATCTTCCGAAAGCCGGCTGGATAGTTTAGTCACATGAAAAATTCTACACCCCCATCGAGATGCGAAACCTACAGCGGTGAGAGGAAAACGATTTGAAGTAATCGACCTAACCGCACGGCCACCACGGAAGCCCCGTATCTCTCTAGTTGTGTGAGATCTCGTTAACCAATTGATGACAATGGTTAAGCATACATTTAATAATAAAAGCACTCACATACTATTTTAACTCCCCTCGTGTATTTGGAGAGCGCAATTAAGCAATGCTAGTACATACTTTATTAAAATTCCGGGACACTTATAGGCACTTATAAGATCCGGAGTTACACAGGGATCAATTCTTCGTCGACTGCCTTTCCTCATTTACATGTGAGAATCATTCATCTTTCAATTTATTTGTATGCATTCTTATTACACCGATCTGTTTCAGAATAATATGCTACATACATTGGGCTGATAAGCAGCGTGCATATGTCAACCTAGTCCAACACGTGAACGTTATTATTACGTCATTAACAATCTATATAAATAGTATAACATGTGGAAGACTGTCAGGGGAGGTAACTAGAGTCACGGAGTGGGACTAATGTCAACCATACAATGTATACATATGTTCTTGTTTCGTTTCTCGAAAACAAAACCGACAAGCGCATGTTGCATCCCTTTATGTTTTGCCCAATGCATTCACAGCGTCCCCGAACATAAATGTCCTGCTTGATATATTTATTTCATATAAGTGTACATGTGGTTAGCAGTCTGGTGTAGACCATTATTGTAGTGTCGAGTTAATATCGACGATGAAATAGAGGCACAGTCATAGTTCTGTTCAAGCCGATAGTCTTAGTAATTTCTAAATGTGTTGCTATCATACACTTGTATTCGTTACAAAATCAGTGTTACACATGATTTGCAGAAATGAAATTCACCATTTTTAACATTTTAACTTTTTTGAAAATTATGTAATCTTATTTTGACTATGACAGTCTTTTTGCCTTTATGCTCTCTTCGTATGTCCATTTCTCCGTAACAAATCATAACTGCAATTGATTTAATGCGCGTACGTCACTTTTAACATATATGATTTATTAACAGAACAGAAGAGAACAGAACAGAACTTTATTCAACGTTTGACTTGAACATTACGTTCATCGTCATCTATGCTCTATACAGAACATGCGTGAATATGTACAGCGAGAGGGAATATTATAAATATTAACATACATTGGGAAATTGATCAGACGGATCTGTGGTCCAGTGGTAACACGATGGACTGGTAATCCAGTGATCGATGGTTCGATCCCCCGTCTGACCCTAATAAAATTAACAGTCTTTCAGATGGGACGTTAAACCGAGGTCTCGTGTCGGTGCTTTACACCGTGCACGTAAAAGAACCAGAGGAGACTCTGGAATTGGTCTCTGTCTGTATCATGCACTATCCTCCAAAATCTAAAATAACTAATCTCTTCAGGAGGCGTCGCTCATATGGAAAACCGGTAGCGACGATAAATAAACGTAAAACACGAAATTGATCAATGTACTGCAGCACCTCACTATAACAACAACCATTTAACACGTGTGCACGTGTGCACGTAAACGTCATATCATATTTACAAATTAACATTACAGGTATGAAAACTGGACACTCGCATACGTTGCAACATTCCTGTCAATGTTCTTTGGTGTTCAGAGTTAGATTGCTAGGGGGATACGGGAGCATGCGCATTCGGAAACTTGTTTTCACTTAGATCGTCTGTAGGTGAGGCGGTCTGGTTTGTATTTGTATTATCCGACATTATAATAACCTTTCTTACTGTTTGTGACTACTTGTTTCATCGTGCATGTAATTGTAAGTCACCAATTTATTTCGCATCTCGCTTTGTATCAAATACAGCATCTCGCTTTGTATCAAATACATCGCATCTCGCTTTGTATCAAATACAGCATATCGCTTTGTATCAAATACAGCATCTCGCTTTGTATCAAATACAATGCATCTCGCTTTGTATCAAATACAGCATCTCGCTTTGTATCAAATACAACGCATCTCGCTTTGTATCAAATACAACATCTCGCTTTGTATCAAATACATAGCATCTCGCTTTGTATCAAATACAGCATCTCGCTTTGTATTAAATACATCATCTAGCTTTGTATCAAATACAACATCTTGCTTTGTATCAAATACAACATCTCGCTTTGTATCAAATACAACATATCGCTTTGTATCAAATACATCGCATCTCGCTTTGTATCAAATACAACATATCGCTTTGTATCAAATACATCGCATCTCGCTTTGTATCAAATACAACATCTCGCTTTGTATCAAATACATCGCATCTTGCTTTGTATCAAATACAACATCTCGCTTTGTATCAAATACATCGCATCTTGCTTTGTATCAAATACAACATCTCGCTTTGTATCAAATACATCGCATCTCGCTTTGTATCAAATACATAGCATCTCGCTTTGTATCAAATACAACATCTCGCTTTGTATCAAATACAACATCTCGCTTTGTATCAAATACATCGCATCTCGCTTTGTATCAAATACATCATCTTGCTTTGTATCAAATACAGCATCTCGCTTTGTATCAAATACAACATCTCGCTTTGTATCAAATACAGCATCTCGCTTTGTATCAAATACAGCATCTCGCTTTGTATCAAATACAGCATCTCGCTTTGTATCAAATACATCGCATCTCGCTTTGTATCAAATACAGCATCTCGCTTTGTATCAAATACAGCATCTCGCGTTGTATCAAATACAGCATCTCGCTTTGTATCAAATACAACATCTCGCATTGTATCAAATACAGCATCTCGCTTTGTATCAAATACAGCATCTCGCATTGTATCAAATACAGCATCTCGCTTTGTATCAAATACAACATCTCGCATTGTATCAAATACAGCATCTCGCTTTGTATCAAATACAGCATCTCGCTTTGTATCAAATACAGCATCTCGCTTTGTATCAAATACATCGCATCTCGCTTTGTATCAAATACAGCATCTCGCTTTGTATCAAATACAGCATCTCGCGTTGTATCAAATACAGCATCTCACTTTGTATCAAATACAACATCTCGCTTTGTATCAAATACAGCATCTCGCTTTGTATCAAATACAGCATCTCGCTTTGTATCAAATACAGCATCTCGCATTGTATCAAATACATAGCATCTCGCGTTGTATCAAATACAGCATCTCGCGTTGTATCAAATACAGCATCTCGCGTTGTATCAAATACATAGCATCTCTCTAAAAGTTAAAATGATTTAAGACACCTTATTGTCTTGTGGGGATAGGATGCTAAATTTCAAATTAATACAATAGCGTAACCAATCAATGTCTCCCTTCATTCACCTAAGCAGTCGGCCCGCCCCTTAGCGCAGTGGTTCGGGGCGTCGGAATTTTGATCAGGAGGTCGTAGGTTCGGTCCACGGTTCCGGCATCGGAACGTACTGGTGGATTTTATCCAGTCGATGGAATGAGAACTGTTACAAATGCCACCTCTCTGTTGTTGTTAATGTGTTAGATGCAGGAGATCTCCATGTTAATATGTGTTGCTGTTGTTGTTGTTGTCGTCGTCGTCGTCGTTGTTGTTGTTGTTGTTAATGTGTTAGATGCAGGAGATCTCCATGTTAATATGTATTGTTGTTGTTGTTGCTGTTGTCGTCGTTGTTGTTGTTGTTGTTAATGTGTTGGATGCAGGAGGTATCCATGTTAATATATATTGTTGTCGTTAATATATGAGGTGCCTGCTGTATGTGAAACGCATAATTGAGTCACGACGTACTTATTGTCTTAGCTGTTGTAAGTACATCCCCTTGATGCAGGAAACTGAAGCATCATAGTCAGCTGTTTGAATCTAGGTCATGTTTATGACTGATCAACATGAGAAATGGGACTGATAACGTGGCTTAACTATTTTAGTATTTCGAAGAGAAATATTAAGTAGGTAAGTATTGTTACATAGTTTCATGTTCATATATATAGTTTCCGCTCATCTCGTACGGTATCCATCATGTGCAAATGATAATTATTAATTACATGGCAGGAAATTGCGCTCGCCCACATGGCGGCGGCGAGGTTAAATAAAGCTATATATGGTCATAGTCAAGCAATACACTGTCATATCACAGGCAACCTATACACGGTCATAGTCAAGCAATACACTGTCACATCACAGGCAACCTATACACGGTCATAGTCAATCAATACACTGTCACATCACAGGCAACCTATACACGGACATAGTCAAGTAATACACTGTCACATCACAGGCAACCTATACACGGTCATAGTCAAGCAATACACTGTCACATCACAGGCAACCTATACACGGACATAGTCAAGCAATATACTACACATCACAGACAACCAATACACTGTCACAGTCAAGCAATATACTACACATCACAGACAAGCAATACACTGTCACAGTCAAGCAATATACTACACATCACAGACAAGCAATACACTGTCACAGGCAAGCTATACACTGCCACAGTTAAGTAATACACTGTCACAATGAAGCTATACACTGTCACAATGAAGCTATACACTGTCACAGGCAAGCTATACACGGTCAATATCGTCATAGTCAATCAATACACTGTCACAGTCAAGCAATATACTACACATCATAGACAAGCTATACACTGTCACAATCAAGCAATATACTACACATCACAGACAAGCTATACACTGTCACAATGAAGCTATACACTGTCACAGTTAAGTAATACACGGTCATAGGCAAGCAATACACGGTCACAATCAAGCTATACGCTGTCACAATCAAGCAATACACGGTCACAATCAAGCAATACACTGTCACAATCAAGCTATACACTGTCACAATCAAGCAATACGCTGTCACAATCAAGCAATACACTGTCACAATCAAGCAATACACTGTCACAATCAAGCTATACACTGTCACAATCAAGCAATACACTGTCACAATCAAGCAATACACTGTCACAATCAAGTTATACACTGTCACAATCAAGCTATACACTGTCATAGTCAAGCAATACACTGTCACAATCAAGCAATACACTGTCACAATCAAGCTATACACTGTCACAATCAAGCAATACACTGTCACAGTCAAGCAATACACTGTCACAATCAAGCAATACACTGTCACAATCAAGTTATACACTGTCACAATCAAGCAATACACTGTCTCTCACATTCAAGGAATACACTCAATTTTGTCAAAGTCTTAAGAGCACAGTGTGGCATTCAAGTAATGCAATGACATAGTATCATAGTCAAACAATAGATGCAACCTTGTGTAAATTGTAAGGGCAATAACCGCATATAGCGAGTGATTGAATTGGCATATTGAGTTGTCTTCCCTTTTCATTGTATTTTTTGTTCATATTTCCCGCCTGAGTATACACATCTATTGTCAATGGGTGCTTGAAAAGTCCCAATGTTTAGAAGATATCCTTTAAAGCAGCATTACATCGTATGAAATAAAAGATATTTGAAACATTCAATTTTTACGTATGGGTAGCAATGCTGCTACACATTCTAACATTATACTTTGTATGATTATGTTCATTTGGTAAACAGTGTTTTTTGCGATAAAACAAACTCGAAACCGAACGTAGGACTTTCCGAGTCTATCGGTCACGCACTTGTTTACAACCGGAACGCATCGTCCGCACTTGTTTACATTCGGAATGCATCATCCCCATTTGTCCCACGTTGTCTTTTTAAATTAAATTACTTGATATGTTGATTCATACCTCTGTTAGCTAAGTCTTTTAGGGGCATTTCTACATCCCCGCTAGGGGTTCGACATTAGAGGAAGATAGATAGATAGTCTTTCATGTTCAAAATATATACGTTGTTTTCTACATCCTCTGTTGTTTCACGCATGCGCGCTGTGCGTGTTGACATTTCGTGTGTTGATAAACAAATTCGCGTATACGACGGTTTAAATTTATTGGAATGTTATCATTTCTGAGCTACTATTTCGATTTTTGTTAACACACACACATTAGTATTTATATTTTACCCAACACATCCTTTTTTACGATGTAATGCTGCTCATGAAATGTTCACAGCCAGTATTGGTTGCATATATCGGGTTATTAGTTTAGTTTATACAAATTTATTTTAGCTCGATTGTGAAACAAGTTCTTACAACTTATATTAATCACTCTCGAGACCTCATTCCTGATGGAATCCATCGCCACGAGGGAGAGAGAAGAGGCAACGTTGAATTTGAATGTCTTGCCTACGACAACAATCTTAACGGCTCCAGCGAGGCTCGAACTCAGGACCTTTCGCACCTGGAGCGAACGCGCGTCCACTGCGCTATCACGACTTCCACAATATATAATATATTATTCATTGGTAAAGACACTATTATGATGTGCGTCCATACAGAACCGTTTAACCTTATTGACTGGTTGTTTATAACCAGTATTATATTCCTACATGGTTTGGATGCAGTACTGGGTTACTGGGTCCTCTGATCGTCTTGGTTTACATCAACGATCTTAATTACGTCCGTTTGCCGGTCATCTCACGCCAACCTATTTGCGGATGACACCTTGCAATTACGAGAAACAGGATGCCACCAAACTACAAGAAGACCTCACAACCCTCGAGGAATGGGAATCCAAGAGGCGGGTGAGTTTTCACGCGGAGAAGTGTTCCCTACCTAATACAATATATTCTCTAACACAATGGTTACGAACACCTACACTATCTTCAGTAGCAGATAGTGTTTAGTACTTGATGATAAAACCGGTCATGAAGTATTTCAAAAGTCTTTGGAATATTTCTCGGAACAGTCAATTTGATTGTATTGGGGTTTAAATTCGCACCAACATGTTCATATGGTGACCCTCCATCTATTGTTAGCGGAGGAAGACCCCGGGTGGCCCTAGCTCCGAGCAGTATTTCAGGCACTGGCAGGCACCAGCATAGAATCCCCGACATTGCGCAGGCCAGCTGGGTAGCTTTCTAACATGGAATAAATCGACACCCCCAGTGGGATTAGAATCTACAATGGTGAGGGGGCAAGCCTTTAGAAGACAACGACCGTAACCAGTCCGCTACGGAGGCCCATTGGAGATCTTGGAAACAGTGAAACATACAATCATAAAACTGTCTATTTTATATCCAAGACATCTAAGAAGTTGCATTCTTATTAGATTATATCCTATAGTACTTGAACTTGTTTTCCATCGTCCCGGATAATTAAAATTCTATATTTGAACTTGTTTTCCATCGTTCCGGATAATTAAAATTCTATATTTGAACTTGCTTTCCATAGACTCGGATAATTACAATTCTATATTTGAACTTGCTTTCCATAGACCCGGATAATTACAATTCTATATTTGAACTTGCTTTCCATAGACCCGGATAATTACAATTCTATATTTGAACTTGCTTTCCATAGACCCGGATAATTAAAATTGGATATATGACTACGAAAAATGATAACATAGAAAGTAATTATATTTGTTGCAACAATAATCTCCAATGAAGTGTCTGCACGGCCATTGTTATACAAACGAAGGGACGTGATAACAAAGAGAAATACGAAGAGAAATACGAAGTGACATGTGAAGAGACATACGAAGAGACACACGAAGTGACATGTGAAGAGACATACGAAGTGACATGTGAAGAGACATACGAAGAGACATACGAAGTGACATGTGAAGAGACATACGAAGAGGAATATGAAGAGACATACAAAGAGACATACGAAGTGACATACGAAGAGGAATATGAAGAAACATACGAAGAGGAATATGAAGAGACATACGAAGTGACATACGAAGAGACATACGAAGAGGAATATGAAGAGACATACGAAGAGGAATATAAAGAGACATACGAAGAGACATACGAAGAGGAATACGAATAGACATACGAAGAGGAATATGAAGAGACATACGAAGAGGAATATGAAGAGACATACGAAGAGGAATATGAAGAGACATACGAAGAGGAATATGAAGATACATACGAAGAGACATACAAAGAGACATACAAAGAGACATACGAAGAGACAATACGAAGAGACATACTAAGAGGAATATGAAGAGACATACGAAGAGGAATATGAAGAGACATACGAAGAGGAATATGAAGAGACATACGAAGAGACATATGAAGAGGCATACGACGAGACATATGAAGAGACATATGAAGAGGCATACGACGAGACATATGAAGAGACATACGAAGAGACATACGACGAGACATACGAAGAGACATACGAAGAGGCATACGAAGAGACATATGAAGAGGCATATGAAGAGACATACGAAGAGGCATACGAAGTCATAACTATTCATACGAAGAGACTGGATACTGCGGGTAGCAACTATGTGAAAGTTGTGAGCTGGTTGATTCATATACCTTCACGATATTAATGAACACATTAGTTACTCGGTTATATCATACCATATGCTATACGATAAGTTAGATAACCATAATTCAAATTAAACATATCATAAGATCTGTTTCGAATGTTTTGTTAGCTTTGTTTTGATCCTAGTGAATCCTGTTTAATAATAATAATATGAATACACAGAAGTATACATGGATATGGTCTCATATACGTTCTCAAATGGGGTTTATTTATCAGATAACGAATGCGCATTACCCTACATAGTACATACCCAACTTACGTTATCTATGTTGACTCAGTAGAATGAAGAAAAGTACATGTTTTTCGTATTATTTTTAAAGGGTGTTTGTATTTTGATGGTTTAAAGTTGCACGTACGGATGTGGTCATGTGGAACTCTCCAGTCTCCAGCTAGTATTGGTGGATGCAGTCCGAAGACCTCATGCCCCTACGAGCAGTATTTCATACACGGGCGGGTACCCGGGTAGATCTACTGGCGTTCCTCAAGCTAGCCGGCTAGCTTCTTCACGTGAAATAGTTCGGAAGCCCCCAGGGGGTTAGAACCTACAACGGTATGGGGCAAATGATCTAAAGTAAATAACCTTCACTCCGAGACCACGGACCCCCCGTTTATAGTATGAAGCACACATGTATGTTATACACTATCTGGTATAAATAATATGCTTCAACACAGACGATTGGGGTCCCAGGTTCAAAACCTAATTATTTTTTTTTTAATTTTTATTTTTTTAAGAACATTTTATTAAATCATTGACTTGACATTATACATACAAACATGTAGGCCATATACAATCATATGTTAAACTTACACTCCACACTATCAGAGTAATTATGGACCCGAAACCACTTGTTGGAAACCCAAACGTCTGTGTACTTGAACATTAAATAGCAGATACATGTTATATTACATACTTATTCGTCTGAATTAGAACATTCTCCACTATCTAATCATCAATTTGCATACGGCTGATATAAGTTGTATAACACGTGTACACGTCTCATAAATGGTAAGCTTAATACATGAACGTTATTGAAGAACTAACCTTCAGTGCCGGATAACGAAGAGTTATCGCTCATCACACCATTTGGAAAATCCCAACAGAAAATATATTCTTGACATGCGCAATATATAAGGTGCATTTGATTTCTATCGTCTGGGTAGGGAATTTAATTCACCGTATGATATGTTAGGGTAACTGCTTTGAGAGAAATTGAAAGCACGTGTATGAATTAATTTTGTATGTGAACAAGATTATAAACTACCGGTACAAATATATAATACCGTCTCCGTGGCCTAGTGGTTAAGGCGTCCGACTACGGAAGTGGTGGTCAAAGGTTCGAATCTCGTCAGGGGTCCGTTCTGATATGGCCGGTTGGTGAGCCGCCAGCTAGTTAAATAATGGTTACCGATTGCCTACCAGCCTGGCGCTTGGCATACAAGCATAGGATTCGGGAAGTACTGATGTTCATAAAAAGAGGTGTCTCATAAGTCAGAAATGGCTGGCCCTTTAAATAGGGGTGACACTATTTTAAACAAACACATATATAATATACATCATGTACTGGAAATCCTCAAATAACTGGTATCTTCTGGTCTTCTATATTGACTATAGATTAACATAATGTCATTATTTCTTTAATGTTTTCTGACTTAGACTGATTTTACAGTGACATACAGTCAAACCTGTGTTAAGCAGCCAGTCAAGGGAATCACAGAAACTGGCTGTTTAGCACAGATTTCTGCTTAATAGAGGTCAAATGTATAATAAAACAACATATTTGCAATAAGGAAACTGGCTGCCCAATACAGGTTGGTGGCTTAATAGAGGTGACCACTAACTCACGTTTGACTGTACATGGTGTAAGTTTGTCCTAAAAATTATGCAGTATCTGTTAATGAATCTTGAATGTTCTAGATTCTGTGAACTGCGATGTTATCTGCAGCGGTGACACCTGTGTGAACCCATCAATAATGAGCACAGGCATCCGACGGATACCCTGAACCCTCGGCTTACTACACCACAGGCCCACGTTACAACCCAAAATGCATTGTAGCATCAATCAGATATCATTTCTAATCAAGAACACACTTTTATAATACTTGGTTTAATCAAATTAAGATTGAACCTTTTACCTACGACCAAATAACAATTTCTATGCGTATGAATATCCTTGGAACTATTTTCAGACTCCCAAACTATTTAAGCGAAGGCACCATGCTTGTGCAATCTACGCTCGCCCATATGGTTCGCCGGCGGCGAGGGTAAATAAGCTCACTCAAAAAAAAAAAAAATGTGCAATCTTTTATCGATTCCACATACAGTGAATGAGGTAGCCATTTTTTTAAAAATTACATGATTATTTTTTAATGCACTCAAAAGCCCTCCCCTCCCACCACAATATAGATACCCCTTGCTTTCGGTGTGTTGTATATTTTCAGTTACGAGGACGAAGAAGTAGGTCCGCTAGATGGCATGGCTGAGTGATACAGTCCATCTGAAAGATGTCATACAGACAATACTGACTCTTATACGTGGTTAAGAAATATTTAGAAGGAACTGGACATATTCAGAAGAGTCAACATATACTAGTGAACACGAACAGATGGACTAATAATGCGTATTATAGCATAAATATATATAGTGCTGCCGGTAACGGAGCAAATGATCACTTATACTATTAATATTCACATTCGTTTAAATAATATATTAATATATCACCAGCCATGGCCAATATTTGCCAATACAATAAAACTAAAATAAAATTCATTAAACGTTTATATTTGTTGGGTTATTTGTCTCTAGGTAAAAGAAATATAAAAATACATTGCGACGGCAAGTAGAAAGCCAAACGCCTAATATCAACGATATATTCATTACGGTTTGATGCACGCCAATTCCATGCAGACATTGACAAGCCTTCACTAATGGAAACACGGCTGGATGATGGCCTTCAATCCAGACAGGTGCGAAGTCACCTAAATCTCCACTAAGATACACCCAATCCATACCACGTGCAACATTCACGGAACTTGACTAGTCAACAGACCATACAAAGTATATTTCCTGGAAACAACAAATTGATAAGGTTACCAAGAAAGAAGACTACAATATCCGAAGAAACATACGATCAATCCCTGGGAGTGCCAAAGCAAATGCATTCAAGAGATGTGTGCACGTGTGTGGAAGATGCCTCAACTGTTTGGTCCCCTCATCTTCAGTCACATCATCCAATTAGAAATGGTCCATCAGGAGAGCCGTTAGGTTTGTGATGAACGACTACGCCAGAACCAGAAGCGATACCGATATGCTGTGTGACTTGAGCTGGAAAACATTACAGCATCGGCGGAACTCCACACGTTCAACAATGCTCTTCAAGATAATGAACAAGCTGATCGACATCATCCCGAAGCCACCATTACGAAATGCAGTAATCACCCGAGCGCATCACCAACGTTACATCAGATTAGAAAACGAACGACGATCAGAAGAGTTTCTTCCCAGCAACCACCGTACTGTGAAACAACTCATCTCGATCTGCAGTTGACAAGACCACGATGGAAAGCTTCCAATCAACAATCCCACTAAATATGAGATGTTTTATCCAGTGTATATACAACTGTTATTATGTTATATTTCGGGTTTTACGCCTGCATCAGCACCATTTTGGGCTATATCGCCGACGGGCAGTTTCCCTAACAACACCTTTCCTGGGCAGGCTCCAACGGTTAACCAGTACTTGGGTGCACCAACCTCCGTAAGAAACTGCCAACTTTTTCATATAAATGAGACACGGTCTGAGCGGGGCTCGAACCCGTGACCATCAGTGATGATAGGTTACAGTGGTATACAAGTCAGCGACCTTAACCACTCGACCACGGAGGCGGACATATATACAACTGTACATAGAGGAACGTTTGGTTAGTCCTGACTGCAACATGTGCATATTAATATTGATGATGCGATTGATGTTATTTACCCTCGCCGCTGACGAACCTACTAAGACGTTTAGTTAACACTCACATATTATAAACTAAGGTGATTAAGTTGTGCGCGTTAGTAATACGATTAGAACGCTCTGCCCGGTCATATAATAGGCTACAAGCACCAAACTATAGGGTCAGTACACGAGTCACTATGCTGTCCCACATCTCATATTCGTTGATGTGTGTGAATATGTTTGATGTATTATATTATGTGCATGCTCAGCCGTCATAAATTAGGCTAAACTCACAAATATATAGTCAGTAGAGGAGTCACGCTGTACTAACACGCATCTATATTCGTTAACGTGTGAATTAGATGGGTAAATGTTATTTGATAACTCAGCCCGACTATAACTTTGGCTACAAACATCAAACATTAATGTTATCATATTGCGAGGATGGTATTGACAAGAGTGAGGCAGTCACTAAAGATGATGATGACAGATATTGCATACGGATAATCTTCACTTGCACCATACCAACTAATGAATATTCAATATTTTAAAGAATAGAAACTTGTTGGTACCACTTCTGACAATAGTTGTTTTTTGGCAAAATCCGTGTCTCAAAATGTTTGTCGACAACAGCCATGCAGTTAGATTACGACTTCCCAGATGTGGGTGAAGACTCTATTTGGTCCAACAGATCTTCCTATACTGGAAGTGGCATTGATCTAGCTATTAAAAGTTGCAGTAACTTGGGTGTATTAAATCCTGCGAGACCAACGAGGTTCAACGGGAATGATATGTTGTTTGTTTCATGTGATATAGTATTTTTAGAAAAAGTGGAATTGATGTAAACACATACAGAAACATTGTTTCGCATGGAATTGATGTAAACACATACAGAAACATTGCTTCGCATGGAATTGATGTAAACACATACAGAAACATTGCTTCGCATGGAATTGATGTAAACACATACAGAAACATTGCTTCCCATGGAATTGATGTAAACACATACAGAAACATTGCTTCCCATGGAACTGATGTAAACACATACACAAACATTGCTTCCCATGGAATTGATGTAAACACATACACAAACATTGCTTCCCATGGAATTGATGTAAACACATACACAAACATTGCTTGCCATGGAATTGATGTAAACACATACACAAACATTGCCTGCCATGGAATTGATGTAAACACATACACAAACATTGCTTGCCATGGAATTGATGTAAACACATACACAAACATTGCTTGCCATGGAATTGATGTAAACACATACACAAACATTGCTTGCCATGGAATTGATGTAAACACATACACAAACATTGCCTCCCATGGAATTGATGTAAACACATACACAAACATTGCTTGCCATGGAATTGATGTAAACACATACACAAACATTGCTTGCCATGGAATTGATGTAAACACATACACAAACATTGCTTCCCATGGAATTGATGTAAACACATACACAAACATTGCTTCCCATGGAATTGATGTAAACACATGCACAAACATTGCTTCGCATGGAATTGATGTAAACACATACACACACATTGCTTGCCATGGAATTGATGTAAACACATACACAAACATTGCTTGCCATGGAATTGATGTAAACACATACACAAACATTGCTTGCCATGGAATTGATGTAAACACATACACAAACATTGCTTCCCATGGAATTGATGTAAACACATACACAAACATTGCTTCCCATGGAATTGATGTAAACACATGCACAAACATTGCTTCGCATGGAATTGATGTAAACACATACACACACATTGCTTGCCATGGAATTGATGTAAACACATACACAAACATTGCTTGCCATGGAATTGATGTAAACACATACACAAACATTGCTTGCCATGGAATTGATGTAAACACATACACAAACATTGCTTCCCATGGAATTGATGTAAACACATACACAAACATTGCTTCCCATGGAATTGATGTAAACACATACGCAAACATTGCTTCCCATGGAATTGATGTAAACACATACAAACATTGCTTCCCATGGAATTGATGTAAACACATACGCAAACATTGCTTCCCATGGAATTGATGTAAACACATACAAACATTGCTTCCCATGGAATTGATGTAAACACATACACAAACATTGCTTCCCAGGATATCGATAGAGCATCTGTCAAAATACTTTTGGGCGATTTGCCCAACTCCAAAATACTATGGACAGATCCATTAGGTTCGTCCCATATTTGGAATATTCTGGACCATTTGCCTGTCTGATAAAATATATAGCGGCTCAATTTGTATGCCAAGTAATTGTTTTTGCCCGCTATATGTGCACAGTTCAGATGAACATTGTTCTTCCTATGTTCCACAAATCCCCCAAGTCGGAGAACAAAAGTGTCGATTTTGTTGCACACCGTTTGTTCAGATACTGAATAGTTGTCTGAATGAAACAAAACTTGATTTCTGTCTCAATTTTGGTAAAAACACGCTCTACTGCTACCATTTATAGGCAGTTTCTATGCCACAAACTGTTCTTGTGTCCATGTATCTTGGACAATCTGACCGTTCATGTGACAACCCCAACCCACCATTGTTACATTGGGAATAACCCAGTTCCCATGTAATCAAGATTCAAGCACTAAATTCTGTAAGTTTATGTCATGTGTGATACCATAACTAGTAGACCTAGAAGTCACATAAATTAGAAACTCCTTTAATCTTTATGAAGCAGAAACACAAAAACACAGGACATAGACCGTATATAGATTTTATTTAGAAGAATGCATTTTTATATATCAGTGGGAACACTGAAAATATTTCATGTAATGTACATGGGTACAATGAAGTTGGAAAATATCTCATGTAATGTGCATGTGTACACTGAAGTTGGAAAATATCTCATGTAATGTACATGGGTACACTGAAGTTGGAAAATATCTCATGTAATGTGCATGGGTACACTGAAGTTGGAAAATATCTCATGTAATGTACATGGGTACACTGAAGTTGGAATACATACATACATGAAAATAATGATAATGGTATAACTACCCTCTGTCTGGCTATGAACACAGGTAATTTTCAAGTCCTAATGATATCACATCCTGGAATTATTAATATTGGACATCGTTCCGGGTTCGATCCTCGTACCGGAAAGTATGAGAAATGGACAGTGGTCGCCATTATCAGACGGGCGTTTCTCGGGGAATTACTGATTCCTCCCACATGAATGACCACATACACCTTTTATTTATATGCATGGACATTTACTTGACTTTACACAGGTCATTTTGCATATATGTTACAGAACTATTCATTGAATCATTAGCAATCACTTATTGACCGTACATAAGTCACACAACATATTTCGCAATAAACGTTTCATTGAAATAGCACTTTCTTCACTTTACGCCACGTCATTTAACCCGTAACCTGCCAATCACAACTAAAGTCGCTTTTGCAAACAGCATAGAGCCTGATCAGATGGCACAGAACGTGCTGTCTGATCAGGGAACGTGGCATCTGATCAGGCTCTATGCTGTTTGCTATTCAGACAGTGGAGCTAAATCACTCATCTGAATAGCAAACAACACAGATCACATAGATCGTAACCCCGCATCTGATCTGGCTCTATGTTGTTTGCACATTCCGTCAAATTTATTCGGCAGGATAAGGGTTAATATATTTCTCTATAAACATGTCAATGAAACAGCAGCACTTTCTTCACTTTATTCAACATCATTTAATATATTTTCTCAATAAACATGTCAATGAAACACAGCCATTTTCTTCACTTTACACAGGTCATTTTGCATATTTCTCAAGGAACGTTTCAGCTGCGGCATATCGTTGAAGACATTCTGTGGAGTAGGCAGTTCTCTCCTGCCCTGTATGGCTTCCATGGCCTCAAGCACTGGAATAAAAAATGGGGTTTGGAATTAGAGTGGACCCAACAGCTGTGGTTAAATTGCAACTCTCCAGGTTAGCACTTTCAGACAAAGATAGAAGTCGTGATAGCGCAGTT
Source organism: Archivesica marissinica (assembly GCA_014843695.1). Classification (NCBI taxonomy): domain Eukaryota; kingdom Metazoa; phylum Mollusca; class Bivalvia; order Venerida; family Vesicomyidae; genus Archivesica; species Archivesica marissinica. The sequence continues at coordinate 57,647,634 of CM026395.1, forward strand.
GTAGCACGTTTGCTTCAGGTGTGAAAGGTCCGGAGTTCGAGCCCCACTGGAGCCGTTAATTAATAATACGATATTGTATATATATTATATTGTATATAAGTTGTGATAGCGCAGTGGATGCACGTTCGCTCTAGATCCGGAGTTTGAGCCTCGCTGAGCCATTACGATTGTGCCCGTAGGCAAGGCATTTAATTTCCACATTTCCGCTTCTCTGTCTCCCTCGTGACGATGGATTACATCAAGAATGAGGTCTCAAGAGTGATTAATATAAGTTATAAGAACTTGTTTCACAATTGAGTTAAAAGAAATTTGTATAAACTAGACATAGATGCATCTCTAGATGCCATTACCAATACAAATAGAACATACATTGACAATGTAGTAGCCAAACCAACATTCATAACGAACACCAGAGTCACATGTACTCCCAGTAATATCTATGAAGGCGACGGTAGATATGCTGACTGCTTATCCAGTTAAACGACACGATAAGCTAAAAGATAATGGGGGATCTTTTCTAATATTTCAATATACATGCCTCTCATTTGGAAGGCAATGTTTCTCTGTCGCAATATTTTTCTCATAGATCGATAGGTAAAATAAGAAGATATTTGTGTTTTCCAGTGTAAGATTGGAATGTATCTCATCAAGGTAGCTCCGAAATAGTAAGAGAAATGAATAATTAAAAATGGTCTCTTTTCCTCATTTTTTGTTCTGGAACGCATGCTTTCTACTTTCATTCATTTCTGGTGTTTACTAACGATGATGTCCGACCCCAGGTGCCCCTCCGAGCAATGTTTTAGGCACAAACGGGCACCCGGCCGGGTAACGCCAAGACAGCTGGATAGCTTCCTACAACAGTGAATGGCAAATGATTTAAAGTCAACGACCAACCATAACCACATACACAGACACATAGCAGTCCAACAAACAAACACCAATACCACATACACATAGCAGTCCATCTGAGTGAGGGCAGTAGCTGTACAACATACTATACAATATCACTACGCCTTACTTTCAATTTGTTCCTCGATTTTATCAAATCTCTCGCCGATTTCCCCTTGAACCCGGAGTATATGACTAAGCAGATTCTTCTCACACACCTCGATCGGGTCCTCCACCACACTCTCTGTGCTGTCAGAGTGGTTCCCTTCCTCTGGCTCAAACGTTCCTGGCTTCTCTGTTGGTTCCTACAAATAGCAATAACATTACACAGACCAGCCAACTGAGCAACTAGTAGCCATCTTCTGACTATGCCAATGACAACACTGGGAGCCTAATTCGATACTATCATATATAATTATAAAAACATGTACTTGAGTTTCTCATTGGTTGTTTCCCTTAAAGCTACTTTACAGCGCACATATTAAACAAATGCATTTTTCATGTTAGGTACTTTTAGTTTAGTTTAATCATATTTTATTGCTCGATTCGTTTTACATATACATGTAAATACAAAACATGACAATTAAATAAAGGCAAACCGGTCAGGCCACAAGTTCTAGCAACATTAGTTACGGCCCTTCCCGATGCATTTTTCATGTATAAATAGCATTGCTAAGTACTCAAATTATTCCGAAATAATTCGAACACTAACTTTCAGTCACTGAACAGTACTTTATGGTCTACAAACTCTGAAAGGTGGAAGTAGGATTTCACCCACGATTTTGTCCAAAATATAGAATATTATAGGACATTTTGAAAAAGTCTGAAAAATATTGGAATGATAGGACGACTGGGAGTCTGACCTTGCTACTGATCATTCCTATGCAAGTTCGTAAAAACCAGACAGGGGTTTAAAATATCTTGTGTGGATGAGCATGATCTTGCTCTTGAAAGATATGGACTTGGGAGTCGTACGTGACACGTCTCATTTAGGCAAGCACATATGTGAAGTATTAACACAATTCCCTCATAGGTTGTAAAGACAAGAAGTTGGACAATAGAATATATCACTCAGAAGTCTTCGACATCAATGGTATAAAAATGCATTAGAAATGTTCTTGAACCTCTGACAACCAATGAATGTGTAGGGTACCTGTTTTATTTCCGTTTCATTTGGAAATTCAATCTTTACATCTGATGACTCACTCTCCTTCACATCTGGTCCTTCACCTACCGGAGATTCTGCTTTCACTGCTTGTTCATCAGAAGCAGCAACAGGCACTTTATCTCCATCTACAACTTTGTTCAGTTGTTCAGTAGTTTTTATTTGGTCCAGTTTTTCAGTTGTTTTTACCTGATCCATTTCTACAGTCATTTTCACCAGGCCCAGTTCTTCTGTAGTTTTTGAATCAATTGTCATAGATACGCTTAAACTTGGTTTGCCATCTCTTTCAATTAACTCTTGAACATTAGTGGTCATAGCAATGTGTTTACCATCATGATTCTCCACATCTAATTCTATTTTTATTTCAATTTCTTTTTTATCATCTTCACGTTTAGTTTTTGTAATCTCTAATGACTCTTTCATAATATCCTTCTCCTCACTATCACCGTGACCAAACTCGGCGGAATTATCATCAATGTTAGGGCACGTTTCCATAGTTTCCGTTTCAATGACATCCCAGTCTACTCTCCATTGTTTTAACTTGGTTTCATCTTTCATCCTAGATGTAACATAAGAAACATACATGTTAAATAACTTGCAAAGTACACTACACACCAGTTTCTAAGATTTACTATACATTTTTACAAACGAATGATGAAGTAGGAATTAATATATATGATAAAGCTTGCCTGAAACAACTTATCCAAAGTATTTATAGTTCAGTCGAAGTGAGCATCCAATCAGCACCAAGATATTTCAATCCAATCAGCACAAAGATATTTTCATCCAATCACCACCAAGATATTTTCATCCAATCAGCAAAAAGATATTTTCATCCAATCAGCAAAAAGATATTTTCATCCAATCAGCAAAAAGATATTTTCATCAAATCACCACCAAGGCATTTTCATCCAATCAGCACCAAGATATTTTCATCCAATCAACACCAAGGCATTTTCAAATTGTTGACCAAACTAATGTGTGCCATATCGCAAAATGCACTATATATCAACGTACCTTTGCGAATCAGTTATGAGCACACACTCATAAATATTAAAATGCATGAAAAGTACAGTAGCAATTTTTAAATGCATTGGCTTGCCTTAGTGCCCAATCGTAACAACTACAGATGGGAGCAAACTCCTGGCCTCTCACACCCGAAGCGAATGTGCTACCACTGCGCTAGCACAACTTCCATTTTCACTTATATCTTTTATCTGGGTGACACGTATAATGAAGACAATAGTATCATTATGACGTGTGGCTACTCAAAGGTTGTGCTTCCTGTTTGACAGGAAACTGTTAATATATTTATCTAATAATTATGTCAATAAAGAGATATTTCATTTTCCCAGTGCTTAGCTTTATTACATTGCAATGTTTTCATCACATGTAATATAATCAGATATACATGTCTCATCCGAAATACTTACCAAATATCTGAAAATAAAGCAAACAGAAGTTCCCATTAATGCAACGTACATTTGTTTGTTCGTTTGTTTGTTTGTTTTTGAGTGTTTAAAGTCGCACCAGCAGCTTAGGTTATATGGCAACTCTCCAGCTAGTATTGGTGGAGGAAGACACTGGGTGCCCCTCGGGAAAAGTATTTCAGGCACAGACGGACAACCGGGTATAACCACCGACCCACTGCAAGCCAGCTGGAGAGTTTTCCTCACATGACAGAATCCGATACCCCCAGTGGGATTCGGACCTGCAGCAATGATGAACAAGTCAATGTACACCAAATGATCAATTCCGAGTACAAGATCGCAGTCTATTAACTTAAAGTCTATCCAGATCACAGCACAATTTGGCCTTAGATCTTATACATATATAATCTTGGCTAATATATAAGCGGGTTAACATGAGCTGCATGTTGTCTCAATGAGGTGAACGTTTCATGCAAATTGAACGAAAATATCCTATTAGGCATCTAAGAAGATATGGACCGTACAACAGACAAACATGCATGACACCTACATAGCACATAATATCTTATAAATATATCCTGGTCAATATATTGGTAGGTAGCCGAGAATGGTAAACCTGAGACTACGTAGTACAGTGTACAGTACAGTGATACGTTGATGTATCACGTCCACTAGAGTACAGATATGTGTAGACTAGATTATGTAGATACCTGAGAATGGTAAACCTGAGACAATGTAGTACAGCGTACAGTACAGTGTTACGTTGATGTATCACGTTCACTAGAGTACAGATATGTGTAGACTAGATTATGTAGATACCTGAGAATGGTAAACCTGAGACAATGTAGTACAGTGTACAGTACAGTGTTACGTTGATGTATCATGTTCACTAGAGTACAGATATGTGTAGACTAGATTATGTAGATACCTGAGAATGGTAAACCTGAGACTGCGTAGTACAGTGTACAGTACAGTGTTATGTTGATGTATCACGTTCACTAGAGTACAGATATGTGTAGACTAGATTATGTAGATACCTGAGAATGGTAAACCTGAGACTGCGTAGTATAGTGTACAGTACAGTGTTACGTTGATGTATCACGTCCAATAGAGTACAGATATGTGTAGACTAGATTATGTAGATACCTGAGAATGGTAAACCTGAGACTGCGTAGTACAGTGTACAGTACAGTGTTACGTTGACGTATCACGTCCAATAGAGTACAGATATGTGTAGACTAGATTATGTAGATACCCGAGAATGGTAAACCTGAGACAATGTAGTACAGTACAGTGTTACGTTGATGTATCACGTCCAATAGAGTACAGATATGTGTAGACTAGATTATGTAGATACCTGAGAATGGTAAACCTGAGACTGCGTAGTACAGTGTTACGTTGATGTATCACGTCCAATAGAGTACAGATATGTGTAGACTAGATTATGTAGATACCTGAGAATGGTAAACCTGAGACAATGTAGTACAGTGTACAGTACAGTGTTACGTTGATGTATCACGTCAAGTAGAGTCTCGGTATATAGACTGGATTATGTAGATACCTGAGAATCTTAAGCTGGAGTCTGAGACTGTGTAGTACAGTGTTAAGCTGATGTATCTACCGGTATATATAGACTAGATTATGTAGATACCGGATCTGTAGTCCAGTGGTAACACTCTGGACTGGTAATCCAGGGATCGCAGGTTCGATCCCCCGTCTGACCCTAATAAAATTAACAGTCTTTCAGATGGGACATTAAACCGAGGTCTCGTGTCGGTGCTTTACACCGTGCATGTAAAAGAACCAGAGGAGACTGGAATGGATCTCTGTCTGTATCATTGCACTATCCTCCAACAATCTAAAATGACTAATCTCTTCAGGAGGCATCGCTCATATGGGCAACCAGTAGCGCCGATAAATAAACGTAAAACACACAGATACCTGAGAATCTTAAGCTGGAGTCTGAGACTGTGTAGTACAGTGTTAAGCTGATGTATCTCGGCTACTAGATTATGTGTAGACTTCACTGTGCTACATCTATCCTCGGACATCAGAGCCAATGGCAGGAAACTGAACGACGCTATTTCTCCCGTCTTGAACCAGTCCTGTTCATGTATGTAGCGACTACTCTCCCTAACACCTACACAAATAATACAAAACGGTTCCAGTAAGCCTACACACTGTGGGACGGTCAGTCATACCCACACAGGGTTCCCTCTGTCTAAATGTTTGTCTGCGCCACTTCTGTCGTCAATTGAAAAACACTGGAGCCAATTTAAAAACCTTGGAGCCAACTAAGAGCCATATAGTCCACAAATAAATATTTGACGCCATGTATTTGACAAAATATGTGCCAAAAAAAAAAGTTGTGACAAATATTTTCGCCAATTCACAAAATTTAGCGCCAATATTTGTTTTTTGTCACAACTGGCGCCATTGGCGACCGACAGCGGGAACCCTGCCACAGCTGCTAGGTCTGGCCAGAAAATGGAGCTACATTTAAATATCCATCCATTTATACATAATGTTCTATACAAATAATTCTATAGAAGGATTTAATAGGTAAATAATGGAGATGAAGCTGATGACCTAAGTCTCATTTGATTCCTCCAATTACTCTGGAGATAGACCCCAAGTCTGCTATGACTGTTATCATAAAAAATTTAATATTAGCATACACATACAGTCTACATCCGTTATGACAAATTTAAATCGGACCGAACAAAATACTTCGACATAACCAAAGTTCGACTTAACGAAGTTCGATATAAACAGATCCAGTTATATGTAAAATGATAGTGTCTGAAACGGGACTTTGATCCGACTGAGATAAACGGAGAATTTGACATAACCGACTTTGACATAGCGGATGTAGACTGTATATGATTGTATGTACTGGGTTGCATGAACCATACAGTGATGGTTTATTGCCCTTTGCACTGTGTCACATTGCCTTTTATAACTATTCCAAGTTTGATTCAGTATTTTTAATGCAATGCCAAAGACGAGAATATGTGGCGGACTCGGGCAGAATTCATCATAACTATATACCCCCCACCTAACCACATCACTTTTTGTTCAATATTGTTTGCGACAGACCAATTTAGTGTGTGATTTTACAGGCAGCTTGTTTGTTCAGATTTGACCTAACAACACCTTTCCTGGGCAGGCTCCAGCGGTTAACCAGTACTAATCCCCGTAAGAAACTGCCAACTTTTTCATATAAATGAGACACAGCGTGAGCAGTGCTCGAACAGGTGACCATCAGTGATGATATGTTACAGTGGTATACAAGTCAGTGACCGTAGCCACTCGACCACAGCCACTCGACCACAGCCACTCGACCACAGCCACTCGACTACAGCCACTCTACCACAGACGTGGGCTTTTTACAGGCAATTTGAAAGCAAAAGATGATATAAAGGTGCTATAAAAGGTGATATAACTGACCTGGTGGGTTTTCACAGACAAAGCAGACATACGTCTTTGGCAGTGTTCTCTCCGTTATACCAAAACATGCTGCATGTTGCCAACACATGCACACCTCACACTACAACAAACACACATTATACGTTACTTACATAATAGTGTACATTCACATTAATGTGAGACGCTGTATTTGAGCAAATCATATAACAGTAAGTAACTATTCGCAGTCTGTTCATGAAGACATGAATATACCCTACCCCCCTCTCCCAAACCACACCCCAACAGGTTTCACTGTATACACAATGAGAAAACAACAAAGTGACATAAATGTGAGAATAGTAACCATGGTAACTATGAAAGCAGTTGGCCCTAAAGTGAATGGGTAATTTGGATAATGGGTACGCAAGATTTATATTTCCAGTGTATTAAAAATGGAAATAAGAAAAGGGATGCCTCATGTGGGAATTGTAATAGCAACATATTCTATAGTTTGTTTGATTTTTGAGGATTAACGTTGTACCAACAGCTTAGGTTATCTGGCGACTTTCCAGCTAATATTGGTAGGGGAAGACCCGGGTACACCTCCGAGAAGTATTTCAGGGATGACGTCTCGAGACATCATGTTAGAACCACCGACCTTCAGCAAGCCAGCTTCCTCAATTAAATGAAGCACGGCCTGAGCGGGGCTCAAACCTGTGACCATCAGTGATGATAGGTTAGTGGTATACAAGTTAGCGACATTAACTACTCGACCACGGTGGCAGACTCATCTGCGGTGGTATACTAAATGCAAATACCTGAATCATGAGACCATTCTCTTCCTGGAAGTCACAGATGCAGTTCACCAGTTCATCGGGCTTCAGGTATTCCTCGACGTCCGTCACGCTCGACTCCTCCATGCTATCCTGCTTCGGCTCCTGTTTGAAAGCCAGGACCAGATCCTCTGCGGGGTACACATCAGTCTGTTTGCTCGGTGACGTTTGTGTGGAAATTTCACCAGTCTCTGCTAAAATATGGCAACTGTCTTTTAAATTTTACATCAGGGAAAACATGAGTATGCCCCCCTCAACACAATATGTGCCGGACAGGAAAACAACCCAATATGTGAGGCAAGCAACACAATATGTGAGGAAAACAACCCAATATGTGAGGCAAACAACACAATATGTGAGGAAAACAACCCAATATGCAAGGCAAACAATCCAATATGCGAGGAAAACAACCCAATATGTGAGGCAAACAACCCAATATGCGAGGAAAACAATCCAATATGCGAGGAAAACAACCCAATATGTGAGGAAAACAACCCAGTATGTGAGGACAACAACCCAATATGTGAGGCAAACAACCCAATATGCGAGGAAAACAACCCAGTATGTGAGGAAAACAACCCAATATGTGAGGCAAACAACCCAATATGTCAGGCAAACAACCCAATATGTGAGGCAAACAACCCAATATATGCCTGACAAGCAAACAACACAATATGTGAGGAAAACAACCCAATATGTGAGGCAAACAACCCAATATGTCAGGCAAACAACCCAATATGTGAGGCAAACAACCCAATATATGCCTGACAAGCAAACAACACAATATGTGAGGAAAACAACCCAATATGTGAGGTAAACAACCCAATATGTGAGGAAAACAACCCAATATGTGAGGAAAACAACCCAATATGTGAGGCAAACAACCCAATATGTTGAGGAAAACAACCCAATATGTGAGGCAAACAACCCAATATGTGAGGCAAACAATACAATATGTGAGGAAAACAACCCAATATGTGAGGTAAACAACCCAATATGTGAGGTAAACAACCCAATATGTGAGGAAAACAACCCAATATGTGAGGCAAACAACCCAATATGTTGAGGAAAACAACCCAATATGTGAGGAAAACAATTTAATATGTGAGGCAAACAACCCAATATGTGAGGCAAACAACACAATATGTGAGGCAAACAATCCAATATGTACCAGACCAGCAAACACAAATGCTGAACAAAGATGGTTTATGTTTATTGGAGTCTAAGCCAACGGCTACGGCCATAATAGACCTTCCAATTTTATGTGGCGAATGAAAACCCCAGGGCTTACCAGTTACCTTTGCACATCGTTTCAGACAAATTCTAGCACTAGAGTAGAATTAGGAACTTCCTCAAACCAGCTGCATAGCTTCCTCACAATAGCCAGCAGTAACAGCATTCCAGTAGCTTTCAGAGTCTTAAACAAGAGATTTCAACAATTTGGAACCAGTCTAAATTTTGACGTCTCTTATTGGTGGTATGTTTAAGCCGCACATTGCACCACTGAGCAGTATTCAGGAGTCGGCTAGCTGGAACCTGAGTAGAAACACCAACCTTCTGCAAGACAGCTAGACTGACATCCCATATAGACGATTCGAATATACAGCTGAGGGCCGAGGGGTACATGATTCTAAACATTCTGCTACAGATGCCTGTGGGTAATCTGTATATTTACCATAAGCTAATGGCGTGTCAGGATATTCCAGCTTCACTTCCTGTGGATAGACGACGCTCTCCGCAGACATGTTACGATTTTTCTTTGCTGCCGACTTTCTAGAACTAGCAACATGATCCGACTCTGTGGAACCTGCATGTACACAATCACAGTGCGAATTAATTATTTTACTCTATTATTCAAAATGGTGTTCAAAATAACCATACATGCAGCTAGCTTCAATCGAAGCAGCTATAATATTATACTACTAGGCAAGTTACACTAAGTTGGCTATCCGATTAGCGCAGTGGTTAGCGCACTCGCTTCTCACCAATGCAACCTGGGTTCGATCCTCGGACCGGGAAGTATGTGAGATGGTACAGTGGTCGCCAGATCGGACAGGTTGGTACTCCTGTTTCCTCCCATACGAATGACAACATTTACGCTTTCATCCACGCCAACGAGAGTTGTTTTAATAAATAACCTGTCTGTGCAACCTCTCACTCATCAACAACAGTGCAACCTCTCAGACATCAACAACAGTGCAACCTCTCAGACATCAACAACAGTGCAACCTCTCAAATGTCACTCATCAACAACAGTCCAACCTCTCAAACATCAACAACAGTGCAACCTCTCAAATGTCACTCATTAACAACAGTGCAACCTCTCAAACATCAACAACAGTGCAACCTCTCAAATGTCACTCATCAACAACAGTCCAACCTCTCAAACATCAACAACAGTGCAACCTCTCAAATGTCACTCATTAACAACAGTCCAACCTCTCAAACATCAACAACAGTGCAACCTCTCAAACATCAACAACAGTGCAACCTCTCAAATGTCACTCATTAACAACAGTCCAACCTCTCAAACATCAACAACAGTGCAACCTCTCAAACATTAACAACAGTGCAACCTCTCAAACATCAACAACAGTGCAACCTCTCAAACATCAACAACAGTGCAACCTCTCAAATGTCACTCATCAACAACAGTGCAACCTCTCAAATGTCAACAACAGTACAATCTCTCAAATGTCACTCACCAACAACAGTGCAACATCTCAAATGTCACTCATCAACAACAGTGCAACATCTCAAACATCAACAACAGTGCAACATCTCAAATGTCACTCATCAACAACAGTGCAACCTCTCAAACATCAACAACAGTGCAACATCTCAAATGTCACTCATCAACAACAGTGCAACATCTCAAATGTCACTCATCAACAACAGTGCAACCTCTCAAATGTCACTCATCAACAACAGTGCAACATCTCAAATGTCACTCATCAACAACAGTGCAACCTCTCAAATGTCACTCATCACAACAGTGCACTCTCTCAAATGTCACTCATCAACAACAGTGCATCCTTTCAAATGTCACTCATCAACAACAGTGCAACCTCTCAAATGTCACTCATCAACAACAGTGCAACATCTCAAATGTCACTCATCAACAACAGTGCAACATCTCAAATGTCACTCATCAACAACAGTGTAACCTCTCAAATGTCACTCATCAACAACAGTGCAACCTCTTAAATGTCACTCATCAACAACAGTGCAACCTCTCAAATGTCACTCATCAACAACAGTGCAACATCTCAAATGTCACTCATCAACAACAGTGCAACATCTCAAATGTCACTCATCAACAACAGTGCAATCTCTCAAATGTCACTCATCAACAACAGTGCAACCTCTATCTCAAATGTCACTCATCAACAACAGTGCATCCTTTCAAATGTCACTCATCAACAACAGTGCATCCTTTCAAATGTCACTCATCAACAACAGTGCAACCTCTCAAATGTCACTCATCAACAACAGTGCAACATCTCAAATGTCACTCATCAACAACAGTGCATCCTCTCAAATGTCACTCATCAACAACAGTGTAACCTCTCAAATGTCACTCATCAACAACAGTGCAACCTCCTAAATGTCACTCATCAACAACAGTGCAACCTCTCAAATGTCACTCATCAACAACAGTGCAACATCTCAAATGTCACTCATCAACAACAGTGCAACATCTCAAATGTCACTCATCAACAACAGTGCAATCTCTCAAATGTCACTCATCAACAACAGTGCATCCTTTCAAATGTCACTCATCAACAACAGTGCATCCTTTCAAATGTCACTCATCAACAACAGTGCAACCTCTCAAATGTCACTCATCAACAACAGTGCAACATCTCAAATGTCACTCATCAACAACAGTGCATCCTCTCAAATGTCACTCATCAACAACAGTGCAACCTCTCAAATGTCACTCATCAACAACAGTGCAACCTCTCAAATGTCACTCATCAACAACAGTGCAACCTCTCAAATGTCACTCATCAACAACAGTGCAACATCTCAAATGTCACTCATCAACAACAGTGCAACATCTCAAATGTCACTCATCAATAACAGTGCAATCTCTCAAATGTCACTCATCAACAACAGTGCATCCTTTCAAATGTCACTCATCAACAACAGTGCAACCTCTATCTCAAATGTCACTCATCAACAACAGATAGCTCCTTATAAAGGTCATCTTGTTAGATCAGTCACACTGTACATATCATTTCTATTTATTTTTTGACCTCTTAAACTACAATCCACCATTTAACTACATTTCAAGCATGTCCAAACTAAATGTACCAAACTCACATGTTTCGTGTGGCATCAGTGGTGTATGGTAGAAGATCAGATTTGGAATCAAAGGGTCCCGGGTTCGAAACTCGGTCAGGACACACATATAGTGAGAATTGACATATTGTGCCCTTAAAACAAGGCACCTCACACACATTAATTAGTACTTGTTTAACCTCTTAGGTCAGCTAAGCATGCCGAGGAAAACATGCTTAGGTCCCCACAAAGGGTTTGACATAAATGGAACATACATGTACTAGTGGTTTTGCGTCTCTTCTTGGCAGGTGGGGGCGGGGGACCTCCGCAGTTTATATGGTAGTATTTAATATGGTAGTCCAGTAAATGTTCCTTCCTAAAGGACTTGTTGCATCGCTCATAGTCACACTTGAAATGATTGTGGTCCGGCTCAACAACAAACGCTTTAGGTGGCAATGGTCCATACAACGGAACTGAAAGTAAAAGTTACGTCTGTTAGTCGGTCAAACATATCAGTTTGTTTGTTCGAGCCCCGCTGGAACCGTTACGAGTGTGCCCTTAAATTCCACATTACTCTTCTCTCTCCTTCGTGGCGATGGATTCCATCAGGAATGAGGTCTCGAGAAAGATTAATATAAGTTGAAAGAACTTGTTTCGCAATCGAGCTAAAATAAATGTGTATAAACTAAACATATCACATTTGCGATGAATACACAGACATACCATACCTACACACGGAGATAGAGAACAGCTCCGAAAGACAGCCATATCCCGTCACTTTAACAAACAGGTAAACATTGTATATTAGCAATATTTTTCGGATATTTTGTTTTGGACATACCTTGACAGTAAAATGTACACGATATTTATAAAGTGTTAGGTACAGTCAACCCTGTGCTAAAGGCCACCTCCGAATAAAGGCCACATATGAAAAACCTGTCTCTAAAGAACACCATTTTCAATGCATTTTAACCCTCTATTGAGAACCTGCCAACAAAGGTCACTTTTTGACTTTCCCGAGTGTGGCCTTTATAGACAGGTTTGACTATAGTTTATTCGTGAAAATGAAAACACTGCGAATAATACCGGATTTACAGTAACACAATTTGAGCTGTTCGGCATGTGTGAACTGAATAGCCATCTAGAACATTAATATCTCACTTTGTGGCTGGTTTCCTTTGCTGATGGTATCAGTGGTCGGATCTATGCTGGTCCCTGGTTCCTGCATTATGCTCTGTACAACCTCCAACTGTAAAAGAAAGAAGGACACTGCTAATAGTACGGTACCATCCTGGTTCTGGCAATGGCCTCGGCTTGTTAGTATACGACATAATATTTACATCGTAATTCCATTTCCTTCTTTGTACGTATATGTCTTGTTTGCATCAACATGCGAACTCGAAGTTACGGTCACGCACATTGGCAGTGTTGGGCAGCGTTCATCGCATGACAGGGTTGTTATACAGTTTAAACTGTGGATGATCTATTTACCAGATCCAACACATGGCAAGTCGCAAATTTGGACTAAATACATTATAATTGTGAAGTGTGCTATATTTTTCTGAAATAATTAGACATCCATAGTGATATTCGAACCTACAGCGGTGAGGGGCAAGCGAATTAAAGTCAACAACCTAACTGCTCGGCCACGAAAGCCCCCTAAACCACAATACTATGAAGTTGTGTGATGATTGGACCTGTGGTTCAGTAGGAGTTGTAACAATACTATGAAGTTGTGTGATGATTAGACCTGTGGTTCAGTAGGAGTTGTAACAATACTATGAAGTTGTGTGATGATTAGACCTGTGGTTCAGTAGGAGTTGTAACAATACTATGAAGTTGTGTGATGATTAGACCTGTGGTTCAGTAGGAGTTGTAACAATACTATGAAGTTGTGTGATGATTAGACCTGTGGTTCAGTAGGAGTTGTAACAATACTATGAAGTTGTGTGATGATTAGACCTGTGGTTCAGTAGGAGTTGTAACAATACTATGAAGTTGTGTGATGATTGGACCTGTGGTTCAGTAGGATGTTGTAACAATACAGTGGAACCTCCACTAACGGTCACCTCCGGTGAGCGGTCACCTCCTGTAAACGGTCACTTTTATTCCCCCCCCGAGCGATTTTCCTATATATTACACCTCTGTTGAGCGGTCACCTCTCATCTCCGGCCAGCGGCCACCAAAGTGACCGTTTTGGGACAAAATTTCCTACCTTAAACGGTCAAAATCCACCAAAAATCGGCAAAATATTTACAGAGATGCGGTCGCGAAAATATGTAACATTCAAATCAGATGTAGACATTGAAAGATTGAATTTACGGAGTGGAAAGAAAGAAATATTTTATTAATAATTATCATTTTTTAATAGTTATATTACAGCTATCAAATGATATTTTAGCCTTAAAAACAATATTGATTAGTTTTTCACACGTTTTTACAGAAGTCTCCAATCATATGTGATTATCCGCCATTATGCGGGAAATTGATGAATCATTCTGGTTTTCCATTCTATTTTTGAAAAAGTGTAAAATACAAAGTCGGGCACCATTGTTAAATCATAAACAAACTTGGAGTGATCACACAAGGCGCTGAAAACCATTGTTTTGATCGGATTACTGGGATATCAAAGGCCGATTATTCGATCGCATTGTTTAGCAACCGGAATGCGTGTTAAGAGCTCCACAAAGCAAACTAAAATTAGTGTGTTTTTTTTAAAAGAACAAATGTATGTACATATGTTTAATTTGAAAAATAAATAAAATGTTAATTAAAATAAAAGTTTAAATTTCAGATTCTGTTGTCTCATTTCTTGTTGTTATCATACTATAAGGCAATCCCATTGACAGATTATTGTTATCACAGCTTTTCCAGGCATGCTTGCTTTGAAAATAATTTCTAGTTGTCCAGCAGTCTCCCTCCGTTAAGCAGCCACCTCCCTTAAGCAGCCAATGTGTGCCCTTCCCAAGAGTGGCTGCTTAAGAGAGGTTCCACTGTACTATGAAGTTTTATGATGATTAGACCTGTGGTTCAGTAGGAGTTGTAACAATACTATGAAGTTGTGTGATGATTAGACCTGTGGTTCAGTAGGAGTTGTAACAATACTATGAAGTTGTGTGATGATTGGACCTGTGGTTCAGTAGGAGTTGTAACAATACTATGAAGTTGTGTGATGATTGGACCTGTGGTTCAGTAGGAGTTGTAACAATACTATGAAGTTGTGTGATGATTGGACCTGTGGTTCAGTAGGATGTTGATGATCATCCATTGAGGATCACATATATGATGTTTAGAAAATTTGGTAGATACCATTTCTGTGAAATAATTTTGCAATCGGAAGGACTGATGGTTTAGGGGACGATTCAGAAAGTTTGCAGCAACTTTGGTAGAGAGTCACCCAAGGAACATATCTGTAAATTCTTTCAAATCGGAATAACAAAATGAGAGAAGATTTATATAGGTTCTGTAAATGATTTCGAAATCAAACAGTTTACGGGATTGTGATTTTTTTAGCTCTAGATGCATTTTTTCAAAACTGGTATAGTCGTTTATATGTTATATTTCGGGTTTTACGTCTGCATCAGCACCATTTTGGGCTATATCGCCGGCGGGCAGTTTACCTAACAACACCTTTCCTGGGCAGGCTCCAGCAGTTAACCAGTACTTGGGTGCACCAACCTCCGTAAGAAACTGCCAACTTTTTCATTTAAATGAGACACGGCCTGAGTGGGGCTCGAACCCGTGACCATCAGTGATGATAGGTTACAGTGGTATACAAGTCAGCGACCGTAACCACTCGACCACGGAGGCGAACAGGTATAGTCATTTAAGAAGAGATGTTATTCAAAGTAATAGTTGGCAGACAATGGACATTGGGTATTCATGTGAGCTAAAAATAAAATCTAAAATATTTCAATTAGTATGCTTCCATATAAGCATGATTCGAGGTTGAAAATAAGATTTGCATTCCGGCAAACCGGTCAGAAAGACAAGAGTTCGAAATTTGCACATTACTTACTCACCTTACTGTCCGAGTACTCTGTCTGCGTGGAGACTGGTTCCGACTTGATCTCCATACCAGGAGCAACGCCATCTCCCATCAAACCCACTATGGCTGCCTCATTGAACAGTCCAGGTATCACCAGCTTTCTCTTCTTCGTTCTCGACTGCTTCTTCTCTTTCTCTGTCGACGATTCCCTCACCGGCTCCACTTTCATCTTCTCTGCTGACAGTGACCTAGGTTTGTCTTCAGGGCTCTCCAAAGCTAAAAATAAACATAAAATTTCATAAAATATTCAAAATCTCATATATGAGCATTCCCGACATTCGTAAACATAATTTCAAGAATTTCATGAATTTTCCACAATGATATCTCGAGCTTACAACTGCAAAGGATACGACACTTTTCACAACATTCTCCTTGTCAGTGTCAGGTCTACCATCTACGCTTGTGATGAACTAGTGCGCTAATTGGTACAAGTTTGATCAGGCTAATCTTGGTAATACCCATTTTTAATAATTTCTGCGTTAAACCCTCTCCCCTGTGTGGATTTAAGTGCCTTGCCTAAGGACACGGCCAGCATGATTCTAGCTAGGCTCAAACTCGCAACCCTCAGTTACAGGCCAAACACCATATCCAGTTTGAAAACAACATACATACATAACGAGACGTTCAAAAAGTAAAGACAAGTGTACCTGCAGTTGTGTCCGTCGTGTCTAGTTTCATTTTCATTTTCTTCAGCACAAGTTCTGGTACAGGGTTGATCTCAAAACTCTGCAGAATACAAGAAGTGTAATTGTGTATTCCAGGGAAGGTAATAAAAAATTTCTAAAATCGAGTTCAAGTGATATGATTGGTTAAGCCTGAGATTAACATTGATCTGAACCAATCAGAAACTTGAGACTGAGATAGGAGAACATGTTTTTACAACCTCCAGGCCAGTACTGCACAATAAATTCCGGGAAATGTTTACACAATTTCTAAATAACCCTTGTCTGTTGAAATTGTAAGAATTTTCCTCAATTGTTTTTAATTAATTATAATTATTCCAAGCAAACTATTTGTATAAAATATAATTGTGTAGTACCGTATTTACCCTAAGTCAAACAGAAACATTTAAATAATTCACATTTTAACGGCATACAGATTTTATTTTCACATGACATTTGGTCAGCATCCTAAATTCATAAGTTATGTTATATTTTTATGTTATATTTCGGCTTTTACGCCTGCATCAGCACCATTTTGGGCTATATCGCCGGCGGGCAGTTTACCTAACAACACCTTTCCTGGGCAGGCTCTAGCGGTTAACAAGTACTTCGGTGCACCAACCTCCATAAGAAACTGCCAACTTTTTCATATAAATGAAACACGGCCTGAGCGGGGCTCGAACCTGTGACCATCAGTGATGATAGGTTACAGTGGTATACAAGTCAGCAACCGTAACCACTCGACCACGGAGGCGGATCTTAAATTAATAAGATCTTCTGTCTTCTACACTGAACACAAAATTGCCTGACTAATTTTTAAATAATACATTTGGTGCACAGTAAAACAACACCATATTTCAAATGCTTAAATGACTGTTCTATATATACATCCATATTTTCATACTTAATTTAATAATAGTTGACACCCATGATAGTACATGGTCCTGATATACTACAGTACAAAGTGTTTCACATTTGAATGCCTACATTTCTTTGGTCCGAGTTTCTGAGAAGATTTTAATAAATATTCAAATTTTTCGCGGTGGGGGGGGGGGGGGGTACACCTGACTTCTACATGGTACAACAAATATTTATAAAAAATTAACGCCTCCATGAATGTATGCTTAACCTGTAATTATCCATTTTATTCATAACAAGCTGAGAGAAAATGAATTAGGTGAACTTTTTGTTATGACTTTCCTTGAAGGCATTTAAAGACCAAAATTTGGAAATAGAGAGACTATAACATATATATCCAGGGTTCATTCTAGGTCAGAATGTTTGGGAGAAGTGAGAAAGCGTGCGATCGCGTCCTAAAATGGTGTCATTTAATAAATGTCAACCAAATATGGTTAAAATGCTCAGTATGACCATTACATTGGTAAATACAACATTTGAATAAAAGGAGTGCTTTATAATGGGCCAATGTATCTATCTTACTGGCCAACATTTTGTGGGTCCCTCCCAAGAGGGCGAAATCAGGGTCCCTAGAACGACTATTTCGCCAACATTGCCCTCTAAAATGATCCCCGATATCATTGCCAGTTCCCTGTTGATGCAATTCTTCTTAAAATCTTACAGGTAATGCAATTGTTTTCATCCGATGAACACCTATTTTAGTCTTACCTTTTGTTTGAGATCATTCGGCATCGGCCTGATGTTTATAGGCTGTACAAGCTTCTTGAAGCCGTCATAGAAAATCACTTCATACGAGCCTGTGGGCATAATGCTTGTAATCTTTGCAGGGTACATCTTACAGTCTGTCCATTTAGCGTACACTGCATCGCCAATCTTGTGCTCCTAGACAAATACAATACACTCACTACCACAATTTGACCGATAACCAATTAGAGCAATTCAGGACAACAATATCTGCTATTTCCTGGTAGCCTGGGTTCCAGTCTGTCGATTTTTAACTTCTGGCATATCAGAAAAATCAATACGGCCCAATTAATGGTCTCGGTGTTAAAATATATTTATTTGACTGACCAGGCAAAATATATCGACACCTGTTCCCAGGCTAATTTCCCAGACCATTCATCCTCTATAACTAAACCTGCCCAGTTTGTAACGATTTTTGAAAAAGAAAAAACTTCAAAATTTACATTTACTCATGTATATATTTAGGTGATAATACAATATCCGTCAATACATGGCTCACCTTAGATCAGAATTTTTGGGAGAAGTGAGAAAGCGTGCGATTGCTTTTTGCAATGTAATGTTGCTGTCATGCTTCCGTTACCTTTAGCTGTCTTTTACTCTGCAGCGAAGTCGGGCTCGTGAATGAATCTCTACGTCCACTAGATTTGGACCGCTTACTCCTCTCCTTCCTGTCAGAGTGTCGTACTAGCGGTCGGATTCGCTCCGATGTCATGTCAATCCACTCGTCATACCTCTGATTCCAACCATCGAAGTGTATCAGCACCTGCATGTCTTCTTCATTGATTGATCGTATCTTGGCAGGAAACCTACAGAACATGTAACCATATATGCAGGAAACCTACAAAACATGTAACCATATATGCAGGAAACCTACAAAACATGTAACCATATATGCAGGAAACCTACAAAACATGTTAACCATATATGCAGGAAACCTACAATACATGTAACCATATATGCAGGAAACCTACAGAACATGTTAACCATATATGCAGGAAACCTACAAAACATGTTAACCATATATGCAGGAAACCTTCAAAACATATAACCATATATGCAGGAAATCTACAGAACATGTTAACCATATATGCATTGATTGATCGTATCTTTGCAGGAAACCTACAAAACATGTAACCATATATACATTGATTGATCGTATCTTGGCAGGAAACCTACAAAACATGTAACCATATATGCAGGAAACCTACAAAACATGTAACCATATATGCAGGAAACCTACAAAACATGTTAACCATATATGCAGGAAACCTACAATACATGTAACCATATATGCAGGAAACCTACAGAACATGTTAACCATATATGCAGGAAACCTACAAAACATGTTAACCATATATGCAGGAAACCTTCAAAACATATAACCATATATGCAGGAAATCTACAGAACATGTTAACCATATATGCATTGATTGATCGTATCTTTGCAGGAAACCTACAAAACATGTAACCATATATACATTGATTGATCGTATCTTGGCAGGAAACCTACAAAACATGTAACCATATATGCATTGATTGATCGTATCTTGGCAGGAAACCTACAAAACATGTAACCATATATGCATTAGGGTTTTTTCTAGAGCACATTGACAAGGTACCCTGCCCTGCCACTTTCTAGCCTCGCCCTTAAAAGACTTTACCTTTGGTGTTTTTATTTTTTGTTATAAAAATATAAGTCTCAACACTGAGTGACTACGGGCGGGCAGACCTATATAAACTTGAACTCTTCTGCCCTTTTCACAAACATGAACTGCCTCTTTGATGAAACATAATTAGCTGTCAATCGCCGTAAGTTAGCAAAATTGTCTAGGTGTAACCGTCAAATACCACCTCCCCACCGTGGCTCAAAATGCACCCTGCCTGTATTTTTACCCACCCTGCCCCTATTCCGAGTCACCGGGCCCTTTCTCCTCTCTAAATGGAACCCTATGAATACACCACCTTTCAAACCTGCATCGTCCTAGCGACATCGCCTAGTAAAATCCTTAACAGCTGTATTGCTGCGCCACCACAACACGTCCAATAAGTTTAGTGTTTCTTGGGTTTAACATCGCACCAACAGCTCAAGTCATACATGTACGGCGACTCTCCAGCTATTTTATTGGAGAACCAATGGATTTCTGTAAGCCAGCTGGATAGCTTCCTCACTCGACATCCTAGTGGGATTCGAACATACAGCGGTGAGGGGTAAGTGATTTGAAGTCGACGGCCTTAACCACTCAGCCCTTTATACCTCATATAAATGTGTGGAAATAATGGAAATAGATACTTTTTATGGCGCTGAATAAATTCGTAATCATTATTGGGCCATTAAGGCAAAGTGAAATGTTTACACCAGGTCCACAGTCCATGGCATGACTTGTTATATGTTATGTTATTATTATGTTATATTTAGGGTTTTATGCCTGCATCAGCACCATTTTTGGGCTATATCGCCGGCGGGCAGTTTACCTAACAACACCTTTCCTGGGCAGGCTCCAGCAGTTAACCAGTACTTTGGTGCACCAACCTCCGCAAGAAACTGCCAACTTTTTCATATAAATGAATAATGGTCTGAGCGGGGCTCGAACCTGTGACCATCAGTGATGATAGGTTACAATGGTATACAAGTCAGCGACCTTAACGACTCGGCTGTCCGATTAGCGCTCTCGCTTCTCACCAATGCAACCCGGGTTCGATCCTCGGACAGGGAAGTATGTGCGTTGTTCCAACGGTCGCCAGATCGGACATGTGGGTTTTCTCCGGGTACCTCCCACACGAATGACCACATATACGCTTTCATCCGCGCCAACAAGAGTGATTAATATAAGTTGTTAGAACTTGGTTCGCAATCGTTGTAAAATAAATAAAGTTTAAACGACTCGACCACGGAGGCGGACCGGCATGACTTGTTATCATAAACGTGTCCATCCGACTTTATGAACTAGTGAAATTTATTGGGAAATGTTGGTGCTATGGACACTTCTCTCAGCAGAGTCTGCCAATGTAACTTAGTTGCATATGTTCCCGGAAACAGGGGGTGGATATAGTGGAGCACAAATGACAGGAGTGGGGTTGTGAATGTAGTGGGGCACAAATGACAGTGGTGGAACCATGGATAGTGGGGCACAAATGACAGTGGTGGAGTCATGGATGTAGTGGGGCACAAATGACAGAGGTGGAACCATGGATAGTGGGATACAAATGACAGGTGGTGTCATGGATGTAGTGGGGCACAAATGACAGAGGTAGAACCATTGATAGTGGGGTACAAATGACAGTGGTGGAGTCATGGATATAGTGGGGCACAAATGACAGTGGTGGAGTCATGGATATAGTGAGGCACAAATGACAGTGGTGGAGTCATGGATTATAGTGGGGCACAAATGACAGTGGTGGAGTCATGGATATAGTGGGGTACAAATGACAGTGGTGGAGTCATGGATATAGTGGGGTACAAATGACAGTGGTGGAGTCATGGATATAGTGGGGTACAAATGACAGTGGTGGAGTCATGGATATAGTGGGGTACAAATGACAGTGGTGGAGTCATGGATATAGTGAGGCACAAATGACAGTGGTGGAGTCATGGATATAGTGAGGCACAAATGACAGTGGTGGAACCATGGATATAGTGAGGCACAAATGACAGTGGTGGAGTCATGGATATAGTGGGGCACAAATGACAGTGGTGGTGTCATGGATAGTGGGATACAAATGACAGTGGTGGTGTCATGGATATAGTGAGGCACAAATGACAGTGTTGGAGTCATGGATATAGTGGGGCACAAATGACAGTGGTGGAACCATGGATAGTGGGGCACAAATGACAGTGGTGGAGTCATGGATATAGTGGGGTACAAATGACAGTGGTGGAGTCATGGATATAGTGGTAGGGTTTTCTCTAGAGCGGAATGGCAGGGCGCCGCGCCCTGCCCCTTTTTAGCCCCGCTCTTTTGCCCTTTATGCCCGCCCTTTTGCCCGATTTGTTCCGCCCTGCTGCCCAAACTAGAACCACGACTCTTTGATCATGCTTAATTAGCTGTCAATCATCGTAAGGTAGGTTAACGGTCAACCGTATATTAGCCGATACGTGTGATCTGTTTAATTTATCAATAATTAGTATATACTGTATACACAACAGCTGGGGGCATAATTATGCCGATACCATAAGAAATCGATTTATCAATGGATTAATTGGTGATAATTGACCTTTCTGTCGATTTTGATTGACAGCTGGCGTTAGCCAATCGCATCGCACCATTCGCGCACACCCCCGGCAACGGTTTATCGCCGCCATCTTGTTAGACAAACAATGCATATTAGACACACTAGTAACGAGTAGACAAATTTGAAAAGGCGTGAATTTGATCGAAAATACGGGTTTAAAATTGTTTTAATGATGTTGAAAATGTGTAGCTTTGGTGTGTGGGTTAGTTATAGTACAACATTAGTCGATATCTTGGTGATCGACGTTAAATTCAACCCATTTCAAAATCCTTGGACAAATCTAAAAGTGTGTATATGAACCACAAAATACCAGACAGCTGCTTTAAAAACAATGCATCTATAAAAACACCGACTGACCCCATATAGGCATTCTTTTCTCACAAACACAGCAATCAAATTTAAGCGTGTCACACTGTTTATTGGAAGTAATCAACAACTTACAGACTAACGGTACATCACAGAGACCGCCGAGTTATAATACCCGATAGGGGCCACTGCTATCAAGATCAAAGTATTTCACATCGGAATTTAGCACTGATTGTGCTAATTGGTCAATTATAAAATGTGTGCACATAATTATATAATTGATTACTACACCGAGTCATTGTTTTATCGTTCTGTTAGACAAACGAGTTATGTAGTAACATTTTAATCAAATCTAATAACGAGTGATCGTGATCTGAAATTATTTTTTGAAAAATATTTAAAATTAATTAATGATGTCTGTCATTGACAATGGTGAACAGATGTAGTTACGGGCTGTGTGACAGTGATGTAGATATCCAGATCGATTGATAGGTGACGTTAAATTCGTGCCATTTCCAAAACCTAAGACAAATCTTGAAAAAAATGTCTAAGGTGGATTAAGTTGTGTGAACGACCAAACGGCCAGCTGAATACATCCAAAATTAATGCAAACAGATATATTTGCACAAAAGTAAGTTGAAATTAATTAATGTATGCATAATAAAATATTTCGAAAAAATATATTCTGCATTAATAGATCTACCGTTCACAAGAGATATGTGAGTATAGTGGTGATTATACATGTGGTTCATACATATTGTCGTGGATGGTGGACTAGGGATCAGATAGTAGTAATAGTACCCATGCATGTGCAGAGCTGTGGGATTCCCATATTAGCTCAGTGAACGTACTGGTGTTCAGTTTTTGGGCCTAATGTTCGAGTCTTCTAGGAGGCATAGGATCGAATCTCTCAAGACGGTGGCATATTTCATTTCTTTTGATGTCAAAGTTGACACGATGTGGTTGTTCACTCTTCCGTTGACTGCGCAAGCATTTACCACGAACACTTAACACGTCCTCATCCGTATATCTGTACTTTAGAGAAATAACCTTCACACCTACGTCTATTATGAGATGGGCTGTTGACAAATTAATCAATTAGTGGAGAATATATTATTTTTCACACCTTGATTGGCTCAAACATGTGTGATGCTGGCTTGTATGCCCATGTTTTATCAGCTTTAGAGCTGAGCCGTGCCATATGTCCAAGCCCTTGAATCATGTATAAATATCATGCTCTTCACATCAATTTCATTACAACCATGGCGTCTATTTTCCCATGCGTTTTTTGCTCTCGTCACGTTTCCAGCCGTATGCATGCTCTTAGCTGCGATAAGTGCCACCGTTGGAATCATCGAAAATGCGGAATGATTTATTTATTCTCCCCCATTCACATTAATTAATCTTGATTAGTGGCCTGAAACCTAGATAGATAATTACTCCTGGTATGGCAAACACACGGCTACATATTCCCATTCATAATTGTGTATAATTACCTAAATAGCTAATAATAGCTTTATTATAATGGGCCTGTATAGTGCAGTACTATATATATATAAAATACGAACCTGTGATTATACGAATGCACTAGTATACGAAACTACCATTAGACGAACAAGGGATTATACGAAATCACCTGAATTCACCTAAAACCATTGCCTTCTTGCTTTCAACGAGATATTCTTATCTGGGTGAAATAAAACCGAGAAATTCGACGGAATTTTATCTAGATTAACTCGATGCAGGTCTGCGTTAGACGCCATTTTGTTAGATAGCTTGTCTCGCGTGGTTACAGCGAGCACCTGTAACTATGGGGGGCGTGCCTAAGTAGCGTTTGCAGAAAGGTCAATTGGATGACTGCAACTGTTAAAAAAAAGAAGAAGTAGGGCCTATGATTGTAACACCTAGTATTTCGAGAATTAGTTTTAACGTAATTACCATTGAATGTAGACATATTCAAAACGTAGATGCAAGACATGTTACTTAAAATAGAACTGGTTTCGCGCATTTCCGCCCTTTTCCGTTAGTCAATTGAACTACACGCTCCGAAAAGTCCCGAAAGTTACCTCATTTACGATCGGAACGAACCGGGCCGAGTGCGCGCGCAAGATGACGAAGAGTTGTCGTTATTTCAAAGGAAAATAGACTGACAAGGGAAACAACTCATTTAGCGACAATCACCTTAGACCACTGTACTCTGTTTTCTATTTGGTGAATTTGAAAAAAAACGTAAAATCTTTATCTCAACCAGCCGATCAGAATATAGTATCAACCACGCATAAAGAACGCCTTCATCACTTGCTCAGCCCAGGGTTATGGTCAAAACGCGTGGTTGATGTCATTATTCAGTTGGGTGGTTGAGAAAAAAGGCTTGCCGAAAAAGAAAAAAAACGATCCGAAAATGAAAGTCATCCGGGAAAAAAGCAGTCAAAAGTCATTCCACTAACAATATGCACAAGAGGAATGTAGTGATTATCAAAACAAATCAGGTACAGTTAATTATGGGACATAGGGCTATTTACAGTACGAACAGAATTATTTGGGATTTCCGAAATGGACATCAAAATACCGAAATGGACTATTTATACAAGCTTCATCATATTGATTTCGTTCTGAATTGTGCTTTTCAAACCCGCTTTCAATTTAGCCATTGGGCAACGTTTTACAGCAAATTACTTTAGCATTTGAGCAAACTTTCTATCAGGTTTGGTCTGAAAACTCTTGTTAAAATATGCATCAGCAGCCTCTCATAATAAAGAATGTAGTTATCTTCTTCTTCTTCTTCTTGGTGATTTCGGCACTCCCTCAATATTGAGGATTATGTGTCGTCGCTGGTGAATTTTGAGATGATGATATTTACAATGATTAATTAACAAATAAGTGAATGTCCAAAGACAAATATACTACAGTGATTGTTTAAGATTTTGTACATAGAGTGAATGCTTTAGATCATGGTTGGGAGGGCATTTACGGGGATAAGTGCTTTAAAGCCATCAATTGTTATTGCTTCATGTGCAGCAAGGGGTAACAAGTTCCATTGGATGACGGTTCTTGGATAAAAAGAGAATTTGTATGAATCTTTGTTGACAGGGATGTGTTTATAACAATATGGGTTTGTGTGTCTGGTTATGTTGTCTACGGGTATCAAAAGGTTTATGGGAATGTTTACAGCTACTATTTGGTGTATTATTTTATAATAAAATACATGTTTTGATGTTTTCTCGGTGGGGGTGGGGTGACGGCCCGGCCCCACCGCGCCCTCTTGCGGCTAAAAATCCACCCTGCCCCTTTTCTGGCCCACCCTGCCCCTTTTCTGACCCACCCTGCCCTTTTTACCACTCTAGAATAAACCCTATAGTGGGGTACAAATGACAGTGGTGGAGTCATGGATATAGTGGGGCACAAATGACAGTGGTGGAACCATGGATAGTGGGATACAAATGACAGTGGTGGAACCATGGATATAGTGAGGCACAAATGACAGTGGTGGAGTCATGGATATAGTGAGGCACAAATGACAGTGGTGGAGTCATGGATATAGTGGGGCACAAATGACAGTGGTGGAACCATGGATAGTGGGATACAAATGACAGTGGTGGAGTCATGGATATAGTGAGGCACAAATGACAGTGGTGGTGTCATGGATATAGTGGGGCACAAATGACAGTGATGGAACCATGGATAGTGGGGCACAAATGACAGTGGTGGTGTCATGGATATAGTGGGGCACAAATGACAGTGGTGGAGTCATGGATAGTGGGATACAAATGACAGTGGTGGTGTCATGGATATAGTGAGGCACAAATGACAGTGGTGGAACCATGGATATAGTGAGGCACAAATGACAGTGGTGGTGTCATGGATATAGTGAGGCACAAATGACAGTGGTGGAGTCATGGATATAGTGGGGCACAAATGACAGTGGTGGTGTCATGGATATAGTGGGGCACAAATGGCAGTGGTGGTGTCATGGATATAGTGGGGCACAAATGACAGTGGTGGAGTCATGGATATAGTGAGGCACAAATGACAGTGGTGGAGTCATGGATATAGTGGGGTACAAATGACAGTGGTGGAGTCATGGATATAGTGGGGCACAAATGACAGAGGTGGAACCATGGATAGTGGGATACAAATGACAGTGGTGGAACCATGGATAGTGGGATACAAATGACAGTGGTGGAACCATGGATAGTGGGATACAAATGACAGTGGTGGAACCATGGATATAGTGAGGCACAAATGACAGTGGTGGAGTCATGGATATAGTGGGGCACAAATGACAGTGGTGGAACCATGGATATAGTGAGGCACAAATGACAGTGGTGGAGTCATGGATATAGTGAGGCACACATGACAGTGGTGGAGTCATGTATATAGTGAGGCACACATGACAGTGGTGGTGTCATGGATATAGTGGGGCACAAATGACAGTGGTGGAGTCATGGATATAGTGGGGCACAAATGACAGTGGTGGAGTCATGGATATAGTGGGGCACAAATGACAGTGGTGGTGTCATGGATATAGTGGGGCACAAATGACAGAGGTGGAACCATGGATAGTGGGATACAAATGACAGTGGTGGAACCATGGATAATGGGATACAAATGACAGTGGTGGAACCATGGATATAGTGAGGCACAAATGACAGTGGTGGAGTCATGGATATAGTGTGGCACAAATGACAGTGTGGACATGGATATAGTGAGGCACAAATGACAGTGGTGGAGTCATGGATATAGTGGGATACAAATGACAGTGGTGGAACCATGGATATAGTGAGGCACAAATGACAGTGGTGGAGTCATGGATATAGTGGGATACAAATGACAGTGGTGGAACCATGGATATAGTGAGGCACAAATGACAGTGGTGGAGTCATGGATATAGTGGGATACAAATGACAGTGGTGGAACCATGGATATAGTGAGGCACAAATGACAGTGGTGGAGTCATGGATATAGTGGGATACAAATGACAGTGGTGGAACCATGGATATAGTGAGGCACAAATGACAGTGGTGGAGTCATGGATATAGTGGGATACAAATGACAGTGGTGGAACCATGGATATAGTGAGGCACAAATGACAGTGGTGGAGTCATGGATATAGTGGGATACAAATGACAGTGGTGGAACCATGGATATAGTGAGGCACAAATGACAGTGGTGGAGTCATGGATATAGTGAGGCACAAATGACAGTGGTGGAGTCATGGATATAGTGGGGCACAAATGACAGTGTGGAGTCATGGATATAGTGGGGTACAAATGACAGTGGTGGAACCATGTATAGTGGGATACAAATGACAGTGGTGGAGTCATGGATATAGTGGGGTACAAATGACAGTGTTGGAGTCATGGATATAGTGGGGCACAAATGACAGTGGTGGAGTCATGGATATAGTGGGGCACAAATGACAGTGGTGGAGTCATGGATATAGTGGGGCACAAATGACAGTGGTGGAGTCATGGATATAGTGGGGTACAAATGACAGTGGTGGAGTCATGGATATAGTGGGGCACAAATGACAGTGGTGGTGTCATGGATATAGTGGGGCACAAATGACAGTGGTGGAGTCATGGATATAGTGGGGTACAAATGACAGTGGTGGAACCATGGATAGTGGGATACAAATGACAGTGGTGGAGTCATGGATATAGTGAGGCACAAATGACAGTGGTGGAGTCATGGATATAGTGAGGCACAAATGACAGTGATGGAGTCATGGATATAGTGGGGCACAAATGACAGTGGTGGTGTCATGGATATAGTGGGGCACAAATGACAGTGGTGGAGTCATGGATATAGTGGGGCACAAATGACAGTGGTGGAGTCATGGATATAGTGGGGCACAAATGACAGTGGTGGAACCATGGATATAGTGAGGCACAAATGACAGTGGTGGAGTCATGGATATAGTGGGGCACAAATGACAGTGGTGGAGTCATGGATATAGTGAGGCACAAATGACAGTGGTGGAGTCATGGATATAGTGGGATACAAATGACAGTGGTGGAACCATGGATATAGTGAGGCACAAATGACAGTGGTGGAGTCATGGATATAGTGGGATACAAATGACAGTGGTGGAACCATGGATATAGTGAGGCACAAATGACAGTGGTGGAGTCATGGATATAGTGGGATACAAATGACAGTGGTGGAACCATGGATATAGTGAGGCACAAATGACAGTGGTGGAGTCATGGATATAGTGGGATACAAATGACAGTGGTGGAACCATGGATATAGTGAGGCACAAATGACAGTGGTGGAGTCATGGATATAGTGGGATACAAATGACAGTGGTGGAACCATGGATATAGTGAGGCACAAATGACAGTGGTGGAGTCATGGATATAGTGGGATACAAATGACAGTGGTGGAACCATGGATATAGTGAGGCACAAATGACAGTGGTGGAGTCATGGATATAGTGAGGCACAAATGACAGTGGTGGAGTCATGGATATAGTGGGGCACAAATGACAGTGTGGAGTCATGGATATAGTGGGGTACAAATGACAGTGGTGGAACCATGTATAGTGGGATACAAATGACAGTGGTGGAGTCATGGATATAGTGGGGTACAAATGACAGTGTTGGAGTCATGGATATAGTGGGGCACAAATGACAGTGGTGGAGTCATGGATATAGTGGGGCACAAATGACAGTGGTGGAGTCATGGATATAGTGGGGCACAAATGACAGTGGTGGAGTCATGGACATAGTGGGGTACAAATGACAGTGGTGGAGTCATGGATATAGTGGGGCACAAATGACAGTGGTGGTGTCATGGATATAGTGGGGCACAAATGACAGTGGTGGAGTCATGGATATAGTGGGGTACAAATGACAGTGGTGGAACCATGGATAGTGGGATACAAATGACAGTGGTGGAGTCATGGATATAGTGAGGCACAAATGACAGTGGTGGAGTCATGGATATAGTGAGGCACAAATGACAGTGATGGAGTCATGGATATAGTGGGGTACAAATGACAATGGTGGAGTCATGGATATAGTGGGGTACAAATGACAGTGGTGGAACCATGGATAGTGGGATACAAATGACAGTGGTGGAACCATGGATATAGTGAGGCACAAATGACAGTGGTGGAGTCATGGATATAGTGGGGCACAAATGACAGTGGTGGAGTCATGGATATAGTGGGGCACAAATGACAGTGGTGGAGTCATGGATATAGTGGGGCACAAATGACAGTGGTGGAGTCATGGATATAGTGGGGTACAAATGACAGTGGTGGAGTCATGGATATAGTGGGGCACAAATGACAGTGGTGGAGTCATGGATATAGTGGGGCACAAATGACAGTGGTGGAGTCATGGATATAGTGGGGTACAAATGACAGTGGTGGAACCATGGATAGTGGGATACAAATGACAGTGGTGGAGTCATGGATATAGTGGGGTACAAATGACAGTGGTGGAACCATGGATAGTGGGATACAAATGACAGTGGTGGAACCATGGATATAGTGAGGCACAAATGACAGTGGTGGAACCATGGATATAGTGAGGCACAAATGACAGTGGTGGGGTCATGGATATAGTGAGGCACAAATGACAGTGGTGGAGTCATGGATATAGTGAGGCACAAATGACAGTGGTGGAGTCATGGATATAGTGAGGCACAAATGACAGTGGTGGAGTCATGGATATAGTGGGGCACAAATGACAGTGGTGGAGTCATGGATATAGTGAGGCACAAATGACAGTGATGGTGTCATGGATATAGTGGGGTACAAATGACTGAATATACAGCTATACAGCTTTCTGTCCAATTCCTTATATCAGTTGTTGTAAATAATCATGTATTGACAGAAAATAAATATGCTTAAACTAAATGACTGAATAATGCATAATAATAAAAAAAACATGTAAATGTTTTTTATGACAAAGCTATAAATTCCATCCACAAACAATATAAAAGGTTATTGAAACAAAAATAGATATTTTACCAGACATTTAGATAATCCATAGCCTCTAGATTCTCTCCCTTTCTCCAACTGATGCCAATCCTCTGAGGAAGCTGCATGTTTTTAACCGACCCCGACGACGATGACATACTGTCATAGTCCATCTGACGACTAGCGATATCCGACACCCTCAGTTTATGGCTGGGTGTGCCTTTCTCAGAGCTGGAGAACGTCAATGATTGGTCACTTTGACTGGCAGGTGTCACACGACCTTTAGTGGTAATATATTGGAAGTTTCATGACATACCGGTACACAGAAAACATGTCAACAATTTCTAGAGCTCAAAATGGACAGCTAACTCTTTCCGACGACATATAAGGGCCTCTTGAATGCCATACATGTAGATAATGTATATATTAATTAACAATGTAGTAGCTAAACAAACATTCATAATAAAGGTCAGAATCTCATACATGTATAGGGTTCATTCTAGGTCAGAATTGTTGGGAGAAGTGAGAAAGCGCGTGATCGCTTCCTTAAATGGTGTTCTTTAATATACCCCTGCAAAATAGGGTTAAAATGCACAGTACAACCATTAAATACAACATTTGAATAGAAGGAGTGGTTTATAATGGGCCAGTGTATCTTACTAGACAAAATTTTGTTTGAAAATCGTAAAATCCAAAAATATATATATATATTTTTATTTTTTTTAGGGAGAAGTGGGGCCCCCAGAGGGCATAGTCAGGGTTCCTAGGGCGACAATTTCGCCCACATCGCCCTCTAGAATGATCCCTGCATGTAGTTCCAGTAATATCAATGCAGGTGACCAGTGGTAGACATGATGACTGCAGTGCTTATCCACTGATTCATAGTTAACCCTTTGCACGCTAGTAGCAGATAAAAATCGCTTTTGCAAACAGCATAAAGCCAGATTGGAAAGTGGCGTCTAATCAAGCTCTATGCTGTTTGCTATTCAGATAGTGGAGCTAAAATAGTTGGTTGAATAGCTACCAACATAGATCCTGATCAGACACAGCTGGTCTGGATCTATGTTGTTTGCAAATGTGATTTTATTTACCCAGCAGGCAAATAGCTTGAACAACCATTGATCCTTTCAGAAGTACTATACAGTCAAACTTGCTTTAAGCAGCCAGACAAGGGAATAACAAAAAATGGCTGATTAACACAGGTTGCTGCGTAACCGAGGAAAAATGTGTAATCAAACAGCAGATTGAGATTCTGGAAACTGACTTCTTAGAACGAGTTGATTGATGACCATGACTAACACATGGAACAGTGTAGACTGTATTGAATAACTTTGGTATAAACAGTATTTTTTTCTCAATGGTATTCATATACAGTATACATTATGTTCAAAATAACTTTCATCACAGGCTTAAAAATATACAAGGATTCATTCAACTGTCTATCATGTCTACATATATATACATTCAAAAAGGCTACCATATTTTATTTTTTTATTTCCCAATATAATACATATTGAACAATGCATACATCACACATAATCAGAATACAGAAAAAGGATTAGAATGGAAGACAGAGTCTTATATAATTCTTCTCCTCAAAGGAGAATTTATAATTTTTAGATTTTATTTTTCTGTGTGTAATTTTCTTAATAGTTCAATGTTATGGATTGGTCATATTTCTAACAAACTTGTATAAATTTACATATGCAAACAGCTTGCTGAAGTTGATCCTTTAATATAACAGGTAACCTACCAGATCCTGGCTGGCTTTTGGTTGCACCAGAATAATCTGTGGCTGGTGTAAGTGGACATTCCATCGCTGGGTTGTCAATCACCTGTTCTTCTGTCACCTCCCCTACAATATCACTACACTCAAAGTCCATCTCAACATTCACCACAGATGAATCTTCCATAGAGCCATCAATAAGAGAAATTCCATCGTCCATGGAGGTGCCATCAGCAAGTGTACCATCGGCGAATGTTCTCCCATCACATAGTGATGTGCCATCAGCTAAAGTAGTCCCATCAGTAGCATCATGTACAGATACTTCATCAGCTAGTGAAGTTCCATCTTCATCTGTGAGATCTATTAAGCTGCCATCGAGTTTTGTAGCGAATGATGGAGAAATCACTGGATTAACCTCTGCAGAATCTACAGAATATAAAACAATAGTTCAACCCTCAAAATGCTGAATAAATTGAAAAGAATGTGCGAACAGTATAGATCCAGATCAGCCACAGTATAACTCTGTGTATGATCAGGATCTATTCTGTTTGCTATTCAGCAAAGTGTTTTAGCTCCACTGTCCAAATAGCAAACAGAAAATCACCTTCAATTGACAAGAGATAAATTAATGGACTTTTTAAAAAAATCATTATGATTCGTTCTCGTGGTGTGGTAACAATTGTTGACATGCGTATATATAAAAATCTGGTAAATCGTATGCTCACCAATCTCTGTGATATATATTCATTTACAACCTTCTGTCAAGGGTTTTAACTTCTGCTCCTAACAAAATCAAAAAAGGGATGGAAATTATAACAAAATCTCTGAAATGGGACCAGTCTCCACAAAGACTGAATGAAAATCCAACTAACCAAATGAAGCATCCATTAGCTGAGACGGATTCTCTGTACCTTTCTCATATCCAGTTGATGACATCTTTAATCTGGCAAAAATAATAACAGAACATGAAAACAGAGTCCAATCTAGCCTAGCCAGAAGGGTAAAAACACTTTTATGAAGTCTCAAACTCAAGTTAGAGAGATCTGCACTCCAAACAGTCAAGATGCAGAAATCTACTGATTCGGAATTCAAATCTCAACAGAGGCATGTGTTGTTGATATTATATTAGGCATTACAATTTGGGTGTTACATTACATGTGCATGGCGAGATTGCTGTCTGACCAGGTGGAAAGAATCTCATAGAAAGAGCAAACTTAAGTAATTTAGCACAAAAAATCCA
This sequence comes from Archivesica marissinica, assembly GCA_014843695.1. Taxonomy (NCBI): domain Eukaryota; kingdom Metazoa; phylum Mollusca; class Bivalvia; order Venerida; family Vesicomyidae; genus Archivesica; species Archivesica marissinica. The sequence goes on from CM026395.1 coordinate 57,681,452, forward strand.
TCCAACAGGTAAAATAAATTTGAATTTTAAGTGCATTTTAATCATTTGTCTGACCAGTGTCAGTCGTTAGACAAACTGTGACGTTTCGTGATGACTGTTTATCTGCATGTCAGGTGACGTTTCATGATGACTGTTTATCTGCATGTCAGGGTATAAGCTAGTTCACGCCAGGCAGAAGCTGCAACCTTTGCGTGTCGTGCAAGATTTGTCATTTATCGTTCGTCCAGGAATTCCATTAAAAATTTAACAGAATAAAACGGACGAAAGACAAATGGATTATTTCCCTTCGAACGAGCGAGTGGGAAAACAAATCGCTGTGACAGAGGTAGAAAGAAGAGGCAATGTGGAATTTAAACACTGTTTAAATGCGTTGTTAAAGTGTTTGCCCAAGGCCAGTATGGGTACAAACGGCTACAGTTGACCGCAAACTGCGGGCCTTTCACACCTGAAGTGAACGCACTATCACTGCGCCATCATTACGATGAGTAAGTGTATCTTCATTTATTCAAACCGTCTTTTTCCATTATGTCTTGTGCCTGTGAGTAATTTAACTGGTTAAGCCTTTTTTCTCAACCACCCAACTGAATAATGACATCAACCACGCGTTTTGACTCTAACCCTGGGCGGAGCAAGTGATGAAGGCGTTCTTTATGCGTGGTTGATACTATATTCTGATCGGCTGGTTGGGATAAAGATTTTACGGTAAAACTGTGCAAACTCAGCAAAGTGACATTTTTATACATGTTATTTCTTGCATGTCTTTGTTAGGGAAGATAGATAGATGTATTAACACAATATTTCAATTACATATGATTGTAGATGCTGCCTTTGTCTATTTTACATTGTTAAAACAGCAAATGTCAACAGTTTGAGCTAAATTCTACTCGATAGCATGCAACATTTTTCGTACGACGCCATCTTATTTCAATATCGTGCTTACCACAAAACATGTTTCATTCCCGGAAGTGCTCGCTCTCTAGTGTTCAAGATATAGGACGTTAAGATGTCCGCGACAGGTTGGATTCAGTATTGAAAGCATGACATGAGATGAGATGAAGAAGAGGATGAAGACGAGTATGAGATGAGGTGGTGTGAATTGAGGTGAGCCTAAGCGAGGTGAGGCCAGGTGAGGTCAAGTGATGTGGTTTGCAGTCTTTTATTTTTAACTCTCCACTGTAGCCTACACTGCCAGAAGTTAATAAGTGAAAAATCGACAGACTGACACCCAGGCTATGCTAGTGCATACACTAAGCAGAATGAAATACAGTGCTGAAGTTACTGGTATTGATTTGAGGTCTAAAACTGCAATAAGAATAAAACTGGTGGTTGCTTTCTTCGCTTGGTACACCTACCTAGTCTCAGAATGAGATGTCTCAGAACGTGGTATATGACAATGAAACACATAGTGTGCGTACTCTAGAAGTCATTTATTGTGAAGTGCTGTATCTTTTTGTTGGCACTTACTGGAGAATAATTGAGCATGTAATATTAATAAAATACAACAAAGGCTAAGACAGAGATTGAAAAGGGTACACTACTGTGTCAATTATACGAACTATGTTGCAAGGACAAATACCTTCGAAATCAGAATTAGGGAGGACCTGCAGCAACTACCTCGCAGGTTAATACTTCAATTATTATAAACATTCTCCAAAATCATGATATTGAACTCTTAAATGAGATAGGTCAATATCTAGATACATCTGCTACAAACTCCGTAAGCATAGGTTAAAACTACTAAATAAATTAGGCATGTACATTCTTTACACAAAGGCAGAACATCTTCAGCAGCTCAGCTGTAATCCAGGGATCGTAGGTTCGATCCCCCGTCTGACCCTAATAAAATTAACAGTCTTTCAGATGGGACGTTAAACCGAGGTCTCGTGTCGGTGCTTTACACCGTGCACGTAAAAGAACCAGAGGAGATTCTGGAATGGGTCTCTGTCTGTATCATTGCACTATCCTCCAACATCTAAAATGACTAATCTCTTCAGGAGGCGTCGTTCATATGGGCAACCGGTAGCGACGATAAATAAAAGTAAAACACAAAGCAGCTCAGCACACTAAAAACTAGCTTACGCCATATTGATCAATGCAGTACATGGCAATAGTGTACGGATATGTGCTATTATAATTCTACCGGCAAACTACATTCGTCGGGTACGTCTATATGGAAGGCGGGATAGATATATCATCAAAGGAGAAAAGGAAGAAGAAATTTGAGACTGGGGAAACGCTAGCTCCAGGTTTGATTTCAAATAGTATAAAGAAGGATTCAGATTTATACCTCTCACACCTCTAAAAAGTAAGCACAAGAATCGGAATAGTGGCCTACCTTTGTGTTTATCGAATGTTTACGAACATCGCCAACTTTGTTTTGAAAACATGGCGCTTACACTGACAGAAGAGTTAATTCGGAATCGTGTGGGTTTGCAGCATGATAACTTAGGTAATGGTTACGTTTGTGGTTGAAATCAATGCATAAATACATGATTATGATATTCCTAGAGGAATTTATTCGTTGATTTATCGAATAATTAAGTTGACATTGTTTATAAAAAAAATTTCAAAACCGTAAGCAGTATGTACATGACATTGATGACTATCTATACTAGTCTATAGTATATTATATATTGCTCTTAACGGCGGAGGGTAACATGATCGGTGTTGAACAGAGTTGGATCTACGTTATAAAATAATTATAGATATATTATTAGATAGATATTGTTTTGCTTGCTATACTTCTGTACTATGAGTTTATTGAATTTATGATCTCCATAATGGAAAATGCGTGCCTCAACAAGTTTACCACCATGGCCGAGGATAAGCATTGTTTATTGAACAACTCCATAATCCAGATAAACCGTCTATAAATAACAGTCAGTAAACTTAGTAAGTCAATACCTGGCATATACTATATTTGATAGATAATGGATCACAGGAGCTTGAAATGGTATCCATAAGGCACCAAAAGCTATCATAGAAACCATTATTGTATATAAAAAATATATTCTTAGGTAAAAAAAACCCTGTGTTTACGGTTTCCATACTGGCCCGTTTTTAACGCCTAGCCTAGTCATGGCTTGTGGATACAATTTCAAGCTCCTATGAATGAATACACCAATCTTATCACTGCTTAAAGCCCCATAATGTGTTTACCTAGAATGCACAGTACATAAAGATATTGTAAGGAGCGGATGATTAGATATTGTTATTATTGTCTATATTTTCATTTTTATATAATACATTATTACAGTAAAAAGTAAAATTTGGCCACAAACGAACCTGCTTTTGTGAAATTACCATTTGTAAATTACCTCCCTTTATGTGTATTTTTTGGACAAAATCACCACCTCTGTAAATGGTGGTTTACTAAAGTTAACACTTGGATAAATTTCCATATGAATTATTGTATTATTTTTCCAATTGAAGAACCGGTGAGCTGTTCTGGTACCAAAATATTTTGTTTACGGACATTATGATACACCATACTGATAGGCTTAACACTATGCACAAAAATAATAACATAATTTAGAACTTTGATATCCAGGCTTGACACTATGCACAAAAATAATAACATAATTTAGAACTTTGATATCCAGGCTTGACACTATGCACAAAAATAATAACATAATTTAGAACTTTGATATCCAGGCTTGACACTATGCACAAAAATAATAACATAATTTAGTTGATATCCAGGCTTGACACTATGCACAAAAATAATAAAATAATTTAGTTGATATCCAGGCTTGATACTATGCACAAAAATAATAAAATAATTTAGTTGATATCCAGGCTTGACACTATGCACAAAAATAATAAAATAATTTAGTTGATATCCAGGCTTGACACTATGCACAAAAATAATAAAATAATTTAGTTGATATCCAGGCTTGACACTATGCACAAAAATAATAAAATAATTTAGTTGATATCCAGGCTTGACACTATGCACAAAAATAATTTAGTTGATATCCAGGCTTGACACTATGCACAAAAATAATTTAGTTGATATCCAGGCTTGACACTATGCACAAAAATAATTTAGTTGATATCCAGGCTTGACACTATGCACACAAATAATTTAGTTGATATCCAAGCAAGATTGAAAATGGCAATCTGTCACTATCAACATCATACTCTTAAAGACAACAATGTCGGAAATGCAAACAAACCATGTGTTACACATTTGAACACTTTACCCGCAGAGTAAATAATCAGTTTGGAAAGACCAGGTTTGTACCATGGGGTATATGATATAATATATTGACTATTTCAGAGGATGTTAAGTCACTTGCTCTACCGGGCACCTACCATGAGAAAGTTGTTTGTGTTGGATCGTCACTTCACAAATTCTCTCGCCTCAAACATCTCGATCTCTCCAGAAACAACATTTCTAGTCTACAGGTATGCTTCTGTAACAGAGCTCTGAATGTGTGGATGCTAGTATTGACATCATTTTTTTACCTATTTCAAGTGCAATATTATACAACAAATTCTATTTACTCTGAAAAGTTGATACAACTAAACATGAAAATATAAAATTATTAAAAAGAACAGAATACTAATTTGGTGATATGGTGCTGCAAGAACATACATTATAATATAAGTGTTTGACAGATGTTGTAAATAAATTGGTTTTACTTCGAATAACAAGAATCAGATGACTTGTAATTAACCTATAATTGAGATCGGGAGAACAGATAGGATGTACCGGTGTTGTAAATTTACTAGATGCATTGTAGGGGCAATACGAGCATAAATTATTGCATTATAATCACCGTGTCAGTAGCGTATTTCATAATCACCGTGTCAGTAGCGTATTTCATAATCACCGTGTCAGTAGCGTATTTCATAATCACCGTGTCAGTAGCGTATTTCATAATCACCGTGTCAGTAGCGTATTTCATAATCACCATGTCAGTAGCGTATTTCATAATCACCGTGTCAGTAGCGTATTTCATAATCACCGTGTCAGTAGCGTATTTCATAATCACCGTGCCAGTAGCGTATTTCATAATCACCGTGCCAGTAGCGTATTTCATAATCACCATGTCAGTAGCGTATTTCATAATCACCGTGTCAGTAGCGTATTTCATAATCACCGTGTCAGTAGCATATTTCATAATCACCGTGTCAGTAGCGTATTTCATAATCACCGTGTCAGTAGCGTATTTCATAATCACCGTGTCAGTAGCATATTTCATAATCACTGTGTCAGTAGCGTATTTCATAATCACTGTCAGTAGCGTATTTCATAATCACCGTGTCAGTAGCGTATTTCATAATCACCGTGTCAGTAGCGTATTTCATAATCACCGTGTCAGTAGCGTATTTCATAATCACCATGTCAGTAGCGTATTTCATAATCACCGTGTCAGTAGCGTATTTCATAATCACTGTGTCAGTAGCGTATTTCATAATCACTGTGTCAGTAGCGTATTTCATAATCACCGTGTCAGTAGCGTATTTCATAATCACCGTGCCAGTAGCGTATTTCATAATCACCGTGTCAGTAGCGTATTTCATAATCACCATGTCAGTAGCGTATTTCATAATCACCGTGTCAGTAGCGTATTTCATAATCACCGTGCCAGTAGCATATTTCATAATCACCGTGTCAGTAGCGTATTTCATAATCACCGTGTCAGTAGCGTATTTCATAATCACTGTGTCAGTAGCGTATTTCATAATCACTGTCAGTAGCGTATTTCATAATCACTGTGTCAGTAGCATATTTCATAATCACCGTGTCAGTAGCGTATTTCATAATCACTGTGTCAGTAGCGTATTTCATAATCACTGTGTCAGTAGCGTATTTCATAATCACCGTGTCAGTAGCGTATTTCATAATCACCGTGTCAGTAGCGTATTTCATAATCACCGTGTCAGTAGCGTATTTCATAATCACCGTGTCAGTAGCGTATTTCATAATCACCGTGTCAGTAGCGTATTTCATAATCACAGTGTCAGTAGCGTATTTCATAATCACCGTGTCAGTAGCATATTTCATAATCACCGTGTCAGTAGCGTATTTCATAATCACCGTGTCAGTAGCATATTTCATAATCACCGTGTCAGTAGCGTATTTCATAATCACCGTGTCAGTAGCGTATTTCATAATCACCGTGTCAGTAGCGTATTTCATAATCACTGTGTCAGTAGCATATTTCATAATCACCGTGTCAGTAGCGTATTTCATAATCACCGTGTCAGTAGCGTATTTCATAATCACCATGCCAGTAGCGTATTTCATAATCACCGTGCCAGTAGCGTAGTTCATAATCACTGTGTCAGTAGCGTATTTCATAATCACCATGTCAGTAGCGTATTTCATAATCACTGTGTCAGTAGCGTATTTCATAATCACTGTGTCAGTAGCGTATTTCATAATCACCATGTCAGTAGCGTATTTCATAATCACCGTGTCAGTAGCATATTTCATAATCACCATGTCAGTAGCGTATTTCATAATCACTGTGTCAGTAGCATATTTCATAATCACCGTGTCAGTAGCGTATTTCATAATCACCATGTCAGTAGCATATTTCATAATCACTGTGTCAGTAGCGTATTTCATAATCACTGTGTCAGTAGCATATTTCATAATCACTGTCAGTAGCGTATTTCATAATCACCGTGTCAGTAGCATATTTCATAATCACCATGTCAGTAGCGTATTTCATAATCACCGTGTCAGTAGCGTATTTCATAATCACTGTGTCAGTAGCGTATTTCATAATCACTGTGTCAGTAGCATATTTCATAATCACTGTCAGTAGCGTATTTCATAATCACTGTGTCAGTAGCATATTTCATAATCACTGTGTCAGTAGCATATTTCATAATCACCATGTCAGTAGCGTATTTCATAATCACCGTGTCAGTAGCGTATTTCATAATCACCGTGTCAGTAGCGTATTTCATAATCACTGTGTCAGTATCGTATTTCATAATCACCGTGTCAGTAGCGTATTTCATAATCACCGTGTCAGTAGCATATTTCATAATCACTGTTTCAGTAGCGTATTTCATAATCACTGTCAGTAGCGTATTTCATAATCACCGTGTCAGTAGCGTATTTCATAATCACCGTGTCAGTAGCGTATTTCATAATCACCATGTCAGTAGCGTATTTCATAATCACCATGTCAGTAGCGTATTTCATAATCACCGTGTCAGTAGCGTATTTCATAATCACTGTGTCAGTAGCGTATTTCATAATCACTGTCAGTAGCGTATTTCATAATCACTGTGTCAGTAGCGTATTTCATAATCACTGTGTCAGTAGCATATTTCATAATCACCGTATCAGTAGCGTATTTCATAATCACTGTGTCAGTAGCGTATTTCATAATCACTGTGTCAGTAGCGTATTTCATAATCACCGTGTCAGTAGCGTATTTCATAATCACCGTGTCAGTAGCGTATTTCATAATCACTGTGTCAGTAGCGTATTTCATAATCACCGTGTCAGTAGCGTATTTCATAATCACCGTGCCAGTAGCGTATTTCATAATCACTGTGCCAGTAGCGTATTTCATAATCACAGTGTCAGTAGCGTATTTCATAATCACCGTGTCAGTAGCGTATTTCATAATCACTGTCAGTAGCGTATTTCATAATCACTGTGTCAGTAGCATATTTCATAATCACCGTGTCAGTAGCGTATTTCATAATCACCGTGCCAGTAGCGTATTTCATAATCACCGTGTCAGTAGCGTATTTCATAATCACCGTGTCAGTAGCGTATTTCATAATCACCGTGTCAGTAGCGTATTTCATAATCACCGTGCCAGTAGCATATTTCATAATCACCGTGTCAGTAGCGTATTTCATAATCACCGTGTCAGTAGCGTATTTCATAATCACAGTGTCTGTAGCGTATTTCATAATCACTGTGTCAGTAGCATATTTCATAATCACCGTGTCAGTAGCGTATTTCATAATCACCGTGTCAGTAGCGTATTTCATAATCACCGTGTCAGTAGCGTATTTAATAATCACCGTGTCAGTAGCGTATTTCATAATCACTGTGTCAGTAGCATATTTCATAATCACCGTGTCAGTAGCGTATTTCATAATCACCGTGTCAGTAGCGTATTTCATAATCACCATGCCAGTAGCGTATTTCATAATCACCGTGCCAGTAGCGTATTTCATAATCACCGTGTCAGTAGCGTATTTCATAATCACCGTGTCAGTAGGGTATTTAATTTCTCAGCAAAATAAAACGAAACTAATATTTAGCTCATATTTACTCCACAATAGATGAGACCAATTAGTTGAAGTACACATTTTATCTCCATAATGCTGATAAGCAACAGGGTAACTTGATTCAAACAAGGTGATAGCAAATTAGTGATAACTCTGAGATCTATCATTAACTCTTTGCATGTTGGGTAAAATAAAGGCTATAAATAGTTCAAATAATTGTAGTGGCTGACAATTTATTTGTTCTTATTTGTAACTGAAAACTCTGGAAATATGTCATGGAATCTTAATGACACAATTCTAAAGAATTTTCATGTCATCTTTAACTGTTATTATCACTGCTAGAGTCCAAAGTGTTAACTGTGCAATATAACTAATCCAATCAATCCATCATTAACTTTAGTCAGTTATTTTGTAATAAAGGGAGGTTACTGGGTAAGTAGTTCAACTAAAGGGAGGTAATAATATGTGCTTAAATTTCTATCTGTATATAATTTTGTAATAACTTTGGGGGGGGAAAAGATTATCATTCTTTAAACTTACAAAGATGTTATAGTTAGTTTTTGATCATATAATACAGTGTCTCTTTCCAATAGAATAAAACACATGAATTTGTTTACAAAGTTTTGTAATACGTTCTACAGTGTATTTCCACAGGACCTTGAAATTGTATCCATAAGCCACCAAAGGTCTCTCCTAGGACACCACCCTCTATTAAAAAAGTCTTCTTTTTTTAATAGAGGGGGGTGTCCTAGGATAGAGGTACGAGACCGTTGGTGGCTTATGGATAAAATTTCACGTTCCTGTGGTATTTTTTCACCTGATCTCACATGTATGTTTTACATTGTATTTCTCACCTGATCTCACATGTATGTTTTACATTGTATTTCTCACCTGATCTCACATGTATGTTTTACATTGTATTTCTCACCTGATCTCACATGTATGTTTTACATTGTATTTCTCACCTGATCTCACATGTATGTTTTACATTGTATTTCTCACCTGATCTCACATGTATGTTTTACATTGTATTTCTCACCTGATCTCACATGTATGTTTTACATTGTATTTCTCACCTGATCTCACATGTATGTTTTACATTGTATTTCTCACCTGATCTCACATGTATGTTTTACATTGTATTTCTCACCTGATCTCACATGTATGTTTTA
>CM026395.1:57691843-57706966 GCA_014843695.1 Archivesica marissinica
TTTCTCACCTGATCTCACATGTATGTTTTACATTGTATTTCTCACCTGATCTCACATGTATGTTTTACATTGTATTTCTCACCTGATCTCACATGTATGTTTTACATTGTATTTCTCACCTGATCTCACATGTATGTTTTACATTGTATTTCTCACCTGATCTCACATGTATGTTTTACATTGTATTTCTCACCTGATCTCACATGTATGTTTTACATTGTATTTCTCACCTGATCTCACATGTATGTTTTACATTGTATTTCTCACCTGATCTCACATGTATGTTTTACATTGTATTTCTCACCTGATCTCACATGTATGTTTTACATTGTATTTCTCACCTGATCTCACATGTATGTTTTATTTTTTTCAGGGTTTGGAATACTTGAAACTCATAGAAAAATTAAACCTGTATCCTTTGTTTATAAAATTGTTAGTTTATAAGTCAACACTCTTAGATTGGTTGCAACACAGTGATGTTATACGCCACATGCAGGGATCATTCTAGAGGGCGATGTGGGCAAAATTGTCGCCCTACGGACCCTGACATTGCCCTCTGGCACTTCTCCCTAAAAAAAAAATTTGGGGTGGGATTTTTACGATTTTCAAACAAAATTTTGTCTAGTAAGATACACTGGCCCATTATAAAGCACTCCTTCTATTCAAATGTTGTATTTAATGGTTGTACTGTGCATTTTAACCCTATTTTGCAGAAGTATGCCGGTTGGTGAGCTGCCAGCTAGTTAAATAATGGTTACCGATTGCCTACTAGCCTGGCGCCTGGCATACAAGCGTAGGATTCGGGAAGTACTGATGTTCATAAAAAGAGGTGTCTCATAAGTCAGAAATGACTGGCCCTTTAAATAGGGGTGACACTATAATAAACAAACACTATTGCAACAGAGTCTTAGAGAGTTTCATATCTAAAGTTGCTAAGGAGCCATACTGTTAAAGTCCCTCCTTAACCTGCCAATCACGACTAAAGTCGCTATTGCAAACAGCATAGAGCCAGATCAGATTGCACAGAATGTGCAGTCTGATCAGGCTCTATGCTGTTTGCTATTTGGATAATGGAGCTAAATCATTTGTCTGAATAGCAAACAACAGGCTATGACACAGCTGCAGCTGATCTGGATCTATGTTGTTTGCACATTTTGTCCAATTTGTTCGGCATGTAAAGGGTTAAAGGTCCATAATGCTACACCATCAATCATCCTGAGTACTCAAATTATATAGTTGGGGTTACTTGCGACGATGTGTCCATGGTTCCCTCTGTTGGTCGACAATGGCTCCAATTACGACAAAAACCAAATTCAGACGCTAAACTTTGTGACTTGGCAAAAACATTTGACTCAACACAGATAAATGACAAAGGTTCCAAAACTCCAGTACATTTTAATTAGTTTATAATCTGAAATCCATGTTGCCTCTTCTCTTTGAGGTCTCGAGAATGATTATACTTAATGTTGTGAGAACTTGTGTAGCGATTCAGCTAAAAATAAATTTGTATAATACATTGTAGCATCAATCATCTCATATTCTAGACGAATACACACAATTCTGAGGGGGATGACACCCATGAGAGGCCCTGAGTTCTGAGAAATTGAGGCCCCATTTGGGGGCAAATTTTCATTTTGCTAAACATGTATGAAATCATGGTATTATGTATATTTCTTTATTTTGCTAAACATGTATGAAATCATGGTATTATGTATATTTCTTTATTTTGCTAAACATGTATGAAATCATGGTATTATGTATATTTCTTTATTTTGCTAAACATGTATGAAATCATGGTATTATGTATATTTCTTTATTTTGCTAAACATGTATGAAATCATGGTATTATGTATATTTCTTTATTTTGCTAAACATGTATGAAATCATGGTATTATGTATATTTCTTTATTTTGCTAAACATGTATGAAATCATGGTATTATGTATATTTCTTTATTTTGCTAAACATGTATGAAATCATGGTATTATGTATATTTCTTTATTTTGCTAAACATGTATGAAATCATGGTATTATGTATATTTCTTTATTTTGCTAAACATGTATGAAATCATGGTATTATGTATATTTCTTTATTTTGCTAAACATGTATGAAATCATGGTATTATGTATATTTCTTTATTTTGCTAAACATGTATGAAATCATGGTATTATGTATATTTCTTTATTTTGCTAAACATGTATGAAATCATGGTATTATGTATATTTCTTTGACATTATCTAGTTATTACAATAACATAGAGACCCTGGAAGAGCTGAAGAGACTGAAGTATAACCCACATCTGAAGGAGCTGGACCTGCGGCTGAACCCAGTCACTCGCACAGAAACTGATTACCGGCTCTACCTTATACACATGTTGCCAAACCTGCAGAAATTAGGTAAATCTGTTTGTGTTACTGTCCTATGGTAATGGTGATATAGTAAGTAATGTTTACTGTAAACATTGCTTATTATATGACCATAGGGCCAAAAACTAATTTGTGTCAGACACTGTCTTGTGCTACAGTAAACATTACATACTATATGACCATAGGGCTAAAAAATTATTCATATTATTATATTCGTTTTTTAAACAACTTAATCACCCAAATGCATCAAATTCTTTTTAACATCCAAAACTATTGACTCACTAATTTATACAATAACTTCTGAAATTCTTTAGCATATACCTAGAATATATTTCACGTATTTTCATTGTTATATATATATATATTATTCTCCTGCCTATTGTATATCAATCAATTGATAGGGAGAAGAACTATATAAGTTTTCTTTCGTTCTAATCCCTTTCAGTCAAGTCTACTACTGTTAAATTATATGCAAAATGTTCATTTCTTGATTACATGTACAAATACTGAAATAAATAATGTTTAAACTCAATGCATCTATGCGTTGGTCACTTCCACGTATGTTCTTGTATATATTGATATCAGGGGCAGATCCAGGAATTGGCATTATTGGGGCATAAGTTGGCTAGTGTGGTCTGAGGGCATGCCCCACCAAGAACAATTTTGGGGGAGCATTGCATTTGGTGCATTCTGGTGCATTTTCAGGGTGTTTTGTTTGTGCCAAATAACAACGATATTTCTATAATAATATCAATAGGTCATGACCGAAAGCTTGATATGAGATGCACAATGATATTGGTTCTAATAATAACCATATACTGTATTAACGAGTGAGCGTATTGTAGCCTGTATTGAACCTAAGCTTGACAAATATTAGGGGGTAGCACATGCCGTATGTACCCCACCCACCCCTGCATCCGCTAGTGGATATTATTATGCAAATTCTGTTGTAGATGACAGAAGTGTTCGGGACAGAGAGCGACAGGGGGCGCTCATACATTACAGCTCCAGTCAAGCAACAGAGATGACCCATCATCCGCGACACGAGGAGTTGCCGGCCAGAACGTTGAACCCTCGGGCAGAGCATGTCAAAACAATGGGAAGTGGTAGAGGTAGTGCTATATTATTGCATTAAAATTATGGGAGGGGCCTCCGTGACAGGGTGATTCAGTTCATTGACTTCAGATCACTTACTCATCACTGTCGGTTAACATGATTTTGATCAAATCACAATTATCATACCACAACATCTGGTCAGTGAACAGTAAAAACGAAGGATTCCAACTAAAAGGACCAATACAAATTTCGTGATAAATCAGACTTTTTCTGCCAAGGGAGGTAATTGAAAAGTCAGCAATGTCGCTCTTACCACATCCACATTTCACAAGCTCATCGATAGCTTTAGATGCTGGTTATTGGGGAGGGCCGGAACTAATGTTGTTAAAAACTTGTAGCCCAACCCATTTGCTTCAACATATATTTTGACAATACTTGTGGAAACAATGCCATGAATCTTATATATATATATAATTAAGTTTGTTCATTTGTTTTGCATTGTACTTTGAATATTTAGATTGCAATGAAATATGATTAAACTAAGATGCTGGTTTAACGCATTCTGTGCTGGAAACGAGTAATATTCATTTTTGCAAACAACATAGAGCACAGAATGTGCCATCTGATCAGGCTCTATGCTGTTTGCTATTCGGATAGTAGAGCTAATACAAAGTGACTTGGCTGAATAGCAAACAACACAGATCCTGATCTGATATCAGGATCTGGTGTTACGCCGAGGCTGATCAGGATCTATGTTGTTTGCACATTCCAATTTTGCATTGAATTTGGGAACTTCAAAATATTCAGAATTGGCTTCCAAACATCTAAAACCAATACTGATTAGATGGCGTAATAAAATTTCTTGAACAAGGAAAAGCATTCGACCGCGCTGTGAGTGGTGATGGGTTAATTTATGCCTTGAAAAGTTTGGATTTGGGCCAAATATTATAGATTGGGTACACATGATTTTTAAAAATGTCAAAACCGCCATTCAAACTAATGATTATATGTCTAATTACTTCCCTTTAACAAGGTCTTAAAACTAGGCTGTCATTCAAGCGGAGACGATGTTCTGTATGCTTAGAAATAACTTCTAATATTTCTTGGAATTTCTCTCCTATTCAATCGCCAGGTTAAACTCGATCAATTTGTAGACGATACCCAAATATTCACTCAAAATGAAAAGTTTTCCATGATTTTCAGTTCTGAATGACGATGATGTGGAGATATTGGACCTTATTGCACGGACTGGCGGCGACCTGAGCAAAGCACGTCCCCTTACAGGGTCCAGTGCCAAGAACCCGTCAGTGGAAGATTACTCCATTGCTGGTGAGTATAGTCCAGACTGGAACAATGTTGGTCACATTTATTTTAGCTCGATGGCAAAACCAGTTTTTACAACATTATATTAATCACTTTTGGCACCTTTTCCCAGGTAACAACTTACCGTATATTATTTGCTCTTGTTGCTGCGGATGAAAGTGTATTGTATATGTGTTGTTTGTGTGGGGAGAAACCTGCGTACATGGAATAAACCCAACAGTCGGACTGTCCGATCTGGTGACCACCGTACCATCTGACATACTTCCAGGTCCGATGATGGAACCCGGGTTGTATTGGTGAGAAGCGAGCGTGCTACAGCCATCCCTTATATTATGACTTTTTCAAAAATATACTCCCCAGTTAGTAATATATTTGTAAAAACACACACTCCTAGAACATCACCATTAGCACATTGGAGAAAAAACATTCCTACTATTTGTGTAACAAACACTCGCCTATTTTTAAAACATTTGTCCAAAAGAATCACTGAGAAAAAAGTAAATATTTATGTTACAGGTTTAAAGAAGCTAGCCCGGCAACCGGAAGATGGACCAGAAAGACTACCGGTAGGTATATCTGAGTATTCCTTGCTTCTTGCACCAAACTTGGAAAGAAGCATCGGTATAATGTCTAGTTATTCATATTTTAATCCTATTCCGGTTGGATGATTTGTTGCGGATTTACGGCCATTTGAACATTTTTATAACACAAAGCTTGTCCATTCTTCAATTCCAAAACATTACCTGTAACTTTTCATTGCTATGACTTCATATATCTCACTTTAATTATTCAACTGAAGTAACTCAAAAACAATTTTGTAAATATTTTACTGCTACGATAAATAATCTTGATATTAACTAAAAAATTAAAAGATAGTTTAGTGACATTTTTTGTGTTTCCTGTATTCATTCTGAACCTTTTTTACAGTAAAACTTCCCTGCAAACTAGGGTAGAGATCTTTTTGTATTTATTTTTTCTGCACCATACCAATTTTGAAGATTTGTTTTCACAGCCTCAGACAAAGCGGAATAAAGTATTAGCAGGGATGGACGAGGAGAAGGAGGCATATAAGAGGAAGTACCCCAACATTCCAGATGTCCTCATTACCGAGGGTCCAAACGAGGCTCATCAACTGCTCACTCAGGACCCCAACCTCCTGTTTGAAGACGAAACAGATGCGTACAGCAAGTTCAAAAGTCATGGGTACTTTACACCAAACCCAGCTACAGGTAATACAACAGTTTAGAGAGTTACTGACTTGTGAAGCCTCGATGGTGTAGTCGATACGGTCTCCACCTTTATCAGAACCACGGTGATAGTGTTCTTAGCCAAGTCACTTAAATCTACATTGCCTCTTCTATCTCCCGCGATGGATTCCATTAGGAATGAGATCTCAAGAGCGATTTATCTAATGTTGTTAAAAGTTGTTTCGCAATCCAGGTTGGAATAAATTTGTATAAGCAAAGTAACCATATCCAATATGTTAAAATTATCTCTAGCTTGTCTCGAGATCGGGCTCTAAGGTTATACACTCTCTCCAATCTCGAGCTCAGCCTCAAGCTGATTGGTTGAGCTGAATGTAAATCTCAGACTCAACCAATCACATTTCTTGGCGTCCGTGGTCCAGTGGTAGAGCGTCGGATTTGGAATCGAACGGTCCAGGTTCGATACTCAGTCAGGCCACGTATGTGTCATTGAGCAAGGCACCTCACACACATTGCTTAGTACTGGTTAACCGCTATGGTCGGCTAAGCTTGCCCAGGAAAACATGTCTAGGTCCCCGCAAGGGGTTTGACATTAATGGTACATACAATACATACATCCTCGGAACCAAGGATGGAGGTTATAAACCTTTGTTCTCATATCTCAAACTCCAGTTCAAGAAATATTATTGGTTGAGTCTTGAGATTTCCTATTGGCTGGACCAATGAGAACACTTGAGATTGTGTTTGGAGAAAGGTTTGAAGAGGTGTATCATAATTTTTAAAAAAATCAGCAAGAAATAACCAAGAACCGCTGACATGGTAATCGTTTGTCCAGACCCCCAAGAATGTATGTGCAGCAGGCCTGTTTTGTGGTTCAAAACTGAGGTTTCATCGTTGCTAAGACAGATTAAGTGCATCATTTTACAAATACAGTCAAACCTGTCTTCAGCAGCCAGCCAAGGGACTCACAGAAAGTGGCTGCTTAGCACAGGTGGCTGCTTAACAGAGGTAAAATATATAACAAAGTAACATATTGGGAATCTGAAAACTGGCTGCTTAATGCAGGTTGGCTGCTTAATAGAGGTGACCACTAACACAGGTTTGACTGTGTTAGTGGTCACCTCTATTAAGCAGCCAATCTGTATTAAGCAGCCAATTTCTAGATTCCCAAAATGTTTTATTATACATTTGACCTCTATTAAGCAGCCACCTGTACTAAGCAGTCACTTTCTGTGGTTCCCTTGACTGGCTGCTTAAGACAGGTTTTGCTGTAAAGTGTGTGAAAATATATTAGTCGCACACATTTACTCAAGAGATAGAACACTTTGGAAAGCATTAGTTTCCTATCTCACATGTTGTATCTATCTGACAGGTGGTGGAGAGGAGACACATTGTGGAAAGCATTAGTTTCCTATCTCACATGTTGTATCTATCTGACAGGTGGTGGAGAGGAGACACATTGTGGAAAGCATTAGTTTCCTATCTCAAATGTTGTATCTATCTGACAGGTGGTGGAGAAGAGACAAATTGTGGTTTTATACTTGCTGAGAGAGACACGTACAAACCAGATCTCTCAAGAGTCCAGTTAGAGAGGACTCGGGGCCCGGACCCGGAAGAGGATCTTGATAACAGCCCTGGTCACAGACGCCTCTATGGAGTACATCCAGAACGATTACAAGTATGTTAGTTTGTTTAATAAAGGGGTTTAAAGTCGCACCAACAACGTAGGTCAGCCGGCAACTCTCCAGCTATTATTGGTGGAGGAAGACACCGGATGCCCCTCCGAGCAGTATTTCAGTCATGGTCCAGTCGAACTACCACCCATCCTTCCACAGACAAGCTGAATACCTTCCTCACATGAAAGAATTTGACACTCCCATTGGGATTCGAACCTACAGCAGTGAAGTCAAATGACTGCATCCACTCGGCCACATAAGCACCTAGTTAATGCCTGGTACTAAATGCAGGCATAATATAGTAGTAAGTATGACATAATGTATCTGGTTCAACCCATCTAGGCATGTCAATTGCAGTTCCAGATTAAATTGGTGGGATTCAAACTTACAGTGGTGAGGGACAAGTGATTTGAACTCAACGACCATGGCCACGGAGGTCCTTTTCGTTTATACACATTTATTTTAGCTTGATTGCGAAACAAGTTCTTACAACTTATATTAATCACTCTCGAGACCTCATTGAATCCATCGCCACGGGGGAGAGACAATGTGGAATTTAAATGCCTTGCCTAAGGGCACAATTGTAACTGCTCCAGTTGGGCTTGAACTCCGGGCCTTTCGCACTTGAAGCGAACTCGCTACCACTGGGCTATCATGACTTCCACAAGGTCCATTATGTTACAATAATTATATTCTAATTAAACGACTACAGTCAAACCTGTGTTAGTGGTCACCTCCATTAAGCAGCCAACCTGTATTAAGCAACAAGTTTCCAGATTCCCAATATGTTGTTTTATTATACATTTGCCCTCTATTAAGCAGCCACTTTCTGTGATTCCCTTGGCTAGCTGCTTAAGACAGGTTTAAATGTACTTCAATGGCAGCGCACTGGGGGTCAATTTCACTTCTTAACTTACCTGATGTAGGTATTTTTTTGCATGAATAAGAATTTATATGTGTATCTGCACCACTGGATTCATATTTACATTTTCGTATTAAGACCGAGGGCAGTTATCAGCCTAGAGCAGAGAAGTATTCTGACAATGAAAAGTCGATACAAGCTATGACAACAGTAGATAGTACAGCGAGTAAGACCAATCCATCATTGAAATCGGAGAATCCGGAGTCGAGGCTGTTTCTCTTCCAAGTTCTGGATCTCGTAGACAAGTACTGGAATGGGTCCAAGTCTCTTCATAAAAGTACTAAATTCAAAGGTAATTTTGTTCAGCAATATACTTTCACAAAAACGTAAACCAGTTTAATGGCCACCTCCAAATAGAGACCGCCTGCCTCGAAACACCATCATTCTAATCTCCCATCAAGCCATTATTAACACTTAACCTGCTGAATAAATTGGACGGAATGTGCAAACAACATCGATCCAGATCAGTCGCGGCTGATCAGGATTAATTTTGTTTACTATTCAGATAGGTGTTTTAGCTCCACAGCATGTTCTGTGCCGTCTGATCTGGCTCTATGCTGTTTGCATAAGCGACTGTAGTTGTGATTGACAGGTTACGGGTTAATACATTTTTCCTCTGCATAAAGACCATCTGTTAGCAAATACAACGTTTTAGCATTCATGTTAGTTGTGTTGTTGTTAAAGACAGGCTGGGCTGTTTTATACATTCCAATGAATTTTCTAAATGAAAGAGATTCATTGTTTGGCATTTTCATACCTTCAATTTAGTGTAATTGTCATGTTTGTTTATCTTTTTGAACGAGTTTCTCTTTATTATCTTATCGGTATTTAATTTCCTATTTTGGGCATTACATGATCCAGAATATTTGAGATGGGTAGGTAGGTAGAAAAATAATTTTGAAAACAGAAACTTGGGGGTGAAGGAGGGGGGTTGCAGTAGGTGGTTATGCATAAAATGGGTAGGTAGGTAGAAAAATAATGTTGAAAACAGAAACTTGGGGTGAGGGGGTGCAGTAGGTGGTTATGCATGCATAATGGGTAGGTAGGTAGAAAAATAATGTTGAAAACAGAAACTTGGGGGTGAGGGGGTGCAGTTGGTGGTTATGCATGCATAATGGGTAGGTGGTAGAAAAATAATGTTGAAAACAGAAACTTGGGGGTGAGGGGGTGCAGTTGGTGGTTATGCATGCATAATGGGTAGGTAGGTAGAAAAATAATGTTGAAAACAGAAACTTGGGGGTGAGGGGGTGCAGTTGGTGGTTATGCATGCATAATGGGTAGGTAGGTAGAACAATAATGTTGAAAACAGAAACTTCAGGCTGCAGTAGGTGGTATGCATAAGGGTAGGTAGGTAGAAAAATAATGTTGAAAACAGAAGTTGGGGTGATGGGGTTACAGTAGGTGGCATAATGGGTAGGTAGGTAGAAAAATAATGTTGAAAACAGAAGTTTGGGGGTGATGGGGGTTACAGTAGGTGGTTATGCATAATGGGTAGGTAGGTAAAAAAATAATGTTGAAAACAGAAACTTGGGGTGAGGGGGGCTACAGTAGGTGGTTATGCATAATGGGTAGGTAGGTAGAAAAATAATGTTGAAAAGAGAAGTTTGGGGGTGAGGGGGGCTACAGTAGGTGGTTATGCATAATGGGTAGGTAGGTAGAAAAATAATGTTGAAAAGAGAAGTTTGGGGGTGAGGGGGGCTACAGTAGGTGGTTATGCATAATGGGTAGGTAGGTAGAAAAATAATATTGAAACTTGGGGGTGAGTGGGGGGGGGGGCTGCAGTAGGTGGTTATGCATATTAAAGGCTTTACCAGGAAGGAAATTAACAGAGTATCTTATTTACCTATTCCTTAGTAACTAAGCTCTGTCCCACCAAAAATTAATTTGGGTAGCAGGAATTTAGCTAGGTATGTTGGTCGGGTTATGCTGTCTCGATTCTCCCAAAATTATAACCTGGAATGAGCCGTGGATGGTATTGGTGTGAAGAGGAGCCCCTATGTGGGACATGGTTATGGGAATATGTTACACCTATGACTCATGTGTTTATTGCTGTAGGACTGGCTTATAGTGCAATAGACGACTATTTACGCTCACAAGTTGTGAATACATTATGCCTATGACTGATGTGTTTGTTGTACTGTTTATTGTTGTAGGACTGGCTTATAGTGCAATAGACGACTATTTACGCTCACAAGTTGATGATTCCCAGAGACTAGAAGCACAGCAACTTAAAGATGACCTAGCACAAATACGTAAAGAAAATCAAAAGATTCGCCGTAATGAGGAGCTGACCAAGTCCTGTCTGGAAGACAACATGGCCTCCGAAGCACACCTGAAGACCTCCTTGCAGAAGGCTTTTACTGATGTAGTAAGTAATACATGTACGATGTTTAGTAATTGGTTTTCAGGTGGAATGGTGAAGAAGTTGCAATCAGGGCTCATACTAGAAAGTGATTTGGGGCGAAATAGTCACCATATGGATCCTGACTTCGCCCCCTGGGGTCCCCACTTCTCCCTAAAAAAAATTAAAATAAAGAGTTTGCCACCAACTGGAGCTGTTACGATTGTGCCCTTAAGGCTTTGGCAAGGCATTTAAATTCCACATTGCCTCTTTTCTCCCTCGTGGCGATGGATTCCATCAGGAATGAGGTCTCCACATTGCTTCTTCTCTCTCCCTCGTGGCGATGGATTCCATCAGGAATGAGGTCTCCACATTGCCTCTTCTTTCTCCCTCGTGGCGATGGATTCCATCAGGAATGAGGTCTCCACATTGCCTCTTCTTTCTCCCTCGTGGCGATGGATTCCATCAGGAATGAGGTCTCCACGTTGCCTGTTCTCTCTCCCTCGTGGCGATGGATTCCATCAGGAATGAGGTCTCAAGAGTGTTTAAAACTAACTAAAGATGTTGCATACTTATCATGTATAAGTTATGTTTATAAAATGGACATATTTCTAGTCCGATAATTAACGACAAATATTACAAACTACAGTATTAATTTAGCCTGCTTCATGTTTGTTTTTACACAAATTAAAAAAGAACAGATAAAAATATATGTTTCAATATTGCAATGAAAAATACTAAAGTGATTATCACTTATGTCGATTTGATTTGGTGTTTTTCTCTCGCCAAGTTTAGTGGAACGTGAGACTAAGTATTCGGCAGTGACAGCGTTGTCAACAATTACATATTTGCATATAATTACAAAACATTTGATAACTTGCATATTGTTTGTATGGGTTGTTCCCTGCCCCCTAATAAGTCCCACCCTCAAGCGTGACCTTGGAATTTGAATTATGGCCAAACAAACATTTCAGAAATTGTTTATGCATTTAAAAAACCTCAAACATTATAATTTTTCAAAACGTGTCAAAGTTATTGTTTAAACTTTATTTATTTATTGCGAAGCAAGTTTTAACAACTTATATTAATCACTCTCGTTGGCGCGGATGAAAACGTACATGTGGTCATTCATGTGGGAGGAAACCAGAGTACCCGGAGAATACCACTGTCATCCCTCAGTTTTCCCATTTTGGCCATTTACACATACAATGCAATATTCCCCCATTTCCATAAAAGTAAAAAAAAACACTGATTTTATTATAGAAAGTATTAAATTGTTCTCTATTTTCGTAGGAAATGTTGAAGGACAAAGTACAATCGTTTGCTGCGGAAAACAAGCAACTACAACAGAAAGTACATCTGCAAGAATCGTACAACACCCAGAGTATTAATCAAACACAGCTAGGTGAGGACTGGCCCCAAGCAACACTGACCCAACGCTGACCCCAAGCAATGCTGACCCCAAGCAATGCTGACCCCAAGCAACGCTGACCCCAAGCAACGTTTTAAGTCATATTCCTGTTAAACTGACTGTCGCAATTTCTAAAAAAAAGTATTACCCAAGTTTTACGATAATGAAATCCATCCTTTTTAGCATTTTTAATGTACTTGAACATTGTATGTATCATGAACTTACTTGTTTTTGGTCGTCTAAGGTTTGTCAGTAATTAACTTGTAGTCAGTCTATCAGCAGATGAAATAAACATTATTACAGTATATAAAGTGATCATTCTTGCATTTATTTATATCTTGACTAAGCTCATATACATAACATCTTTTATCACATGACTTTGTTTGTATACAATTTCATACAGCCATCACATAGTTTCTTATATCACCACACGTGTAATAACACCTTGAAGGATTCTGAGTGATTGAGAGAATACGGGTTGATAAAATGGACACCAGACCATGTATAAATTGCATGTTTGTCCAGTGCAAGTTTAGGAAATTTTCTTTTCTAAAATTTAATTATTGTTTATGTTACCATTTTTTTGCTCCACTTTGAGGCCATAGCCTGGTGGTAAAAGTATTGTCTTATATGCGAGTATATGAACGGTACATAACATTAACAATAAGTCGATTGACGATTTTAAACAAATCTTCACATAATTATAATGCTGTTTAAAGCATCAACATAACAACTTGGGAGTGTCGAATTCTTTCATATGAGGAAGCTGGCCAGCTGGCTTGCGGAAGGTCGGTGGTTCTACTCGAGTGCCTGTCCGTGCTTGAAGGGGCACCCGGGGTATTTCTCGAGTGCCTGTCCGTGCTTGAAGGGGCACCCGGGGTATTTCTCGAGTGCCTGTCCGTGCTTGAAGGGGCACCCGGGGTATTTCTCGAGTGCCTGTCCATGCTTGACGGGGCACCCGGGGTATTTCTCGAGTGCCTGTCCGTGCTTGAAGGGGCACCCGGGGTATTTCTCGAGTGCCTGTCCATGCTTGAAGGGGCACCTGGGGTATTTCTCGAGTGCTTGAAGGGGCGCCCGGGGTATTTCTCGAGTGCCTGTCCATGCTTGAAGGGGCAGCTGGGGTATTTCACGAGTGCCTGTCCATGCTTGAAGGGGCACCCGGGGTATTTCACGAGTGCCTGTCCATGCTTGAAGGGGCACCCGGGGTATTTCCGAGTGCCTGTCCATGCTTGAAGGGGCACCTGGGGTTATTTCACGAGTGACTGTCCATGCTTGAAGGGGCACCTGGGGTATTTCACGAGTGACTGTCCATGCTTGAAGGGGCACCGGGGTTTTCTCGAGTGCCTGTCCGTGCTTGAAGGGGCACCCAGGGGATTTCTGAGTGCCTGTCCATGCTTGATGGGGAACTGGGGTATTTCACGAGTGACTGTCCATGCTTGAAGGGGCACCTGGGGTATTTCACGAGGACTGTCCATGCTGAAGGGGCACCGGGGTATTTTCGAGTGACTGTGCCGTGCTTGAAGGGGCACCCGAGGTATTTCTCGAGTGCCTGTCCATGCTTGATGGGGCACCTGGGGTATTTCTCGAGTGCCTGTCCGTGCTTGAAGGGGCACCCGGGGTATTTCTCTAGTGCCTGTCCGTGCTGAAGGGGAACCTGGGGTATTTCTCGAGTGCCTGTCCGTGCTTGAAGGGGCACCGGGGTATTTCTCGAGTGCCTGTCCATGCTTGAAGGGGCGGCCGGGGTATTTCTCGAGTGCCTGTCCATGCTTGAAGGGGCACCTGGGGTATTTCTCGAGTGCTTGAAGGGGCGCCCGGGGTATTTCTCGAGTGCCTGTCCATGCTTGAAGGGGCAGCTGGGGTATTTCACGAGTGCCTGTCCATGCTTGAAGGGGCACCCGGGGTATTTCACGAGTGCCTGTCCATGCTTGAAGGGGCACCCGGGGTATTTCTCCACCAATAATAGCTTGACAGTCGCCATCTGACCTAAGTTGTTGGTGCGATTTTACCCCCACCCCCCTCCAAAAAGATGTGTTACCTCTACCATTCCTAATTTTACAGATGGCATACAGCAACTGAATGATGAACTGAGGAAGAAAATAGAAATACAAGAAATGCAGCTGAAACAGTTGAAGCAGCACCAGGAACTGTCCGGCATGCTGCAAGATAGTCATAAGTAAGTTTCAAACTCTGAACTCTTTGCATGCTGGGTAAAATAAAGGCTATAAATAGAGCAAATAATTGTAGCTGACAGCAATTTGTTGAAGTCATTTTTCATATTTGCAGCTAAACACTCTGGAAATATTACGTATGATTAGTGGGTATATATATTGTCTATCAACCTAATGTAGGATTAGTGGGTATATATATTGTCTATCAACCTAATGTAGGATTAGTGGGTATATATATTGTCTATCAACCTAATGTAGGATTAGTGGGTATATATATTGTCTATCAACCTAATGCATGATTAGTGGGTATATATAGTGTCTATCAACCTAATGTAGGATTAGTGGGTATATATAGTGTATATCAACCTAATGTAGGATTAGTGGGTATATATATCGTCTATCAACCTAATGTAGGATTAGTGGGTATATATATTGTCTATCAACCTAATGTAGGATTAGTGGGTATATATATTGTCTATCAACCTAATGTAGGATTAGTGGGTATATATAGTGTCTATCAACCTAATGTAGGATTAGTGGGTATATATATTGTCTATCAACCTAATGTAGGATTAGTGGGTATATATAGTGTATATCAACCTAATGTAGGATTAGTGGGTATATATATTGTCTATCAACCTAATGTAGGATTAGT
>CM026395.1:57707966-57729903 GCA_014843695.1 Archivesica marissinica
CCACACCAACACCACACCGCACCAACACCAACACCACACCATACCAACTCCACATTACAGGAACACCACACCAAAACCACACCACACAAACACAACACCACACCACACTAACACCAACACCACACCACACCAACACCACACACACCATCACCACACTAACACCAACACAACACCACACCAACACCACACCACACACACCATCACCACACAACACCACACCAACACCACACCAACACCACACCACACCAACACCACACCAACACCACACCAACACCACACCAACACCACACCAACAGCACGCCAACACCACACCAACACCAACAGCACACCATCACCATACCACACCAACACAACACCAACAGCACACCAACAGCACGCCAACACCAACACCGCACCAACACAACACCACACCAACACAACACCAACAGCACGACAACACCAACACCACACCAACACAACACTACACCAACACCACACCAACACCACACCAACACAACACCACACCACACCAACACCACACCAACACAACACCACACCAACACCACACCAACACCACACCCACACAACACCACACCACACCAACACCACACCACACCAACACCACACCACACCAACACCACACCAACACAACACCACACCACACCAACAACCACACCACACCACACCACACCACACCACACCACACCACACCACACCACACACCACACCACACCACACCACACCACACCACACCACACCACACCACACCACACCACACCACACCACACACAACACAACACAACACACCACACACCACACCACAACACAACACACACACACACCACACCACACCACACCACAACACAACACAACACACCACACCACACACACCACACCACACCACAACACAACACAACACAACACACCCACCACACCACACCACACAACCACACACCACACCACAACAAACCCACACCACACACCACACCACCACCACACCACACCACACACCACACCACACCACACCACACCACACCACACCCCACACACCACCACACCACCCACCACACCACACACACACACCACACCACACACCACACCACACTACACACCACACACCACACCACACTACACACCACACCACACCGCACACCACACTACACACCACACCACACCGCACACCACACTACACACCACACCACACCACACCACACACACACCACACCACACCACACATATGCTGCTATGACATGTTACATAAGTATTGTTTAGTATGACATATACATTATAATGCTATAAAGCGAGTTGGAATATTTCGCTTTGAAGGAAGAGACAAAAAAACGCACAAAAAGAAACCCAAAAAACCTGTAAAAATACGTTCACAATGCCGAGACTATAACGCCATGCAGCAAATGTTCTATGTATCGGAATGTCCCATTATATAGCTGTACGAGCAGCATCTAGGAGTACTGTATTGGTAACTTACTACTCGTGGACAACTCAACAGCAGAATCTAGGATTACTGTATTGGTCACATACTACTCGTGGACAACTCAACAGCAGAATCTAGGATTACTGTATTGGTCACATACTACTCGTGGACAACTCAACAGGATTTGTGTGGTGCTACGCGTATCCAAGATGGACTTATCAATGCCATTTTGAAGTAGATGGTTGATGTATATTACAGAAACCTCAACATAAGCTTGATTATTTAAAATGTGAGTACAATTCATGTGTCAATATTATCACGTTTATTTACTAGTAATGCAAGAATGGAATATTCACTTTATTAATTATTTTTATATTAATTATTTTAGATCTCGGCATATGTTGTAGTGTTTCAGAATCATTCAATGCCTAATCTAGTACGTTTAACGTATAGCTGGCCAACACGTGTGCGTCTTTGCCAACGAAATGGTTGCTATGAGATACGTATATATACTATGTATTCCATATACAGGACCGTAAATTCTGGTACACTTGTAGGTAATGACTATTCCATATACAGGACCGTACATCCCGGAGGACTGTATATGGAAACATATTTCGCACGTGGCTTGGTTCATGTGGTAAAAATTGTATATATCTCTTCTTTTGAGAATAATACAGCAAATTATTCATAACAAAATTAGGTATGAAGAATATCTAATGAATATAAGCACAGTTAATACAATGCTTATACTTGTACATGCTTTCAGTGTCAAGTATCAGAATTCTGTACATAAACCAAGGTCCGGAGTTCGAGCCCCGCTGGACCCGTTACGAGTATGCCCTTAGGCAAGACATTTAATTTCCACGTTGCCTCTTCTCTCTCCCTCGTGACGATGGTTCAATCAGGAATGAGGTCTCGAGAGTGATTAATATATGATGTAAGACATTGTTTCGCAATCGAGCTAAAATAAATTTGTATAACATAAAATAAACCAAGTTGAAATTTCATCTTTACAGCATCATTCATAGTATTGTCAATCACGCAATTTTCGATCCCTATCTGTATTCGAATTTGTATGCGAATGACGTAATCGCTGTCAGTAACATGTCCTTGGTTTATATGGTACAAGCTAGCACTACTAATCCAGGTTCGACCCCCAGTCTGACGGTAATAAAATTAACAGTCTTTCAGGTGGGACTTTAAACCGAGGTCTCGTGTCGGTGCTGTACACCATGCACGTACAAGAACCAGAGGAGATTCTGGAATGGGTCTCTGTCTGAATCATTGCACAATCTAAAATGACTAATATCTTCAGGAGGCGTCGCTCATATGGGCAACCGGTAGCGACGATAAATAAACGTAAAACACACAACCAGGTAAATGCGCAAAAACAGATATTCATATTATATTTCGAAAATATTTAAATGTTGATATTTTCATTAATGTCATCATGCGTACCTGGAATGTCCATTAAGCGGAGTTCTCTATCAGCACATATGTTCTTGCCTTTGCAGCAAGTGCATATCTAATAAAAGTCACTTGCTAGTCACGTGACAATGCCGGACAACTCGTTTCTACCACATGAAATTCGATTTGGTTGCCCAAAACATGTCAATTTTTTGACGCCAAGTTGATTCACATGGGAGTGAAAGTGTGGTTTTATTTTAAAGATGTTATGCCATCTGAGTTTAGTTAAGCGGATGCAATACAATGGTGATCACTTTGCATCTGCTATAAACTAAACAGACTAGACGTTATTCACTGACAAACCCTGAAGAACGGTACAACAATGCTATATCAATTTTGTTATTGAAACTCGTCTCTACAATGTTAGGGATATACACAATAGAATATGTCAACACTGTAATATGAATGTTATAGAAACCGAATACCATTTATTAATGACATGTTACAATTACTGGAATGTATGTTCTAATATTTACCAACTATACAATGGTATAACTTAAGAAAGTTGAAAACTCTCATGTCGTCTAATGTGAAACGACTTATTATATACTAGAGGACATTGAACAGGCACACCTACATTATATACTAGAGGACATTGAAAAGGCACACCTACATTATATACTAGAGGACATTGAAAACGCCCATCTACATTATATACTAGAGGACATAGAAAACGCACACCTACATTATATACTAGAGGACATAGAAAACGCACACATACATTATATATTAGAGGACATAGAAAACGCACACCTACATTATATACTAGAGGACATAGAAAACGCGCACCTACATTATATACTAGAGGATATAGAAAACGCACATCTACATTATAATTATACTAGAGGACATTGAAAAGGCACATCTACATTATATACTAGAGGACATTGAAAAGGCACACCTACATAATATACTAGAGGACATTGAAAAGGCACATCTACATTATATACTAGAGGACATTGAAAAGACACACCTACATTATATACTAGAGGACATAGAAAACGCACACCTACATTATATATTAGAGGACATAGAAAACGCACACCTACATTATATACTAGAGGACATAGCAAACGCGCACCTACATTATATACTAGAGGACATAGAAAACGCATACCAACATTATATACTAGAGGACATAGAAAACGCACATCTACATTATAATTATACTAGAGGACATTGAAAAGGCACATCTACATTATATACTAGAGGACATTGAAAAGGCACACCTACATTATATACTAGAGGACATTGAAAAGGCACATCTACATTATATACTAGAGGACATTGAAAAGGCACACCTACATTATATACTAGAGGACATTGAAAACGCCCATCTACATTATATACTAGAGGACATAGAAAACGCACACCTACATTATATACTAGAGGACATAGAAAACGCACACCTACATTATATATTAGAGGACATAGAAAACGCACACCTACATTATTTACTAGAGGACATAGAAATCGCATACCTACATTATATACTAGAGGACATAGAAAACGCACACCTACATTATATGATTATTATTACATGAAAACGAAATACGAAGAATTCCATCAAATATATATCACATCTTTATTACAATATACAAACTGAACAACTAAAAATATTCCAAAATGTTTAGTGCATAGTGTATAAATACACATTTACTTTAGCTCGATTGCGAAACAAGTTCTTATAACTTATATTGATCACTCTCGAGACCTCATTCCTGATGGAATCCATCGCTCCGAGGGAGAGAGAAAGTAAGGGCTCCAGTGGGGCTCGAATTCGGGGCCTTTTGCATCTGAAACGAACGCGCTACTACGGCGCTACCACTGCTCTAGATATCACGACTTCCAAACTGTTTAAAACTATGTATTTATATAGTTATTGTTTTTCATGTAAAACACACTTATCCGAAGTGTGCGTTTTCTATGTCCTCTGGTATAGATTGTAGGTGCGCGTTTTCTATGTCCTCTGGTATAGATTGTAGGTGCGCGTTTTCTATGTCCTCTACTATAGATTGTAGGTGCGCGTTTTCTATGTCCTCTACTATAGATTGTAGGTGCGCGTTTTCTATGTCCTCTGGTATTTACTGTTCATTGGCCAATGCTTAGTTTGATCCTATTTTATACCAATCTAAATATTCAGTGTGTAATGCAAAACAATGAACAAACTTGTATGATTATGTATTACGATTCAATATGACATTGCTTGCACACGAATTGTCCATATTATAAGTATGTTGAAGCAAAAGGGTTGGGCCACAACTTTTGAAACTATTAGTTATGGCCCTCCTCCAAATAACTGTAATTGATGTCGCGCTCGCTTCTCATCAATGCAACCTGGGTTCGATCCTCGGAATGGGAAGTATGTGATATGGTACGGTGTTGGCCAGATCGGACAGTTGGGTTTTATCCGGGTACTCCGGTTTCCTCCCACACGAATGACCACATTTACGCTCTCATCTGCGCCAACGAGAGTGATTAATATAAGTTGTTAACGCTTGTTTCGCAATCGTTGTAAAATATATAAAGTTTAAACTTTAACAAAGTGGGTTGATATATTGTGCACATTGTTTACTAAACTTAATGATTATAGATACAAGAAATATAGATACAAGAAATATAGATACAAGAAATATAGATACACGACATATAGATACAAGAAATATAGATACAAGAAATATATAGACACGAAATATAGATACACTAAATATATAGACACGAAATATAGATACACTAAATATATAGACACGAAATATAGATACAAGAAATATAGATACAAGAAATATAGATACACGAAATATAGATACACGAAATATAGATACACGAAATATAGATACAAGAAATATAGATACAAGAAATATAGATACAAGAAATATAGATACACGAAATATAGATACACGAAATATAGATACAAGAAATATAGATACAAGAAATATACATGTATGGTCTGTTTGTATATACATGTATGATCTGTTTGTATATACACGTATGATCTGTTTGTATATACATGTATGGTCTGTTTGTATATACATGTATGATCTGTTTGTATATACACGTATGATCTGTTTGTATATACATGTATGATCTGTTTGTATATACATGTATGGTCTGTTTGTATATACATGTATGATCTGTTTGTATATACCCGTATGATCTGTTTGTATATACATGTATGATCTGTTTGTATATACATGTATGATCTGTTTGTATATACATGTATGATCTGTTTGTATATACATGTATTATCTGTTTGTATATACATGTAGTATCTGTTTGTATATACACGTATGATGTGTTTGTATATACATGTATGATCTGTTTGTATATACATGTATGATCTGTTTGTATATACACGTATGATCTGTTTGTATATACATAACTGTTTGTATATACATGTATGATCTGTTTGTATATACATGAACCAAACACAACAAACACAACAAACACAACTATGATCTGTTTGTATATACACGTATGATCTGTTTGTATATACATGTATGATCTGTTTGTATATACATGTATGATCTGTTTGTATATACATGTATGATCTGTTTGTATATACACGTATGATCTGTTTGTATATACACGTATGATCTGTTTGTATATACATGTATGATCTGTTTGTATATACATGTATGAGTTGTATAACATGTATGAAAACAAATCTGTTTGTATATACAGTATGTCTGTTTGTATATACACGTATGATCTGTTTGTATATACACGTATGATCTGTTTGTATATATACGTATGATCTGTTTGTATATACACGTATGATCTGTTTGTATATACATGTATGATATGTTTGTATATACATGTATTATGATCTTTTTGTATATACATGTATTATGATCTGTTTGTATATACACGTATGATCTGTTTGTATATACATGTATGATCTGTTTGTATATACATGTATGATATGTTTGTATATACATGTATTATGATCTGTTTGTATATACATGTATTATGATCTGTTTGTATATACATGTATGATCTGTTTGTATATACATGTATGATCTGTTTGTATATACATGTATGATCTGTTTGTATATACATGTATGATCTGTTTGTATATACATGTATTATGATCTGTTTGTATATACATGTATGATATGTTTGTATATACATGTATGATCTGTTTGTATATACACGTATGATCTGTTTGTATATACACGTATGATCTGTTTGTATATACCCGTATGATCTATTTGTATATACATGTATGATCTGTTTGTATATACATGTATGATGTGTTTGTATATACATGTATGATCTGTTTGTATATACATGTATTATGATCTGTTTGTATATACATGTATTATGATCTGTTTGTATATACATGTATTATGATCTGTTTGTATATACATGTATGATCTGTTTGTATATACATGTATGATCTGTTTGTATATACATGTATTATGATATGTTTGTATATACATGTATTATCTGTTTGTATATACATGTATGATCTATTTGTATATACATGTATGATCTGTTTGTATATACATGTATTATGATCTGTTTGTATATACATGTATGATATGTTTGTATATACATGTATTATCTGTTTGTATATACATGTATGATCTGTTTGTATATACATGTATGATCTGATACCTTCTGAATTGGAATAAATAAAACTTTGCAACACTGATATTGATTCAAGTAGTCGATGTCTGTAAGAATATTTTATAAATATTAATTTCATAATTTGTTAACTTGTTTATAATAATATAATATTATTGTCTGTTCCAACAATCCACTGCAATTTACTACAGAATTAGCCAATACGTTGAATTAAGAATGACCTACATCTCACATCGTCCTTTGATACAATTAGATTAGGCAGACAGACAACCGGTGTCATTGACTAAATACTAATGACTGTCTGGAGTTCGGCTGATCCAAAACAATGACGTCACAAATATTGTCCTCTAACGATTGAAGTCAATGGTATCTCATTTCTCACCGGAATCGTACTTACATGATTAACTAAAACACTAGATTACAATATTATGTCATTGACAAAGCATATCGTATAATTCGATATTACATGTACAACACCAGTGGAACGATTTAGTATATACAAATGTATTTCAGCTCGCCATGATTGCGAAAGAAGTTCTTACAACTTATATTAATCACTCTCAAGACATTAATCCTGGTGGAATCCGAGAGAAGAGGAATGTGGAATTTAAATACGTTGCCTAAGGGTACAATCGTAACTGTTCCATTGGTACGACCCGGCAAGATTCGAACAGATAAACTCCTGATGTCCGTTGGAAAATGTGACCGGTGTAATTTTAATTGTTAATAAATAGAAATTATAAAGTTTACGCCGATGAAAACATCACTGTTGAATACAATACAGAGTTCGGTCACTAAGCATGACGTCCATGGCTTGACCATAACAATGATCGAACTTGCATGTATATGCAGCATCCGGTGATAGGTAGACTACATTCACTAATATTGATATGCATGATGACCACTATAACATGACCTGACCGGAAGCACTTATCTATGAAGGACTTTCTCATATGGGTCCGCCTCCGTGGTCGAGTGGTTAAGGTCGCTGACTTGTATACCACTGTAACCTATCATCACTGATGGTCACGGGATCGAGCTCCGCTCAGACCGTGTCTCATTTATATGAAAAAGTTGGCAGTTTCTTACGGAGGTTGGTGCACCCAAGTACTGGTTAACCGTTGGAGCCTGCCCATGTGTTGTTAGGTAAACTGCCCGCCGGCGATATAGCCCAACATGGTGCTGATGCAGGCGTAAAACCCGAAATATAACATAACTTTCTCACATGTATCTTGTACATTATATGAATGTGTTGGCAAGCTAACGTTTGCTTGTAAAGAATTTAGTTTATACAAATTTATTTTAGCTCGATTGCGAAACAAGTTATTTCAACTTATATAAATCACCCTCGAGACCTCATTCCTGATGGAATCCATCGCCACGAGGGAGAGAGAAGAGGCAACGTGGAATTTAAATGCCTTGCCTAAGGGCACAATCGTAACGGCTCCAGTGGGGCTCGAACTCCGGACCTTTCGCACCTGAATACTACATATGTAGTGTCATTGAGCAAGGCACCTCGTGCCCATTAGTTAGTACTTGTTAGCCGATTAGGTAGGCTAAGTCTAGGCCAAGCAAGGGGTTTGTCATTAATTGAACAGTACATACATACATTCAGGGAATTACCGCATACCACAACAAAATACACCAGTTATTCTTTCGGAATGTCAGACAAGCTAATGATGAAACTTTATTTATTTTACAACGATTGCGAAGCAAGTTCTAACAACTTATATTAATCACTCTCGTTGGCGCGGATGAAAGCGTAACTGTGGTCATTCGTGTAGGAGGAAACCGGAGTACCATCTCACATACTTCCCGGTCCGAGGATCGAACCAGGGTTGCATTGGTGAGAAGCGAGCGCGCTAACCACTGCGCTAATCGGGCAGGCTGTGTTTACTATCATTCTGGATGCCGCAGGCGCACCTCTTTGTAGACGTCAACTATGCACATACACTGATTCTGAATTCAAGATACACTTTGTCCGTTTTGTCCGTATTTTCTGGACGCTAGATATACGTATACCATCTGTCTAAGGCAACATACACGAC
Organism: Archivesica marissinica; assembly: GCA_014843695.1. NCBI lineage: Eukaryota > Metazoa > Mollusca > Bivalvia > Venerida > Vesicomyidae > Archivesica > Archivesica marissinica. The sequence continues at coordinate 57,717,486 of CM026395.1, forward strand.
GACGTATACCGTATTTATAGTTGACAATGACACACATGCATTCGTCTGTATGCTATTGACACATATACCGTACTTGTAGTTGAACACGACACCAATTCACTATTCTTGATACTATTGACACGTATACCGTATTTATAGTTGACAACGACACACATGCATTCGTCTGTATGCTATTGACACTTATAGCGTATGTGTAGTTGAACACGACACCAATTCACTATTCTTGATACTATTGACACGTATACCGTATTTGTAGTTAAACACGACACCAATTCACTATTCTGGATACTATTGACACGTATGCCGTATTTGTAGTTGAACACGACACATATTCACTATTCTGGATGCTATTGACACATATACCGTACCTCTGGACAACATCATATACCACAATCAGTAAAGTTGTCTGCATGTCATGGATTTGATACGGACTTGATACGACAGCAAATCAATGCCTAACAGCTATCATTAACGACTTGTTCTGACGCAGTATAAAGACTGGAGCTGTTTCTTTCCCATCTATCAGTCACTGATTATATCAAATATACACGAACAGTTTATAGAACATACTGTCATTCAATATATGCAATATACGAGCAAGACATAGTTCAACAGTTTATAATGTAGCATGCATTTGCGCCTATTCTTTTAAAGCGACATTACATCGCACTACGCCAAACAAATGCATTGTTCTCGTATACATCCATTGTTATTACATATTCTTCCGAATACATTCGAACACAACTATCGAATCAATAAACAGTGTGTTTGTTGTCTACAAACTTTCAAAAGTGTATGTAGGATTTTATATACCGGTCATCCACGCTCCTGAATTGATATTCAGCTTGTAATTGTAGTCGAAACGCTTGCTAAACGCTTGCTAAACGCTTGCTACTGTCGCTTAGAGATAATAAATTTAACTAAGATTAGTCTACAAATAAATATGCATAGGCACAACTGTGACATATAACGGTAAATCTGTACCATAAAGCTCGTTATTAGGGATACACAGGTGTAGTACGCATGCATGTCGAACCTGTTTACATTATTTTGTTATATCAACAAACCGCGTATACGACGCTTGTTTATTAGTTGGAAATACTCAGTTTTTGAGGCAAATAGTTGGAAACAAATTATACCATATAATAGGAAATTACATTCTGTATACATTTTACTGATGTAGTGTCGCTTTAAACTGATCGAACTAATAGGAACAAGAACTTGGATGATCAAGAATCCTGTTATCCCGTTATATAATCGTTTGTTTATGATAGCGTTATTTCTGACTTACTACACATCTATTATGGACATCACTACTTGCCGAATCTTATCATTGAAGGCAAGGCGTGTGGCTAATAGGAATCGGTAACTAGTTGGCGGCTTACCAACTGGTCATATCAGAATGACGAGGTTTTAGCCGTGAAGTTTCACGATGCTCCACAATTTCATATTCAAGTCATCACAGGATACAGTTAGTTTATTTTTAGAAAGACTGACGGACATGAGTAGAGTAAACACATAGTTCCCTCCGGTGAACGCAATTAAACAGTTAATAGGGAAATACACACACGTGGCCTAGTGGTTAAGGCGTCCGCCTACGGAGCGGGAGGTCGAAGGTTCGAATCTCGTCAGGGGTTCGTTCTGATATGGCCGGTTGGTGAGCCACCAGCTAGTTTAATAATGGTTACCGATTCCTACCAGCCTGGCGTCTGGCATACAAGCATAGGGTTCGGGAAGTACTTAATATGTTCATAAAAAGAGGTGTCTCATAAGTCAGAAATGGCTGGTCCTTTAAATAGCGGTGACACTATAATAAACAAACACGTTACTTTTATTTTACACACACAGTTAGGAACGATAACATTATATAGAATGTTGTGCCAGGATGTAACTGTCTCTTTGAGGGCTTAAGGCATGCACATATAACAAATCTATATTGTGTGTGTTTACTTTTATTTATCGTCGCTACCGGTTGCCCATATGAGCGACGCCTCCTGAAGATATTAGTTATTTTAGATTTTGGAGGATAGTGCATGATACAGACAGAGACCCATTCTAGATTCTCCTCTGGTTGATTTACGTGCAAGGTGTTAAACACCGACACGAGACCTCGGATTAACGTCCCATCTGAGAGACTGTTAATTGTATTAGGGTCAGACGGGGGATCGAACCTGCGATCTCTGGATTACCAGTCCAGCATGTTACCACTGGACTACAGATCCGTCTGTTGTGATATTCTGATACATTGTAAGTTACATGTTATGCTCGTATCAAAACATATTGAGGTTTGACAAATGTGATTGCATGTCACCTAAAGATGCAACACGATTACACACGTGACAGTAGATGTGACACATTGATTCGGGTCGTGTGGCATATGCGACCACAAAGGTCACATCTGTAACGAATACGGTCATACAATAGAGTGCATGGTCTACAATATAAAATACGGTGATACTATACAGTGCATGGTCTACAATATAAAATACGGTCGTACAATACAGTGCATGGTCTACAATATAAAATACGGTCATATAATACAGTGCATGGTCTACAATATAAAATACGGTCATACTATACAGTGCATGGTCTACAATATACAATACGGTCGTACAATACAGTGCATGGTCTACAATATAAAATACGGTCATACAATACAGTGCATGGTCTACAATATAAAATACGGTCATATAATACAGTGCATAGTCTACAATATAAAATACGGTCGTACAATACAGTGCATGGTCTACAATATAAAATACGGTCATACAATACAGTGCATGGTCTACAATATAAAATACGGTCATATAATACAGTGCATGGTCTACAATATAAAATACGGTCATACTATACAGTGCATGGTCTACAATATACAATACGGTCATACAATACAGTGCATGGTCTACTATATAAAATACGGTCGTACAATACAGTGCATGGTCTACAATATAAAATACGGTGATACTATACAGTGCATGGTCTACAATATAAAATACGGTCGTACAATACAGTGCATGGTCTACAATATAAAATACGGTCATACAATACAGTGCATGGTCTACAATATAAAATACGGTCATACAATATAGTGCATGGTCTACAATATAAAATACGGTCATACAATACAGTGCATGGTCTACAATATAAAATACGGTCATACAGTACAGTGCATGGTCTACAATATAAAATTACGAAAATAGACATGCATGGTGAACAAGAATTATAAATATGAAACAATAAGTAGAAAAACTGAATACAGTAAACTGTTAGAAAATTAGTAGCTATTGAATATTCCAAGGAATCAACAGAGCTGTTCCTTGCCAATCAATAGAACTGTTCACTGCCAATCAATAGAACTGTTCCCTGCCAATCAACAGAACTGTTCCCTGCCAATCAACATAACTGTTCACTGCCAATCAACAGAACTGTTCACTGCCAATCAACAGAACTGTTCCCTGTCAATCAACATAACTGTTCCCTGCCAATCAACATAGCTGTTCCCTGCCAATCAACAGAACTGTTCCCTGTCAATCAACATAACTGTTCCCTGCCAATGAACAGAACTATTCCATGCCAATCAATAGAATTGTTCCCTGCCAATGAACAGAACTCTTCCCTGCCAATGAACAGAACTCTTCCCTGCCAATCAACAGACCTGTTCCCTGCCAATCAACAGAACTGTTCCCTGTAAATCAATAGAACTGATCCCTGCCAATCAATATAACTGTTCCTTGCTAATCAACAGAAATGTTCCCTGCCAGTCAACATACCTGTTCCCTGCCAATCAACAGACCTGTTCCCTGCCAATCAACAGAACTGTTCCCTGCCAATCAACTGAACTGTTCCCTGCCAATCAACAGAACTGTTCCCTGCCAATCAACAGAACTGTTCCCTGCCAATCAATAGAACTGTTCCTTGCTAATCAACATAAATGTTCACTGCCAATCACTTGTCGTTATTCCAGTAGAAAAAGTAAATATGAATATGAACACGATTTCTTATTGTAAAAGTATCGACACTCCTGTTAATGTGTAACCTGGGGAGAGTGCTATAGAGTGCTAGAGGGTATTCAGGGATCGCATGTTCGATCCCCTGTCTGATCCTAATAAAATGCACAGTATTTCAGATGGGACTTTAAACCGAGGTCTTGTGTCGTTGCTTTACACCGTCCACGTAAAAGAACCAGAGGAGACTCTGGAATGGGTCTCTGTCTGTATCATTGCACTATCTTCAAACAATCTAAAAATGAATAATCTCTTCAGGAGGCGTCGCTCTTCTGGGCAACCGGTAGCGACGATAAATACACGTAAAACACACACATTCATTTTTATATATGTTTCAGCATTTTTATCAAATGCTTTACTTGTGCAAAATAGTGTCGACGCTAAAATTCGTATTGTGCAATGTGTTTGTTTGTTTTCAGGTTTGAGCGTTTCAAATTACTTCTGGACAATACAGTGTGATACTGGATGTCAGTGAATAGGCAGCGGTGTTTAGACAATTATTCCATGACATGAGAACATATAAAGCTGCGTACAATAACGTTGATCGGATATACGGAAATGGTCTGTCTTGAAATAATGAATATTAATAAAGACCGATGCGAAAGTTAAAATGAAAACGACGCTACCCGTTTGACACCAATGCACCGCCGAGAGGTAGACTATTGTGTGACAGAAACACAATTGAGAAGCAACAAAATACAAGCTAGAGATGAGAACAGATACAAACCAAATACCGGATAATGAATAATATGACATAATGTATGCTTGAGATATAGAGAATATTTGTAACACCACCCATGCACATACACATTTCGGTGATCACTCGATGAAAGAAATCCCATGCTACACTAATAATTTGCCATACACACAGATTGTCTTTTTCTTTATGATTTCCAATGATTTTGGCTAATATAATATTTGTTATAACATTTAATTCATTTTAACTACCCCTGTCGGGAGCCTCACTACAAGACACAACCGCACAACCACGTACGTTAATCTGAACGTCCGTAACAAGAACTAGTTCTGGTATAATTTTTAAGTTAATTCTGTTTGCTGTCAAAATTAAAAACTACAGATAAAAACAAATTCATTTAGAATACTAGTATATTACTTTATAATTAATTGTTCATGATTGTCAGAAAATACCTAACATACACAAGTACACCCAACCGCGGAGGAATACGAAACTCAAGTAGTAACAGAGAAAATGCCATTGTCCACTGTTTGAATACAGTGAAAGATAGCATTTTCTTTCACCGATAAAACTCAATCATTCATTGGACAGCATAAAAGAAAAGAATGGATGTGGAATTGACGTGGCATGTGGAATCACAATAGCATTATAAGATACACAATGATCACAATAACAATAGAAACCAACGTGAACGATCAAAAGTATGCGATAAGGAACCATTGATACACGTTATCATTGCATGACACCAGCAATGTCCGTTAAATCGAAGCTGAAGTCCTTGCAAGAGGAACTAAAAACCTTTTCATTTTGGAAAGCAGTCAGATGTGAATTTCTTGTAACACTGATTTACGTATTTATTGGCTGTGGTTCGTGGACGGACATGCAACCATCACAAGACTCGTACCTTAAAGTGGCCTTGACCTTTGGCCTAGCACAAGCAACATTGATGCAATGTGTAGGTCATATAAGCGGAGCTCAAATGAACCCTGCGATAACACTATCGATGTTGGCAACCGGGAAGATAGGAATAGCAAGATCACTGTGTTATATTATCGCTCAAGGTCTTGGTGCCATTGCAGGAGCCGGTATCTTGTATGGCTCCACTCCAAGAAAATACCACGGCTCCCTTGGAGTGACATTTATTCAGCAGGATGTGAAACCAGGTCAAGCATTTGCTGTGGAGTTCATGGTTACGTTTGTGCTAGTGTTCACTTACGTTGCAAACTTGGAACCAAAGCGAGTGGACATGGGTTCAAGGTCACTCTCCGTCGGGCTGGCTGTTGTGCTGGGACATCTATTTGCAGTAAGTAATTTTCAACTGTGATGTATACTTAGACCATTGTTTCTCTATCTTAAAGTGACATTACATCGCAAAAGGCAAAACATACATTTGTTCACGTATACATTCAAATTGCTACTACAAATTCTTCAGAATACATTCGAACACTAACATTGAATCAATAAACAATGTTTTGTGATTTACCTTTCAATAGTGAAAGTAGGATTTCATAACGGTCATCCACGCTCCTGAATTGACGTTTATTTGTAATTGGAGTCAATACTAAACGCGTGATACTGTCGTTCAGAGATAATTTAACTAAGATTAGTCTACAAATAAATATGCAAGGCACAACTGTGAGATATAACGGTAAGTAGGTCAGTGGAGTGGACATGGGTTCAAGGTCACTCTCCGTCGGGCTAGCTGTTGTGCTTGGACATCTGTTTGCAGTAGGTTTGTTTTTAATATTTAAGAAATAATAAGTATCAACCGTGGTATATCGCAGAATAACCCGAGTTTGAAGTTCTTATGCGTAGAAATATATCACCAAGGCCTGATTGATATATTTCTACGCATAAGAACGACAAACGATTTCGATACTAACACGACTTGCTTCTAATAATTTTAGACGAGAATCAAAGGAGTATTTTCTTCAAACGCGCTGCATTTGGCTTTCGAAATGTCCTCCCGCGTAAAGGGGTGATGACGTTATTTTTTATGGAAAATATCAATCTAGTGCATAAATGAACAAAAGTTGTAACTGATCAATAATTTTATTTATTTTGTCAAATAAAACTGTACACAATAGTAACTGAAACGTTACTTAACAGAAAAACAAGACGGACACGAGATTATCTGATACTAAAAATAGCTCACTACCGCGAATTCCCACGGTAGTATTTACAAACATCACGTGACTTTCATTCATAAAACTTTACACGCATTGTATAAATGGAATAGCCAAAACACGGTGCGCGCGCAGCATAGTTCAAGGTAGGTATATCGCAGAATAGCCCGAGGTAGATTTTACTCTACAAGTATGTATGTTATTAGCTGGGTCGTGTTAGCATAATTGATATTTGTCTCATTCCTTCCATATTTAGTTGTGAGATCATTGCATCAGATGTCATTGCTTGAAGTTATCTCACAAGTCATTGCAATAATAACGATATTGAATCAGAATATCATTTTATCTTGATAATATTATGTCCAATGTACAATGAAATACGATTAAATTATTTAGGCAGAACAAGTTGGCCTATCTTGAATAAATATGTTACTCTTATGAAAAGTAAGAAAAGTAAAATATTAATAAATACTGCTATATATATTAAGAATGCATTTAAACTAAGAACAAATCATATGAAAACTGTACGTGACTAACAATAATGAATGTATATGTATGCTATCATATTAATATGTATTATCACAAAAAGACAAATTGGTTTCGCTCTGCCAATATAGCTTCTTAGCTGGTTTATCGTTGCTTTAAGCAACACGATGTCAACCTATTATTAATGTAATGTGTGTATATTACATTTTGTTTCTCATGCCATGTATACTATTATGTATTGCCGATTTTGCAATAACACATATTGTATTGGTAACCATGAAAGTATATTATCATAGTGAAATGTGTTCGCACCTCATTCACACACACATATCCGTTATACTGCATTGATCATGCTAAACTAGCGAACATATCTGAATAGCCATACTAATATGGCTTCATGAATGAATCTTCGAGATCTAATTTCTGAAGGAATCCATCGTCACGAGGGCAAGTGAAGGACAATGTGGATTTAATTGTCTTTCCTAATGACGCTACTTCCATGGTCCTGGTGATGTTCGAACTCACATCTCTCGATTACGGCGTGTAAGCAGTATCCATCATACCACGAACATCTGTTATTCAACATACACGTGTGTTTGTTTATTATAGTGGCACCCCTATTTAAAGGGCCAGCCATTTCTGACTTATGATACACCTCTTTTTATGAACATCAGTACTTCCCGAATCATACTTATGCTTCTATGTCAGGCGCCAGGCTGGTAGGCAATCGGTAATCATTATTTAACTAGCTGGCGGCTCATTAACCGGCCATATCAGAACGAACCCATAATGAGGTTCGAACCTTCGACCTTCTGCTCCGTAGGCGGACGCCTTAACCATTAGGCCACAGAGACATACATGTATTTTGTCCTGGACAGTTATCGCAATTCGACATATAAGTGTACGTGTGCAGATAGAGGCATTATAAAGACTGAGCAGTTATAACGTTCCTCTCCCAAATCTTTGCAAAGCAAATACAAGAACTGAATTAGAACTATTTACTTTGAGTCTGGGGAGCACACACGTACTTCGAGTACTTTACTTTGAGTCTGGGGAGCACACACACGTACTTCGAGTAATTTACTTTGAGTCTGGGGAGCACACACACGTACTTCGAGTAATTTACTTTGAGTCTGGGGAGCATACACCTACTTCGAGTAATTTACTTTGATTCTGAGGAGCACACACGTACTTCGAGTATATTACTTTGATTCTGGGGAGCATACACGTACTTCGAGTAATTTACTTTGAGTCTGGGGAGCATACACCTACTTCGAGTAATTTACTTTGATTCTGGGGAGCACACACACGTACTTCGAGTAATTTACTTTGAGTCTGGGGAGCACACACGTACTTCGAGTAATTTACTTTGAGTCTGGGGAGCATACACCTACTTCGAGTAATTTTACTTTGATTCTGGGGAGCACACATACGTACTTCGAGTAATTTACTTTGAGTCTGGGGAGCATTCACGTACTTCCGAGTAATTTACTTTGATTCTGGGGAGCATTCACGTACTTCGAGTAAGATTATCATACATAACTGTTTCATTCACACTTGGATACATGTTGTCTAACTGATATGCAACTCCGTTTGCAGGGTATTGTGTCTTATGTACAACAACACACTCATTTCGATTGCTTGCACAACATTACATGGATTATGTATGTTATTTAAACCATCGACTGTATGTGGCGTTTATTACACGCAGTTGTTGAGCAATACAATTAATTTACATATTATTTTCTACTAACTCCGATGACAGTTGTGAGCAAAGAAAACACCAGTATTGCTTCAGATCGAATTGCTTAATTAATTAATTAATTAATTAATTACATGCTTAACTTCTTCACCGCAACTGCATGTATCTTGGATCTCACCATTCTAATCCAAACATTACTATTGAATACTGTCACGTGATAATGGTATCAAACTGACTTTAGGAAGGTCGGCGTGTGTGTTTTGCGTTTATTTATTGTCAACGGTTGCCCATATGAGCGACAGCTCTTGAAGAGATTTGTTATTTTAGATTTTTTGGAGGATAGTGCAATGATACAGACAGATACCATTTCCCGAATCTCCTCTGGTTCTTTTACCTCGGTCCCAACTGAAATACTATTAATTGTATTATGGTTAGACGGGGGTATCGAACCTGCGATCATGGATTATCAATCGAACATATTAACAAATGGACTACAGATCCGTCTGTGAGTAAGTTCTGTTACCCACCAGTGCCTCACATACTCGCAGGAAGTGCAATTTATGTCTTCATCAACCAATGAAAAATGAAAAAGAATTTTTTTTAACTCGACTTTACTATCGGGAACATCGTTACTGAAATTATACGATCGATTGATCTACACTTCGATTTCTGTTCGGTGAACACCTCAGATCAACCATTCTGTCATATAAGCCATAAGATTTACAGCTGCTTGTCTGAAGGCTACACGTAAATCTCCTGATCAAATAAAGTGGAAGACAGGACGTACATTATTAAATAAAAAGTATCCTGGTAAATACCCCTATTCAATTACGTATGGAAATATAAGTATCCTGGTAAATACCCCTATTCAATTACGTATGGAAATATAAGTATCCTGGTAAATACCCCTATTCAATTACGTATGGAAATATAAGGTCGAACTCTGCTTGACGACATTTATTTCTTCTGCGAATACTTAGTTCAAACACTTTCAAGGAATGTGTATGCTGAAAGCAAATTGTTCTGCTAGTTGCTATTTTCTGCGCAGGGCAAAAACCTAGACGAGCACGTTGCTATTCATCGATATACCACGATACTGTTACACATTATTCCACAGATCACTGACAGCAAGAAGTGGACGTGGAAGTGTGATAGCGCAGTGGTAGCGCGTTCGCTTCTGGTGCGAAAGGTCTGGAATTCGAGCCTCGCTGGAGCCGGAATGTGCCATTAGGCAAGACATTTAAATTCCACGTTGCCTCTTCTCTCTCCCTCGTGCCGATGGATTCCATCAAGAATGAGGTCTCGAGAGTGATTAATATAAGTTGTAAGAACTTGTTTCGCAATCGAGCTAAAATAAATTTGTATAATTTCAATCTCATTGTTCCTTACTATTATTTCTGTCTCTTCTTAATAGTCGTGTGCTTAATGTGTATTCTACACCTATTCATTTATAACAAATATACTTATATCGTATTAGTATATAAAGTAAACACACTTAAACATTATGACACTACATTTATGTACATGTAATGTAAAAGGACTGGCATCCAGGGAAAAACATATCAACATTTTTGACGGTATACAATATGTCTTCTGCAAGAGTTGCACTGTAATATAAGAGAATACTGATATTGAAACTTGGCAAAAGAGAGTGGCACAATGATATATATATATATATATATATATATATATATATATAAGTGGAGGTAGTAGTATTAGCAAAGGTATTGGTATTTTTATCAACTGTGATAGGTCATATAAAATCACAGATTATAAAGAAATAGTTAAAGGCCGTTCTTTTACCAAAAGTTTATGGACCAAATTATGAAGATAAAGATTTCTCTGATATAATTATTAGGAAAAGAAATAACAGAAAATAACAGTGAAACACTAATAATTGGCGGAGAATTTAATGTTGTGCTATATTTTGACTTAGATAAACTAAATGGAAGACTATATACAAATAAACAAAACTCACAGCAGTTAAATAAAATAGTTGAAAACAATGACCTACATGATATTTGGCGAATAGCAAACCCTTTAACTAAGAAATATAGTTGGCATTCAAATACTAAACCGCCAATTTTATGTAGATTGGACTACTTTCTAGTAAGCCAGAACATATTAAACGTAATCTCCAGTTGCAATATTACAATGAGCTATAGATCGGATCATTCAATAGTTAACTTAAAAATAGATACAATGAAACAGGAAAGGGGAGCAGGATATTTTAAACTTAATAACAGTATGATATTGAATACAGGTAACATACGAAATGCATCAATACGTTTCTCTGTAAAACATAAAAAAGGAAAATATAGAGGAACACTCACGATTTGAAACTAGCATTAAAAAGCTAGATTTAGAACTAATTAACTCTCCTATAAGTGAAACAATTTTAAATGAACTGAATGAACAAAACCGCAATCTGAACCAGTTACTAGACGAAAACGAAAAGGTATTATACTGCGAACAAAAGCAGAATGGGTAGGAAGGAAGACGGAATAATATTCTTTTCGGATTTCGAAAAGGCCTTTGACAGCATTGACTACACATTCATTGTTAAATGTTTAGAATATTTTAATTTTGGAAAATCACTAATCAGGTGGATATTCAGTTGGATATTCAGAATATTGTAATATTGAAAAAGGTGTTCGACAAGGTTGTCCTCTTTCACCATATCTCTTTATTATAGGTATAGAAATGCTATCACAATCTATAGATAGAAATGAGAACATAAAAGGAATCAAACATTCAAATACAGAAATAAAACACACTCTCTTTGCATAATTTAATTACAACAATAAACAAGTTTAGTAACATTTCAGGCTTAGGACTAAATATTATATATATATTAAACATCATCTCCTTTACCTCTCTCTCTCTCCCCGCTTTATGTACACTTCTGACATCATCTCCTTTACCTCTCTCTCCCCCCCCCGCTTTATGTACACTTCTGACATCATCTCCTTTATCTCTCTCTCCCCCCGCTGTATGTACACTTCTGACATTATCTCCTTTACCCCCTCTCTCTCCCCCGCTGTATGTACACTTCTGACATCATCCCCTTTACCTCTCTCTCTATCCCGATGTATGTACACTTCTGACATCATCTCCTTTACCTCTCTCTCTCCCAGCTTTATGTACACTTCTGATATCATCTCTTTAGGCCATAATAAAATATTTCCTAGATTTTCATCCCCGCCCGCCCCCGTTTTTAGGGCCCGCCCCGATTTTTTTTATTACTATTTGAAAAAAAAAAAAAAAAAATCTTGTCAAAACACCATTTTATCAGCATAAATATCGATATCCTGAAAATATAAAATAAAAAATAAAATTTCACCCCCCGCCCCCATTTTCAAAAAAATTTGGATGAAAATCTAGGATTTATTTTATTATGGCC
>CM026395.1:57738631-57773205 GCA_014843695.1 Archivesica marissinica
GTGTGTGTTTTACGTTTATTTATCGTCGCTACCGGTTGCCCTTTTAACGACGCCTCCTGAAGAGATTAGTCATTTTAGATTTTGGAGGATATTGCAATGATACAGACAGAGACCCATTACAGTCTCCTCTGGTTCTTTTACGTGCACGCTGTAAAGCACCGACACGAGACTTCGGTTTAACGTCCCATCTGAAAGACTTAATTTTATTATGGTCAGACGGGGATCGAACCTGCGATCCCTGGATTACCAGTCCAGCGTTTTACCACTGGACTACATATCCGTCTGTGTTGATCCGGCGAACCATGTGGGCGAGCATTATTCCACTGTGCCGTGTAACAATTAAATGGTGTAGGAATGTTGGGAATGATGCAAGGGAGACGATCCATGTTTACATAACATGCTTGGATTGTATGGCTTATTGTCCTTATATATGTAAATAGAGCAGTGAATGCACGTGTTAGATTAGCCTGGGAACAGGCGTCGATATATTTTGCTGGTCAGTCAAATAAATATATTTTAACACCGAGACTATTAATTGGGCTGTATTGAGTTTCTGATAATGTCATTTTGCCAGAAGCTAAAAAGTGAAAACTCAGGCTAGTGTTAGATATGAACACGCAGATAATGTGCGGGAATCTGTAAATAAAAACAGGTATGTATGTGTTCTTTTATAGCACAGGCAATATTTGAATACGATTTAAAAGTAAAGTGTCACAATTGCTAATGTCATAGTTGATAAATTATTGCTGTTTTTTTTACCTGTCTCAATCAATAATTTACTGGTGGTTCAACCTATTGTCAATGTGGGGAGATTATGAACACAATTGTGCTATTCGTGTGACCCCACTGGGGAATTGGTTCCGGGTCGTTGTACCCTAGAAAAGTAGTTTTTACAATCAAGCAGACCATAATTTGATGATGTTTTACTGTAGAACCAGAGACTGTTTGCATTTCTTACTGTGATTGTGGTGCATCTGTGGCATTTGTGCTCATCTAAAGAAGACTTTTTGTGCATTTATTTCAGTACTACTTGCTCCCGCGCATTGATGAGTAAACAGCCCTACATGACAGCTAGGATTCCTACGCGCTCCATTTTTAACCGGTGTTTGTTTACATTTGAAAATTGTGAAAAACTTTGATTGTGATGCCATGACTTACTTGTGTCTAACAGCAAGCAGCAGCCCTGGAGTTTACAGAACTGCATGCGGTAAATGTCGATTCTTGTTTGGAACTGAGCATGCCATAGCGCGAAGAAGGAGTAATATTCAGTGGTGTGCATCCTATAAATAACAGGCAGAATTGGTGTTATATTTGAATAAATCAGGAAGTTTTGGACCCACAAACATGAAACTTCACACACAAGTAGCTGGTTGGTGTAGAAATCAGAATTGAAGAGGATTTTATCATGGTGAATAAAATTTAAATTTTATTTGAAATTTGAAATTAAAATTTTAAGTTTACATATTTGAAGAGGATAGGAGTTGTTTCCCTTGGACCAGATACTATGAATATCATTTAGTGTCGTCTGCAATTCGGCACAGACAATATCTAGCAACAATGATGCAAGTGTGACAATTTCAACATTAACAATTTAATTTTTAATTTAATTTTTTTTTAAAAATTAAAACAAATTCACTTTATTTTAAAACCATTAGATAGTCGTGTTTACTGTTTTTCTTAGGTATGGAGGCATTTTCCATGAGTGACACATGAATGAACCATGTTTATGATCAACATATTGCCCCATAATGGTGAATGCTTGGTAGGTGGGGGGGGGTATGGAAGCATGAACACTAATTGCAGCTATCTTTTATATCTCAATGTTAGGCTCCTCCTTTTCGGTTGGCTCCAGCCCATTAAGGCATTATCAGACATTCTGCCATGAATGTCACTGGAGCTGTTTAAGGATTTCTAATACACTGTTTTTCAATAGTGTTGCTTTATTCTGCCATGGCAATATATAGGTGTGTTAAAATCCAATATCATCAAGTTGACCCAACTTATATTCGTCCGCAAGCCGAGGACAGGAATTCCGAAAGCGATGGTATTATCTCGCATTTGCGCTCTATTTGTGTGCCGCATGTATTGTAGTATTGTCTTTTTATCTTTTGTTTATGGTTTTCCCGGTTCTAGGTTTCTAGGTTATCAAGATGTACCTGGAGGATTTCGGTGACAACGTGTGTGTGGGTCCAATGATTTCCGAGATGTCTTTCAATGAATTGTTCATGTGAATTTTTTCCAAAGCCAGCACTCATGCAAAGTTCTCTGGGCTGTTGCTTTCTTTCGGCGTTATTGACAAGAGTTGCCTGACTGAATGATTTACTACATATATGTGTTGCAATCCTGCTGGCAACACTCACTCAATCTAAATTTCATAATGGTTTTAAGCCGTATCATGTCATTGACCGTCAATATCAGTATCTGTATACCGTGTGTTGGAAGACATTGTACCACCAGCCGCCTACTCCACCTGTACCAGAGTAGTCGAATCATCCATGTGGACAGTAGCTACAGTTCCCCCAAAGCACTGACATTGTAGCTGCACTGTTGGAAGGTAAGAGGTAAGTGTAACACTGATGTGATATCAAAAGCACCTATTTTGCATAGAAAAGTGTTTTTTTCTCAATATAATAACCCAAAGGCTAAGCAAATCTTCATAATTATATTCCTGTCCTCTTTAATGAAAACGTACACTACCTGGCTGTCATTATGCACCAGAATTCATGAAAATCTATAAAGTACTTTTGAAATGGTAGCACCTTCTGTAAAGCCAGTGAATGCTCGATATGTACATTTCCGAGCTACGAAGACTGGACAATTTGTCTTTTTTTTTAATGAATCCTATATCATAGTGAATCGACCGAAATATCTTCTTGTAGTGTTTTGTTTCTCGTAATATACGTAAAAGCTTGAATAACTATCAAATTGAAGGTTTGCAAAACTATTAGTGCATATATACGTGTGACCCCACTGGGGAATTGGTTCCGGGTCGTTGTAGCCTAGAAAGTAGTTTTTACAATCAAGCAGACCATAATTTGATGTTTTACTGTAGAACCAGAGACTGTTTGCATTTCTTACTGTGATTGTGGTGCATCTGTGGCATTTGTGCTCATCTAAAGAAGACTTTTTGTGCATTTATTTCAGTACTACTTGCTCCAGCGCATTGATGAGTAAACAGCCCTACATGACAGCTAGGATTCCTACGTGCTCCATTTTTAACCGGTGTTTGTTTACATTTGAAAATTGTGAAAAACTTTGATGGTGATGCCATGACTTACTTGTGTCTAACAGCAAGCAGCAGCCCTGGAGTTTACCGAACTGCATGCGGTAAATGTCGATTCTTGTTTGGAACTGAGAATTTGACTGACAGTTGATCGATTTACTATAGCGCGAAGAAGGAGAAAATACAGTGGTGTGCATCCTATAATTAACAGGCAGAATTGTTGTTATATTTGAATAAATCAGGAAGTTTTGGACCCACAGACATGAAACTTCACACACAAGTAGCTGGTTGGTGTAGAAATCAGAATTGAAGAGGATTTTATCATGGTGAGTAAAATTTATTTGAAATTAAAATTTTACATATTTAAAGAGGATAGGAGTTGTTTCCCTTGGACCAGATGCTATGAATAGCATTTAGTGTCGTTTGCAATTCGGCAGACAATATCTAGCAACAATGATGCAAGTGTGACAATTTCAACATTAATTTTTTTAAATGAAAAAATTTTCTTTTTATTTTAAAACCATTAGATAGTCGTTGTTTACTGTGTTTCTTAGGTATGGAGGCATTTTCCATGAGTGACACATGAATGAACCATGTTTATGATCAACATATTGCCCCATAATGGTGAATGCAGTGTGGGGGGGAATGGAATCATGTGAACACTAATTGCAGCTATCTTTTATTTCTCAATTTTAGGCTCCTCCTTTTCGGTTGGCTCCAGCCCATTAACCCATTCAACACCAAGTAACTCACATGGACTGGTCCATGATATTCATAAACCAATAAATGAATCAGAAAATCACATTTGGACAAGTTCATTTATCAAAATGGGTAATTATGTCTAAAAATAGTCATATCACTGGCAAAAAGTGCAGATCCTGATGAGACGGCTCATCTGGATCTACACTTTTTGTAAGCCTATTTAGAGGTCTGTGGTGTTGAAAGGGTTAAGGCATTATCAGACATTCTGCCACTGGAGCTGTTTAAGGATATCTAATAAACCGTTTTTCAATAGTGTTGCTTTATTCTGCCATGGCAGTATATAGGTGGGTTAAAGCCAAGATCATCAAGTTAACCCAACTTATATTCGTCCGCAAGCCGAGGACAGGAATTCCGAAAGCGATGGTATTATCTCGCATTTGCGCTCTATTTGTGTGACACCATGTATTGTATTTTTATCTTTTGTTTATGCTTTTCCCGGTTCTAGGTTTCTAGGTTGTCAAGATGTACCTGGAGGATTTCGGTTACGTGTGTGTATGTGTGTCCAATGATTTCCGAGATGTCTCAATGAATTGTTCATGTGATTTTTTTCCAAATCCAGCACTCGTGCAAAGTTCTCTGGGCGATTGCTTTCTTTCGGCATTGTTGACAAGAGTTGTCTGACTGAATGTTTTACTACATGCATGTATGTGTTGAATTCTTACTGGCAACACTCACTCAATCTAAATTTCATAATGGTTTTAAGCCGTATCATGTCATTGTCCGTCAATTTCAGCTGCTGTATACCGTGTGTGGGAAGACATTTTAGCACCAGCCGCCTACTCCACCTGTACCAGAGTAGTCAAATCATCCATGTGGACAGTAGCTACAGTTCCCCCAAAGCACTGACCCTGTAGCTGCACTGTTGGAAGGTAAGAGGTAAGTGTAACACTGATGTGATATCAAAAGCTCCTATTTTGCATAGAAAAGTGTCTTTCTCTCAATATAATAACCCAAAGGCCAAGCAAATCTTCATAATTAGATTCCTGTCCTCTTTAATGAAAATGTACACTACCTGGCTGTCATTATGCACCAGAATTCATGAAAATCTATGAAGTACTTTTGAAATGGTAGCACCTTCTGTAAAGCCAGTGAATTGCTCGATATGTACATTTCCGAGCTACTAAGACTGGACAATTTGTCTTTTTTTAATGAATCCTATATCATAGTGAATCGACCGAGATATCTTCTTGTAGTGTTTTGTTTCTCGTAATATACGTAAAAGCTTGAATAACTAGCAAATTGAAGGTTTGCAAAACTGTTAGTGCATATATACGTGTGACCCCACTGGGGAATTGGTTCCGGGTCGTTGTAGCCTAGAAAGTAGTCTTTACAATCAAGCAGACCATAATTTGATGATGTTTTACTGTAGAACCAGAGACTGTTTGCATTTCTTACTGTGATTGTGGTGCATCTGTGGCATTTGTGCTCATCTAAAGAAGACTTTTTGTGCATTTATTTCAGTACTACTTGCTCCAGCGCATTGATGAGTAAACAGCCCTACATGACAGCTAGGATCCATACGTGCTCCATTTTTAACCGGTGTTTGTTTACATTTGAAAATTGTGAAAAACTTTGATGGTGATGCCATGACTTACTTGTGTCTAACAGCAAGCAGCAGCCCTGGAGTTTACAGAACTGCATGCGGTAAATATTGATTTGACTGTGACAGTTGATCGATTTACTATAGCGCGAAGAAGGAGAAAATACAGTGGTGTGCATCCAGTTGCCCACCAAGCAAATGAAAAGTAGGACATTTGCCCACCAAAATATTTATATAAAAAATATTTTTGATATTTATCCTAAATATTTATACATAATGTCTTGATAGTTTACATGGATCAGTGCATGGCTTCTTGGCACCTGTGTGGGGAGTCATGGCTTCCTTACAAAATTTAGCATTGAGGGGATCAGTACATGGCTTCTTGGCACCTCTGAGGGAAGTCATGGCTTCCTTCATGTTAGTATATATAGCAGGACAGAGTATGGTTGGCAATTTACAACTGCTGTGTCAGTCCTCCACTTGGTACATGGATGGTACCTTCAGCGTAACCCCTCACATATACAGTCAGCTGTATGTCATCCGTATATTTGTAATGAAAGTAATTTTTGAGCATTTTATGCTTGTAAGCTTGGTATATAAGTTATTTGCCTTTGTTTGTAATAAAAGTCGTTTTCAAGCACTTTATGCTTGTAAGATTGTAAACTAAGTTGTTTGTATTATATATTATTTATATATTATTTATACAACTTTGGTGGGCAACTGTCCGGTGGGCAATTGTCCATTTCATTTGCTTGGTGGGCAACTGTCCATTTCATTTGCTTGGTGGGCAACTGTCCATTTCATTTGCTTGGTGGGCAACTGTCCGTACACCGATGCGACCACAACATTGTTTATTGAAACATCCTGGGGCAATTTCTTTTGTATTGGAAGATGACATCGTCTTCAATTGTGAAAACGCCCATAAATGTACATAGAATAACAATAACTGAATGAATTGTCATATTTGCATGGCCTTACAGGAAGAAGATGACGTTTAGTAATTTAAAAGTAGCTTAATTTGGCATTTCTTATAAGAGTTTGAGTGAGTAGTTTTTAATAGAATTATACCGATTATTCGAACACCTTGCTGACCGGATATTCGGATAGTGAAATCGCTATTTGTTGCCATCCCTACTAAATAGACATAAATACAAGAGAAAAATCCTTCACATTTCACTTTATTCAAGATTACAAATATTCCAAACATGATTTAGACAACAAGTTTATTGAAACATATCCTACAATGTAAATGGTTGGAATTTATGATGAAAAGATGTACATGTGGTTCAAATGTCACGACTGAGGATTAACTTCAGTAGATCAGAAGGCTATGATCAATGAATGCAAGCATTTATGAAGAAATATACACACAGGCTGTAGCTACACACAGCATGTAGCTTCACACAGCCTGTAGCTACACACAGCCTGTAGCTTCACACAGCCTGTAGCTTCACACAGCCTGTAGCTACACACAGCCTGTAGCTACACACAGCCTGTAGCTACACACAGCCTGTAGTTACACACAGCCTGTAGTTACACACAGCCTGTAGCTACACACAGCCTGTAGCTACACACAGCCTGTAGTTACACACAGCCTGTAGCTTCACACAGCCTGTAGTTACACACAGCCTGTAGCTACACACAGCCTGTAGTTACACACAGCCTGTAGCTACACACAGCCTGTAGTTACACACAGCCTGTAGCTTCACACAGCCTGTAATAGGTGCCTCATGATAAATAAAATCAGAGTAGACAGACGGGTTCCGGCTGAATATGTAGCTAGCCGGGTACAAGTCGGTCAGCCTGGTTGTTCCAGCTGAATATGTAGTTAGCCAGGTACAAGTCAGTCAGCCTGGTTGTTCCGGCTGAATATGTAGCTAGCCGGGTACAAGTCGGTCAGCCTGGTTGTTCCGGCTGAATATGTAGTTAGCCAGGTACAAGTCGGTCAGCCTGGTTGTTATACAGAGATGTACAGTTAAACAGTGCAGTCTCAGGGTTCAGGGCTTTAAGCTAATCAAGCAATTCCCCAACAATGTATTACTTTTAACATTTGGAGCATTGGAACATACCATCTGATGTATTTGAAACAGTCTACAAGCATTCACACTTCTGTAACTAATGTGAACAAACTCGCAGTCAACCTATGGATTGCAAAGAATGGTAAAGTGAAACCAGGTCAGTTGCCTCAATGTAAACACAGCCTACACCAGCATATCCTCAGGCAAACAACATACTAAATATTGAACATTTTTCGTAAAGAAATGATGTGATGTGTGCTAACATACAATGTAGATATGGCTACACCATTCAGACATATTTAATGTTAACATGTACACGAGTATATATGTAACTAGTGTATGTATATGCATTAAAAAATGATGGGAGTTGTAGAACCTTGTTATAACGACAACTTTACACATTTAGTAAATACCCTCAAAATGATGGGAGTTGTAGAACCTTGTTATAACGACAACTTTACACATTTAGTAAATACCCTCAAAATGATGGGAGTTGTAGAACCTTGTTATAACGACAACTTTACACATTTAGTAAATACCCTCAAAATGATGGGAGTTGTAGAACCTTGTTATAACGACAACTTTACACATTTAGTAAATACCCTCAAAATGATGGGAGTTGTAGAACCTTGTTATAACCACAACTTTACACATTTAGTAAATACCCTCAAAATGATGGGAGTTGTAGAACCTTGTTATAACGACAACTTTACACATTTAGTAAATACCCTCAAAATGATGGGAGTTGTAGAACCTTGTTATAACGACAACTTTACACATTTAGTAAATACCCTCAAAATGATGGGAGTTGTAGAACCTTGTTATAACCACAACTTTACACATTTAGTAAATACCCTCAAAATGATGGGAGTTGTAGAACCTTGTTATAACGACAACTTTACACATTTAGTAAATACCCTCAAAATGATGGGAGTTGTAGAACCTTGTTATAACGACAACTTTACACATTTAGTAAATACCCTCATAGACAAATGCAACACCAAATACAATCCACATGTACCATAGCTTTGTTTATTGGGCGATTTAATTAATATGTTATGTTATATGTCGGGTTTTATGCCTGCATCAGCACCATTTTGGGCTATATTGCCGGCGGGCAGTTTACCTAACAACACCTTTCCTGGGCAGGTTCCAGCGGTTAACCAGTACTTGGGTGCACCAACCTCGTTAAGAAACTGCCAACTTTTTCATATAAATGAGACACGACCTGAGCGGGACTCAAACCAGTGACCATCAGTGATGATAGGTTACAGTGGTATACAAGTCAGCGACCTTAACCACTCGACCACGGAGGCGGACTATTTAATATGTAAAAGCTGCCATAAACAGGTGTCCTACAACCAAATCTACAGACCATAGGCTTTCAAACAACCAGATCTATAGACCATAGGCTTTCCTACAACCAGATCTACAGACCATAGGCTTTCCTACAACCAGATCTATAGACTGTAGGCTTTCCTACAACCAGATCTATAGACTGTAGGCTTTCAAACAACCAGATCTACAGACTGTAGGCTTTCCTACTACCGGATCTATAGACCATAGGCTTTCAAACAACCAGATCTATAGACTGTAGGCTTTCCTACTACCGGATCTATAGACCATAGGCTTTCCTACAACCAGATCTACAGACCATAGGCTTTCCTACAACCAGATCTACAGACTGTATGCTGTCCTACAACCAGATCTATAGACCATAGGCTTTCCTACAACCAGATCTATAGACTGTAGGCTTTCCTACTACCGGATCTACAGACTGTAGGCTGTCCTACAACCAGATCTATAGACCATAGGCTTTCCTACAACCAGATCTATAGACTGTAGGCTTTCCTACAACCAGATCTACAGACCATAGGCTTTCCTACAACCAGATCTAGACTGTAGGCTTTCCTACAACCAGATCTACATACTGTAGGCTTTCCTACAACCAGATCTACAGACCATAGGCTTTCCTACTACCGGATCTATAGACTGTAGGCTTTCCTACAACCAGATCTATAGACTGTAGGCTTTCCTACAACCAGATCTACAGACTGTAGGCTTTCCTACAAGTGTCTGTGCATATGATTCCCTTTTTGGTTCCTATATCTGTTGGCTCATGGACTAAATATTATGATAAAAAAAACCAACAAAATAATGTGATGTTGCAATACGAGGTTTATCCATATTCAGGTAGTACCACATCACGACATGGTCCAAGGTTCCAACATGGTCCAAGGTTCCAACATAGTCCAAGGTTCCAACATAGTCCAAGGTTCCGGACATTCTCCACCAGTTTATTTCGTATTCTCACCTGAAAAAATAAAAACACTTACATTATTTAAATATTTTTATTTAAATAACTCACCAGGTTGAAATGCAAAAGTGAGACCAGCACGACGGTCGCACAATTAAATGAAAGATTGTTCTAATTAGATCTGTATTTATTGTCGACATTATTAAAACATTATTAAACTAAATAGGAACAATCAATGATCCAGTGGTTAATTTGTTGGACTGCAAATCCAAGGTTGTGGAGTACGTTACAACGCCCATATAATAATATTATCTGTCCGTCGGATGAGAATATATACCTAGGTACCGTGTATCGGTGCTATGGTGCATATATAATAATATTATCTGTCCGTCGGATGAGAAGATATACCTAGGTACAGTGTATCGGTGCTATGGTGCATATATAATAATATTATCTGTCCGTCGGATGAGAAGATATACCTAGGTACAGTGTATCGGTGCTATGGTACATATATAATAATATTATCAGTCCGTCGGATGAGAAGATATACCTAGGTACAGTGTATCGGTGCTATGGTACATATATAATAATATTATCAGTCCGTCGGATGAGAAGATATACCTAGGTATCGTGTATCGGTGCTATGGTACATATATAATAATATTATCAGTCCGTCGGATGAGAAGATATACCTAGGTATCGTGTATCGGTGCTATGGTACATATATAATAATATTATCAGTCCGTCGGATGAGAATATATACCTAGGTACCGTGTATCGGTGCTATGGTACATATATAATAATATTATCAGTCCGTCGGATGAGAATATATACCTAGGTACCGTGTATCGGTGCTATGGTGCATATATAATAATATTATCTGTCCGTCGGATGAGAATATATACCTAGGTATCGTGTATCGGTGCTATGGTGCTATACATCGAGCATGTAAAAATGATTGACATATTTCTGTATTTATAGAGGGTGACCTAATTAGTTCTGTACTATTCCTCCTTAGGGCCCTCAAATTATACAGTAGA
Organism: Archivesica marissinica; assembly: GCA_014843695.1. Classification (NCBI taxonomy): domain Eukaryota; kingdom Metazoa; phylum Mollusca; class Bivalvia; order Venerida; family Vesicomyidae; genus Archivesica; species Archivesica marissinica. The sequence goes on from CM026395.1 coordinate 57,749,472, forward strand.
ATAACATGTCGTATAACCCTAACCCTAACCGGTAGCTTAAACAACAACATAAACCAATCGGGTAATTTCATCCAAATACAAAAAGACAGAAGCATATATAGCAGTCTACCCATTGAAAACAGGTTGTATCCATACTTTACATTTTGTCGGGGAAATATTGAGACCTTAGTTTCAAATGGGAGGACTATTCATATATCTACCTTTGCATCAAAGGCTAAAGATTTCTTGTACATTTCACATCTTGGAATATACACAACAATAATAGAAACATTATGTTATGTTATATTTCGGGTTTTACGCCTGCATCAGCACCATTTTGGGCTATATCGCCGGCGGGCAGTTTACCTAACAACACCTTTCCTGGGCAGGCTCCAGCGGTTAACCAGTACTTGGGTGCACCAACCTCCGTAAGAAACTGCCAACTTTTTCATATAAATGAGACACGGTCTGAGCGGGGCTCGAACCCGTGACCATCAGTGATGATAGGTTACAGTGGTATACAAGTCAGCGACCTTAACCACTCGACCACGGAGGCGGACATAATAGAAACATATAAACACAATCTCTTAATTGTAATTGTTCATACAATGTCTGAAGTAACTGCAATGTATTAATTGTAATTGTTCATACAATGTCTGAAGTAACTGCAATGTATTAATTGTAATTGTTCATACAATGTCTGAAGTAACTGCAATGTATTAATTGTAATTGTTCATACAATGTCTGAAGTAACTGCAATGTATTAATTGTAATTGTTCATACAATGTCTGAAGTAACTGCAATGTATTAATTGTAATTGTTCATACAATGTCTGAAGTAACTGCAATGTATTAATTGTAATTGTTCATACAATGTCTGAAGTAACTGCAATGTATTAATTGTAATTGTTCATACAATGTCTGAAGTAACTGCAATGTATTAATTGTAATTGTTCATACAATGTCTGAAGTAACTGCAATGTATTAATTGTAATTGTTCATACAATGTCTGAAGTAACTGCAATGTATTAATTGTAATTGTTCATACAATGTCTGAAGTAACTGCAATGTATTAATTGTAATTGTTCATACAATGTCTGAAGTAACTGCAATGTATTAATTGTAATTGTTCATACAATGTCTGAAGTAACTGCAATGTATTAATTGTAATTGTTCATTCAAATCATTCTTGATTTTGGAGTGTGTGTTGTTACGTTTATTTATCGTCGCTACCGGTTGCCCATATGACACCTCCTGATGAGATTATTCATTTTAGACTGTTGGCGGATAGTGCAATGATACAGACAGAGACCCATTCCAGAGTCTCCTCTGGTTCATATACGTGCATGGTGTAAAGCACCGACATGATGAAACCTTGCGATCCCTGGATTACCAGTCCAACATGTTAACCACTGGACTACAGATCCATCTGTAATTTTGCAGTAGAGTCAACAAACAGTTTATATCTACATCGACTATCTAGTATCGAGTGGTGTAGAAAGACACTAGCTGCCCCTCACAAGCATTGATTCAGGCATTGAACAATACAACGCGATATTTATACCTTACCGAATAAACCACTGTAAACGTTTATTTAGCTGCTTCCTCGTATGGGGACCTGCTTCTAGCTGGTGAAGATTTATCATGTGATGTGTTGCCATGTGGTGAACGGTCTCTTGGAGATCTGTCAGCAGGAGACCTGAAATTGTAAACGGTTAGGGTTTGACAAGAATATAAGTACAATCTGTGTCTCCCCACTCACTGTTGCTTCAGTGGAGCAAGAATAGAAGTGCAGTCTATGTCTCCCCACTCATTGTTGCTTCAGTGGAACAAGAATAGAAGTGCAATCTATGTCTCCCCACTCATTGTTGCTTCAGTGGAGCAAGAATAGATGTGCAATCTATGTCTCCCCATTCGTTGTTGCTTCAGTGGAGCAAGACTAGAAGTGCAATCTATGTCTCCCCACTCGTTGTTGCTTCAGTGGAGCAAGAATAGAAGTGCAATCTATGTCTCCCCACTCGTTGTTGCTTCAGTGGAGCAAGAATAGAAGTGCAATCTATGTCTCCTCACTCATTGTTGCTTCAGTGGAGCAAGAATAGATTATAGAAGTGCAATCTATGTCTCCCCACTCTTCAGTGGAGCAAGAATAGAAGTGCAATCTATGTCTCCCCACTCATTGTTGCTTCAGTGGAGCAAGAATAGAAGTGCAATCTATGTCTCCCCACTCGTTGTTGCTTCAGTGGAGCAAGAATAGAAGTGCAATCTAGGACGTCATATGTAGTATTATGAATTATTAGATGAAGCATCAACAAGCTTCGTGTTCAACGGGATTATAATGTGCACAACCAGACAATGTGCACAACCAGACAATGTGCACAACAAGACAATGTGCACAACTAGCCATCATACTTGGTGCTTTACGCTCGAGTCTGGTGAATATCCAACAATGGGGTTTTGGAGATGAAGCACAGACAACATTTGTACTGTAAAAATGTACAGATGGCCGTATATCTGCCAAAAATCACCCAGCCGGTACGGGATTACAATATGCACAATCAGACATAATACCGATGCTTCCTGCCAAGTTTGGTGAAACGCCAACAAGGGGTAATGGAGACGAAGCGCATACAAGGTAAAATGGAGACGGGAAAACACTCCCAGGTCTCTCCCAGGTACAATGATGCAAGACCCCCCAAGGAACAATTCAATTCTACTAGCCACACCGTCGGATCCTGCAACTAGCCACACCGTCGGATCCTGCAACTAGCCACAGTCGGATCCTGCAACTAGCCACACCGTCGGATCCTGCAACTAGCCACACCGTCGGATCCTGCAACTAGCCACACCGTCGGATCCTGCAACTAGCCACACCGTCGGATCCTGCAACTAGCCACACCGTCGGATCCTGCAACTAGCCACACCGTCGGATCCTGCAACTAGCCACACCGTCGGATCCTGCAACTAGCCACACCGTCGGATCCTGCAACTAGCCACACCATCGGATCCTGCAACTAGCCACACCATCGGATCCTGCAACTAGACACACGTCGGATCCTGCAACTAGCCACACCGTCGGATCCTGCAACTAGCCACATCATCGGATCCTGCAACTAGCCACACCGTCGGTTCCTGCAACTAGCCACACCATTGGATCCTGCAACTAGCCACACTGTCAGATCCTGCAACTAGCCACACCATCGGATCCTGCAACTAACCACACAGTCATATCCTGCAACTAGCCACACAGTCATATCCTGCAACTAGCCGCACCGTCGGATCCCGCAACTAGCCACACCATCGGATCCTGCAACTAGCCACACCATCGGATCCTGCAACTAGCCACACCATCGGATCCTGCAACTAGCCACACTGTCAGATCCTGCAACTAGCCACACCATCGGATCCTGCAACTAGCCACACCGTCGGATCCTGCAACTAGCCACACCATTGGATCCTGCAACTAGCCACACTGTCGGATCGTGCAACTAGCCACACTGTAAGATCCTGCAACTAGCCACACCATCGGATCCTGCAACTAGCCACACCATCGGATCCTGCAACTAGCCACACCGTCGGATCCTGCAACTAGCCACACCGTCGGATCCTGCAACTAGCCACACCATTGGATCCTGCAACTAGCCACACTGTCAGATCCTGCAACTAGCCACACTGTCAGATCCTGCAACTAGCCACACCATTGGATCCTGCAACTAGCCACAGTCATATCCTGCAACTAGCCGCACCGTCGGATCCTGCAACTAGCCACACCATCGGATCCTGCAACTAGTCACACTGTCACATCCTGCAACTAGCCACACCGTCGGATCCTGCAACTAGCCACACCATTGGATCCTGCAACTAGCCACACCATTGGATCCTGCAACTAGCCACACTGTCAGATCCTGCAACTAGCCACACCGTAGGCTGACTTGCAGAACTCCGAGATAAATACGATCTGCATATTTTTAAATGTCAATTATGTATTATGCAATATGTATTTTGGAAACCCACCTCCTAAATACATTCAAAGACATACAAGACAATGTGCACAACTAGCCATCATACTTGGTGCTTTACGCTCGAGTCTGGTGAATATCCAACAATGGGGTTTTGGAGATGAAGCACAGACAACATTTGTACTGTAAAAATGTACAGATGGCCGTATATCTGCCAAAAATCACCCAGCCGGTACGGGATTACAATATGCACAACCAGACATAATACTGATGCTTCCTGCCAAGTTTGGTGAAACGCCAACAAGGGGTAATGGAGACGAAGCGCATACAAGGTAAAATGGAGACGGGAAAACACTCCCAGGTCTCTCCCAGGTACAATGATGCAAGACCCCCCAAGGAACAATTCAATTCTACTAGCCACACCGTCGGATCCTGCAACTAGCCACACCGTCGGATCCTGCAACTAGCCACACAGTTGGATCCTGCAACTAGCCACACCGTCGGATCCTGCAACTAGCCACACCGTCGGATCCTGCAACTAGCCACACCGTCGGATCCTGCAACTAGCCACACCGTCGGATCCTGCAACTAGCCACACCGTCGGATCCTGCAACTAGCCACACCATCGGATCCTGCAACTAGCCACACCATCGGATCCTGCAACTAGACACACCGTCGGATCCTGCAACTAGCCACACCGTCGGATCCTGCAACTAGCCACATCATCGGATCCTGCAACTAGCCACACCGTCGGTTCCTGCAACTAGCCACACCATTGGATCCTGCAACTAGCCACACTGTCAGATCCTGCAACTAGCCACACCATCGGATCCTGCAACTAACCACACAGTCATATCCTGCAACTAGCCACACAGTCATATCCTGCAACTAGCCGCACCGTCGGATCCCGCAACTAGCCACACCATCGGATCCTGCAACTAGCCACACCATCGGATCCTGCAACTAGCCACACCATCGGATCCTGCAACTAGCCACACCGTCGGATCCTGCAACTAGCCACACCATTGGATCCTGCAACTAGCCACACTGTCGGATCGTGCAACTAGCCACACTGTAAGATCCTGCAACTAGCCACACCATCGGATCCTGCAACTAGCCACACCATCGGATCCTGCAACTAGCCACACCGTCGGATCCTGCAACTAGCCACACCGTCGGATCCTGCAACTAGCCACACCATTGGATCCTGCAACTAGCCACACTGTCAGATCCTGCAACTAGCCACACTGTCAGATCCTGCAACTAGCCACACCATTGGATCCTGCAACTAGCCACAGTCATATCCTGCAACTAGCCGCACCGTCGGATCCTGCAACTAGCCACACCATCGGATCCTGCAACTAGTCACACTGTCACATCCTGCAACTAGCCACACCGTCGGATCCTGCAACTAGCCACACCATTGGATCCTGCAACTAGCCACACTGTCAGATCCTGCAACTAGCCACACCGTAGGCTGACTTGCAGAACTCTGAGATAAATACGATCTGCATATTTTTAAATGTCAATTATGTATTATGCAATATGTATTTTGGAAACCCACCTCCTAAATACATTCAAAGTACAACACATGTATATCAAGAGCTAACTCCATCAATGAGAATTTAGTCCTATCAGTCATGGAGTGTAAATCCAGATATACAGTGACCGTTACTATCTAACAATTGAATCAAAACATATATATAATTATGTACATGGTTGTACAGATGACTATGCTACAATTGCCGTGTTCATGTCGCCTATTACTACTGTAAATATTCACCATTAAGTCAAACTCAACCAAAGGGTTTATGGGAAATAGTGCCACTAATCATAGCCAGAAGCTGACTGGTGTCTTGGCAACAAGTATGTTTGTTTGTTCGGGTTTTACGCCTTCATCGGCACCATTTTGGGCTATATCGCCAGCGGGCAGATTACTTAACAACACCTTTCCTGGGCAGGCTCCAGCGGTTAACCAGTACTTGGGTGCACCAACCTCCGTAAGAAACTGCAAACTTTTTCATATAAATGAGACACGGTCTGAGCGGGCAATATCTAGCACTATATGTCACTAACCTGCTACGAGTGTAACGCGGTGACCCCCTACTCCTCTTTAGTGAAGGGGACAGTGACCTTCTCCCTCCCCTGAATGGTGACCTTGACCTGTAGAATACATAAAGTACAACCGATCATTGCCATTCTCGGACAAATAAATTACATAATATTCTACATATATGATTTACACAAGTACTTATCCAAATATATTTCACAAATGAATGTCAGGACTTTAAAAGCGAGTAACTTCATTAATTCTTCTACTACAATTTTAATTACAAAATAATTTACTTGAAGTTCTCGTTGCCTGCTAACAATGATATCAGTATAAATATATCCAGTTACATTATTTCCACTATAACATTGAGGGTTGTGACAAATTCTTTGCTCTTGTAAGTTTATATTAGGGATGGCAACGAATATTTGAATATTCACTCGAACGTCCGAATATCCGAATACTATTCCAGTATTCGAATATTTGGGAACAAATATTATATTGTCCTCAAAAATGCCACCCACTCAGTCACAGGTTTGGAAATGCTTGAATCGCTCTGCAAATTGGATTTAACATATTCAGGTACAATATCAATCTGAATAATCATTTGAAGAAGATGACGTTTATGCGTAAAACAGAAATTAGGTTTGGCAATTTTTATAAGAGTTTGAGTAATTTGGAGTTTTTGAATATTCGAATAGTATAATCGCTATTCGTTTCCATCCCTAGTTTATATATATGCAAATTTATTTTAGATGGATGACCAAACAAAAAGTGTTTACAACATTAATCTAATAACTCTGGAGACGTGGTTCCTGATCGAATCCATGACCATGATGGAGAGACACGAGGCAATGTGCATTTAGTGTACAGCATAATAACACCAGCAATCAGTTTATGACGTAAACGGTGGTTGAATCTCGCAACACCTCGGTTCTTATATTGACTGGATGGGAACAATAGCTGCTCGTCATATGCCTTTCATTTTCTCAGACGTCAAATTAAAAATTCATTTGCAAATTTATCATGATCAGTAAACCAACAATTTGGTAAATATATGTCCTTAAAGGGAGATAATACGTAACATCACCCAATAAATAGAACTGGTTATATAACCCCTTCAACACTACAGACCTAAATAGGCTTACAAAAAGTGTAGATCCAGATGAGCCGTCTCATCAGGATCTGCACTTTTTGCCAGTAATATTACTATTTTTAGACACAATTAGAACTGGTCCAAATGTAATTTTCTTATTAATTTATTGGTCTAAAAATACCATGCACCAGTCCATGTCAGTTACCCGGTGTTGAATGGGTTAACATGACATCCATGTACAGATTTGTTTACAGAATCAACGATACATTTGCAAACTTTCACTAACAGAAGACAAAAAAACCTACAAACAAGTGAAGAGAATGTCACAATTGAATACTGATATAAATATACATAGCACAATGAAATAGATGCAGAACTTCAACTACAAGTTACCATTGTGTGTTACAGTTGATTTAGAGCCCAGATATTGCTGAAATTTCTACAGTTGAAAAGTTGAAAATGTAGTGATGGCAACGCTGATCAAAAATGGCAAGCTCGTTGTTAAGATGGTGACAAGTTGTGTTGCTAAGCGCAGATTGGCTGAACCGTTCAGATGAGATATTAAAGTTGAATAGTTGAGCGTTGATAATTTGATGGGTTGATTTCAAAGGGAGGTAATAGTTGCCAAGTTGTGACTTGAGATGATCGGGGTGACGGGCCCTGGCATACAGAATAAATCGATTAAACATAAAACGTAAAAACACAATGTACATGTATCATCATCAAGCATCATCATCATCATCATCAATCATCATCATCATCATGTAATTAGAAGTATTCAATCATACAACTTCCAACAAGAGGTAAATAGCAGAAGAAATCTTACAAGGTACATGTACATGTATAAACTGCACTCAACAATATACTTCATTCACATTGCAGACTAGAAATTTGATATAAAGTAATGTAATTGTTTCAGGCTAATTCAGATTACGCAGATAATTGTAGGTAGAAATGGCGAGATATAACTGTTATTGTTATATTTCGGGTTTTACGCCTGCATCAGCACCATTTTGGGCTATATCGCCGGCGGGCAGTTTACCTAACAACACCTTTCCTGGGCAGGCTCCAGCGGTTAACAAGTACTTGGGTGCACCAACCTCCGTAAGAAACTGCCAACTTTTTCATATAAATGAGACACGGTCTGAGCGGGGCTCGAACCCGTGACCATCAGTGATGATAGGTTACAGTGGTATACAAGTCAGCGACCTTAACCACTCGTCCATGGAGGCGGACCAGAGAGATATAACTGTAGAGATATAACTGTAGAGGTATAACTGTATAACTGTAGAGATATAACTGTAGAGATATAACTGTAGAGATATAACTGTAGAGATATAACTGTAGAGATATAACTAGTTGTACAGATATAACTGTAGACAGATATAACTGTAGATATATAACTGTAGAGATATAACTGTAGAGATATAACTGTAGATATAACTGTAGAGATATAACTGTCGATTTGTACGAAGCACATTTTTACTCGGGATACACAGGCTGTGATATCCGACGTTTGTTTATTAGGTAAAAACTTGCATTCTGTGGCAAATATTTGAAAAACAATTACAGTCAAACCTGTCAAAGCAGCCAGCCAAGCGAGTCAGAGAAAGTGGCTGCTTAGCACAGGTGGTTGCTTAATAGAAGTCAAATATATAATAAAACAACCAATTGGGAATCTGGAAACTGGCTGCTTAATACAGGTTTGACTGTATAGAATATAATAGGTAATTACATTCTATAGAAATGTTATTTTTTCATTGATGCCGCTTTAAAGACTAGAATTATAACAATGTGTCAGAAGACTTTTGTAGGGCAGTGTACATTTGTATACATGTAAAACAAATTGTCTCAACTGAGATGATACAAGATACAGTCAAACTTGCATCAAGAGACCACCATAGGGAAGGACAAACGCGGTCTCTATGCAGGAATGGTCTCTTAATACAGGCTAATTTGTTCCTTTACAAACAGGAACTGAAAGTGGTCTCTTAATATAAGTGATCTCTTTATGGACGTGATCTTTCGAGTAAGTTCGACTGTAATTAGTATGAATTTGCAATGACCTTACAGCTAAACCTGTGAACAAGGACCACATATCATGACATATGGGAGAGGAAGTTCGTGATTATAGATAGGTGGTCTTAATGGCCAGGTTCATTTATTCTAAATGGATGCAAATGTGCAGTATTTACAAGGTGGTTTTTGTTCACAGGTGGCTGGTCTGTGTTCACAGGTGGCTGGTCTGTGTTCACAGGTGGCTGGTCTGTGTTCACAGGTGGCTGGTCTGTGTTCACAGGTGACTGGTCTGTGTTCACAGGTGGCTGGTCTGTGTTCACAGGTGACTGGTCTGTGTTCACAGGTGGCTGGTCTGTGTTCACAGGTGACTGGTCTGTGTTCACAGGTGGCTGGTCTGTGCAAGTTGGGTAGCACCAGCAGCTACATTGCATAAATAGGTCATATAATTGTAACAATTCATTAATCTGTTTTACTTTTGTAAACGTGTCGTTACAACATAATTCAAATGTAATTCAATGACATAAACTCATTACACTATATATAAACTCATTACACTATATATAAACTCATTGCACTATATATAAACTCATTACACTATATATAAACTCATTGCACTATATATAAACTCATTGCACTATATATAAACTCATTACACTATATACATAAACTCATTACACTATATATATAAACTCATTACACTATATATATAAACTCATTACACTATATACATAAACTCATTACACTATATATATAAACTCATTACACTATATACATAAACTCATTACACTATATACATAAACTCATTGCACTATATATAAACTCATTACACTATATACATAAACTCATTACACTATATACATAAACTCATTACACTATATATATAAACTCATTGCACTATATACATAAACTCATTACACTATATATATAAACTCATTACACTATATACATAAACTCATTACACTATATATAAACTCATTACACTATATATAAACTCATTACACTATATATATAAACTCATTACACTATATATATAAACTCATTACACTATATATAAACTCATTGCACTATATATATATAAACTCATTACACTATATATATAAACTCATTACACTATATATAAACTCATTGCACTATATATATAAACTCATTACACTATATACATAAACTCATTGCACTATATACATAAACTCATTACACTATATATATAAACTCATTGCACTATATACATAAACTCATTACACTATATATATAAACTCATTACACTATATACATAAACTCATTACACTATATATATAAACTCATTACACTATATATAAACTCATTGCACTATATATATAAACTCATTACACTATATATATAAACTCATTACACTATATATAAACTCATTGCACTATATATATAAACTCATTACACTATATATATAAACTCATTACACTATATATATAAACTCATTACACTATATATAAACTCATTGCACTATATATATAAACTCATTACACTATATATAAACTCATTACACTATATATATAAACTCATTGCACTATATATATAAACTCATTGCACTATATATATAAACTCATTACACTATATATATATAAACTCATTACACTATATATAAACTCATTGCACTATATATATAAACTCATTACACTATATATAAACTCATTACACTATATATATAAACTCATTACACTATATATATAAACTCATAGCACTATATATATAAACTCATTACACTATATATATAAACTCATTACACTATATATATAAACTCATTACACTATATATATAAACTCATTACACTATATACATAAACTCATTACACTATATATATAAACTCATTACACTATATATATAAACTCATTGCACTATATATATAAACTCATTACACTATATATATATAAACTCATTGCACTATATATATAAACTCATTGCACTATATATATAAATCATTACACTATATATATAAACTCATTGCACTATATATATAAACTCATTACACTATATATATAAACTCATTGCACTATATATATAAACTCATTACACTATATATATAAACTCATTGCACTATATATATAAACTCATTACACTATATATATATAAACTCATTGCACTATATATATAAACTCATTGCACTATATATATAAACTCATTACACTATATATATAAACTCATTGCACTATATATATAAACTCATTACACTATATATATAAACTCATTGCACTATATATATAAACTCATTACACTATATATATAAACTCATTGCACTATATATATAAACTCATTACACTATATATATAAACTCATTGCACTATATATATAAACTCATTACACTATATATATAAACTCATTGCACTATATATATAAACTCATTACACTATATATATAAACTCATTGCACTATATATATAAACTCATTACACTATATATATAAACTCATTGCACTATATATATAAACTCATTACACTATATATATAAACTCATTGCACTATATATATAAACTCATTACACTATATATATAAACTCATTGCACTATATATATAAACTCATTACACTATATATATAAACTCATTGCACTATATATATAAACTCATTACACTATATATATAAACTCATTGCACTATATATATAAACTCATTACACTATATATATAAACTCATTGCACTATATATATAAACTCATTACACTATATATATAAACTCATTGCACTATATATATATAAACTCATTGCACTATATATATATAAACTCTTTGCACTATATATAAACTCATTGTAATATATATAAACTCATTACAATATATATATAAACTCATTGCACTATATATATAAACTCATTGCACTATATATAAACTCATTGCACTATATATAAACTCATTGCACTATATATAAACTCATTGCACTATATATAAACTCATTGCACTATATATATAAACTCATTGCACTATATATATAAACTCATTGCACTATATATAAACTAATTGCACTATACATAAACTCATTGCACTATATATACTCATTGCACTATATATAAACTCATTGCACTATATATAAACTCATTGCACTATATATAAACTCATTGCACTATATATATAAACTCATTGCATTATATATATAAACTCTTTGCACTATATATAAACTCATTGTAATATATATAAACTCATTACAATATATATATATAAACTCATTGCACTATATATATAAACTCATTGCACTATATATAAACTCATTACACTATATATAAACTCATTGCACTATATATAAACTCATTGCACTATATATAAACTCATTGCACTATATATATAAACTCATTGCACTATATATATAAACTCATTGCACTATATATATAAACTCATTGCACTATATATAAACTCATTGCACTATATATAAACTAATTGCACTATACATAAACTCATTGCACTATATATACTCATTGCACTATATATAAACTCATTGCACTATATATAAACTCATTGCACTATATATAAACTCATTGCACTATATATAAACTCATTGCACTATATATAAACTCATTGCACTATATATATAAACTCATTGCACTATATATATACTCATTGCACTATATATATAAACTCATTGCACTATATATAAACTCATTGCACTATATATAAACTAATTGCACTATACATAAACTCATTGCACTATATATACTCATTGCACTATATATAAACTCATTGCACTATATATAAACTCATTGTAATATATATATAAACTCATTGCACTATATATAAATTCATTGCACTATATATATAAACTCATTGCACTATATATATAAACTCATTGCACTATATATATACTCATTGTAATATATATATAAACTCATTGCACTATATATAAACTCATTGCAATATATATATAAACTCATTGCACTATATATAAACTCATTGCACTATATATAAACCCATTGTACTATATATAAAGTTATAAACTCATTGCAATATATATAAACTCATTGCACTATATATAAACTCATTGCAATATATATATATAAACTCATTGCACTGTATATATATATATATATAAACTCATTGCACTATATATAAACTCATTGCACTATATATAAACTCATTGTAATATATATATACTCATTGTAATATATATATAAACTCATTGCACTATATATATAAACTCATTGCACTATATATAAACTCATTGCACTATATATAAACTCATTGCAATATATATATAAACTCATTGCACTATATATATAAACTCATTGCACTATATATAAACTCATTGCACTATATATATATAAACTCATTGCCACTATATATAAACTCATTGCACTATATATATATATATATATATATATATTGCACTATATATATAAACTCATTGCAATATATATATAAACTCATTGCAATATATATAAACTCATTGCACTATATATATATAAACTCATTGCAATATATATAAACTCACTACACTATATATATAAACTCATTGCAATAAAGTCATATTGTGAAGTTTTGGAGATTAAGCCTGGGAAAGCTTTGTGTTATAATGTTCAAATGGCCGTATATCTGCCAAATATCCTCAAACTGGAACATGGTTACAATATGCACCTCTAGACATCATACTGATGCTTCCTGCCAAGTCTTGGTGATCATCCAGCAAGGAGACATAGAGCGCAGAGAAGGTAAAGCGGACAGACGGACGTACTCACGAGAGGGTACTTAAGTGGCTACCCCTATTGTTCTCTCGTTTGTTCCATTAGCCACGCAAGAGCATTTATTACATAAGAGCTAACCCTCGACCACTGGACCATGGATATATTGTTCTCCTAGCCACGCAAGAGCATTTATTACATAAGAGCTAACCCTCGACCACTAGACCATAGATCTATTGTTCTCCTAGCTACGTAAGTACCCTCTCGTGTGCATGGACAGACAGATAAACAGAAGGCAAAAACAATATGCCCCATTAGGGGGGACATAATTAGGGTTGGCATAAAGTATCCAAGCGCCCCATTAGGGGGGACATAATTAGGGTTGGCATAAAGTATCCAAGCGCCCCATTAGGGGGGACATAATTAGGGTTGGCATAAAGTATCCAAGTGCCCCATTAGGGGGGGACATAATTAGGGTTGGCATAAAGTATCCAAGTGCCCCATTAGGGGGGACATAATTAGGGTTGGCATAAAGTATCCAAGTGCCCCATTAGGGGGGACATAATTAGGGTTGGCATAAAGTATCCAAGTGCTTGAGTATTCGGAAGAATGTCGGAGTATCAAAATGATAATCGAGTATTCGGGGAAAAAATGGCTGCACACGTCAGATGTAAATCATTGACAATTGTTCCTTTCAATTTTAATCCAGAGTAATTATCTTAATCCGGGACAAATAATCCAGAGTAATTATCTTAATCCGAGACAAATAATCCAGAGTAATTATCTTAATCCGGGACAATTAATCCAGAGTAATTATCTTAATCCGATACAAATAATCCAGAGTAATTATCTTAATCCGGGACAAATAATCCACACGCTGGACCGTAAATGTGAAAATAATCCTTGTTCACAGGCAGTCATTAAATAAATAAACATATTACAGGTGTCTGTGTCGCTTAACATAAAGAAAATAGAATTATGACATACGATTAATGAAGAAATAGAATCATTGTGATGTGCGATTAATGAAGAAATAGAATCATTCTGCTGTGCGATTAATGAAGAAATAGAATCATTCTGATGTGCGATTAATGAAGAAATAGAATCATTCTGATGTGCGATTAATGAAGAAATAGAATCATTCTGCTGTGCGATTAATGAAGAAATAGAATCATTCTGCTGTGCGATTAATGAAGAAATAGAATCATTCTGATGTGCGATTAATGAAGAAATAGAATCATTCTGCTGTGCGATTAATGAAGAAATAGAATCATTGTGACATACGATTAATGCAGAAATAGAATCATTCTGCTGTGCGATTAATGAAGAAATAGAATCATTCTGCTGTGCGATTAATGAAGAAATAGAATCATTCTGCTGTGCGATTAATGAAGAAATAGAATCATTCTGCTGTGCGATTAATGAAGAAATAGAATCATGGTATTATATTAGCGTAATCATGAACTAACGTGCTGTCGATACCTGCTAATAGCGCTAAATTTACAATTCCGCTAAAATAAGTACACATACAGTTTCTGAAATTAAAGCAAACATACGATCCCATTAATGCAATTTACATATAGCCAAAAATTAATTGATCGTTTCTGAGTACTCGAGTATCAAAATTGCCACTCATTGCCATCCCAAACAAACATACATATCCAATAAACCTCAGGACAAGGAAACAGTCTCGAGTATTTATCATAGTATAAAGCAGGTAAGGATTCTACAAAACAGAAACAAGTAGTTTACCTTGATCTACGAGGCCGATTGTTGTCTCTTCCTCCACCCCTATAACCCCCACCTCCTCCACCACCTCCACCACCACCTCCACGACGAGGTGGTCCACGATTACCCCAGCGAGATTTACCACTGGACATCTCCACGCGAGCCCTCCTACTATTTATTCTCCTGAAATTAAACATAAACTAAGCGGCGTAAATAAAAAAATATATATACTTTCATAATTTTTGTTGTCAAAAATATTATGATTTTTCAACACCTGGGTTTGCAAATGAAGCAAATGTAAGGATATTAGATTGTTTAGCATACTATGTTTAAATATGGCCAACTGTGAGTAGATTTCTCTGCTAAATTGTGAGATAACAATATATGGCAATAGAACTCATTTCAATAACAGCAAAGTTTATATTGTCAAATACAATGTCTGCAATTTCATTTACAGTGAACTTATCAAATGTATGGTAAAGTTTCCATAGTCAAATATAGATGACTTACGTTCCATCCAATGCGTCGGTAGTGTCAAGCTTATCATTACATTCTACATGTTCTTACGTTCCATCCAATGCATCTGTAGTGTCAAGCTTATCATTACATTCTACATTTTCATACGTTCCATCCAGGGCTTCGAAAATTACCGGTTTGTTCGACCGATTTTTATCATTTCAGACCGATTCTAACAGTCAAAACACCTTTAAAAATCGGTCCAAAATATTGTTGAAAAAAGTCAAGAAATCGGTCTATAACGAACCTAATTTGGTAAGTATAATCCGTTGAAACATTTCACACGTTTCCAATTTACGACCGAACTGGATAATTGCCACCTGAGGCCACATGTCTCCATGGTGATCAGGCGATCAATGCATGTCATGTCAATTACATGATATTAGTGCGGTAATCGTTTGATGTTTACAGCAAAACTACCGACATTTGTTAGTTTCTTTGAAGTGGACTGAATGATTGAGTCGATTATTTTAGAATTTTATAAAGAATTTGTTTTTAAAATGTTTGCATTAAATTAAAGTGTGCTAGGATTAATTTGCAATTAAATAATAATTAATATTTTAAATAGAAATCCGAAAATCCGTTATGACTCGGAATGTACTCAAAATATACGACGGGTATATAATGTTTAGTATTTTTATTGTACAGCGCCCTTCAATTCAATATTGAAATGGCACAACGCAGTATATCTGTGGTGTTTAAAGAGTCAAATGCAGTTGATATAATATAGTTTGACGGGACCGAGTTCGATTTGGGCCGAGTTCACCCGCTTCCACCGGTGATACAGGTGACTAGATAAAATTTACCTCTATCAAAATGTCCTACCATTCATTTATTTTTAAATGCCGTACACTTAAAAAACTATTATTAGACAAAAGGAAAATTTACCAGACCTATAGTAACGGGTAAAGTACAGTTTGTCCTGAACATACATGCGATTTTTAAATATAATTGACTGGTGACAGCATGGAAATAAAGCAAAAAAAGCAAATTGGAATTACGATTTTATGGGGGGGGGGTGCAAAAATATTGGCAGGACATGATGGGGGGGGGTACTGACTCGATTTCGGCCCGGACCGATTTGGTTTTGAAAATTTTCGAAGCTCTGGTTCCATCCAATGAGTCTGTAGTGTCAAGCTTATCATTACATTCTACATGTTCTTACATTCCATCCAATGTGTCTGTAGTGTCAAGATTATCATTACATTCTACATGTTCTTACGTTCCATCCAATGCGTCTGTAGTGTCAAGATTATCATTACATTCTACATGTTCTTACGTTCCATCCAATGAGTCTGTAGTGTCAAGATTATCATTACATTCTACTTACGTTCCATCCAATGTGTCTGTAGTGTCAAGCTTATCATTACATTCTACATGTTCTTACATTCCATCCAATGAGTCTGTAGTGTCAAGATTATCATTACATTCTACATGTTCTTACATTCCATCCAATGCGTCTGTAGTGTCAAGGTTATCATTACATTCTACATGTTCTTACATTCCATCCAATGCGTCTGTAGTGTCAAGGTTATCATTACATTCTACATGTTCTTACATTCCATCCAATGCGTCTGTAGTGTCAAGATTATCATTACATTCTACTTACTTTCCATCCAATGCATCTGTAGTGTCAAGGTTATCATTACATTCTACATGTTCTTACGTTCCATACAATGTGTCTGTAATGTCAAGGTTATCATTACATTGTACTTACGTTCCATCCAATGTATCTGTAGTGTCAAGATTATCATTACATTCTACTTACGTTCCATCCAATGCGTCTGTAGTGTCAAGGTTATCATTACATTCTACTTACGTTCCATCCAATGCGTCTGTAGTGTCAAAATTATCATTACATTCTACTTACTTTCCATCCAATGTGTCTGTAGTGTCAAGATTATCATTACATTCTACTTACGTTCCATCCAATGTGTCTGTAGTGTCAAGATTATCATTACATTCTACTTACTTTCCATCCAATGTGTCTGTAGTGTCAAGATTATCATTACATTCTACTTACTTTCCATCCAATGTGTCTGTAGTGTCAAGATTATCATTACATTCTACTTACGTTCCATCCAATGCGTCTGTAGTGTCAAAATTATCATTACATTATACGTACGTTCCATCCAATGCGTCTGTAGTGTCAAGATTATCATTACATTCTACTTACTTTCCAACCAATGTGTCTGTAGTGTCAAGATTATCATTACATTCTACTTACGTTCCATCCAATGTGTCTGTAGTGTCAAGATTATCATTACATTCTACTTACGTTCCATCCAATGTGTCTGTAGTGTCAAGATTATCATTACATTCTACTTACGTTCCATCCAATGCGTCGCAAGCATCACTAGCGTCCCGATGATCTTCAAATTCTACAAATGCAAATCCTGGCGGATTTCTTGCCACCCACACATTTTTTAGAGGGCCATATTCGGAGAAGATATCCTCTAGTTCCTGCTTGGCAGCTCCATATCCGATCTCACCAACGTACACCTTACAATCTAAGCTCCAGTCCCGTGGGGCAGACATATCTTCAGCTTAAAATCTGAAATACATTTACATGCATCAATATAAACAAGGCTACAGCCCCAAGATGGCACGCCATTAGCGATCTGTATAAACAATGTTTCAAAGCAATACCGTTAGTGAGCAGGGTTCATTCTAGGTCAGAATTTTTGGGAGAAGTGAGAAAGCGTGTGATCGCTTCCTTAAATGGTGTTCTTTAATATATTTCTGCAAAATAGGGTTAAAATGCACAGTACAACCATTAAATACAACATTTGAATAGAAGGAGTGCTTTATAATGGGCCAGTGTATCTTACTAGACAAAATTTTGTTTGAAAATCGTAAAAGCCAACAAATAAAAAAAAATTAAATATTTTTTTTAGGGAGAAGTCAGGTCCCTAGGGCGACAATTTCGCCCACATCGCCCTCTAGAATGATCCCCGAGTGAGAAATAATTTTTATGTTTGCCATCAAATATCTGTTTGTGACAGGTTTCTATCATATATATATATATATATGGTGTATTTTATAGCAGACGCAGGTCGGTTAGTGCCTTTATGACGAAACCCAGGTGTCAGTAGTTTCGTATAATTGCTTCTTCGTCAAAAAGGCAATATAGAGCGAAATGAGTTGGTGGTTTCACATAAATATTATAAACCGTTTTACTCCCAGTTTGCGGCGTGCGGTGAGCCTGGTTTCACGAAGAATTACGTAACGGAAATGTATGCGTTTTAACAATTTATTTACAAGAAATATAGAAGAATGTCCAGCACAAAGTCTAACTGACCACACACAAGTAATTAAAAATATAACAATAAATAAGTCCTCACAAAGTATTTCCACAGAGAATTGGTTAACAGTTACATCCTACACATAGTATTACATCTTGTAATTTACACGTAAGTCATATTTTGTTCTTATCTTTTTTTTAAATAAGTAAATCCTAGGCTATACCATTCTGTATAATTGTTAACACCTTATGAAGCTACATAAATGTGAGCATACATGTGTCAGTTTCATTATTAACAAAACAATACAGTCTGATTAAATATGACAACACATATTGTATTAAGCCTAACAGCTTTGGGTAGGGAAATGGCTGTCACATGACAGTATAATCCTGTTATCAATTTGTGATTATTTATAAAAAGTAGACAATAAGTCATTTAACTACGAAATAACTACAGAAATAACTAGATAAGCAACTGCAGTAAAGTAAAGTAAAGTAAAGCTCCAGCGCTACCTAACTAATGTAGTAGAGTAAAGCATGCTCCAGCGCTACCTAACTGTAGTAAAGTAAAGCATGCTCCAGCGCTACCTAACTAATGTAGTAAAGTAAAGCTCCAGCGCTACCTAACTAATGTAGTAGAGTAAAGCATGCTCCAGCGTACCTAACTGTAGTAAAGTAAAGCAGCTCCAGCGCTACCTAACTGTAGTAAAGTAAAGCATGCTCCAGCGTACCTAACTGTAGTAAAGTAAAGCTCAGCGTACCTAAAGTAGTAAAGTAAAGCTCCAGCGCTACCTAACTGTAGTAAAGTAAAGCTCCAGCTAAGTAACTGTAGTAAAGTAAAGCTCCAGCGCTACCTAACTGTAGTAAAGTAAAGCTCCACGCTACCTACTGTAGTAAAGTAAAGCCCGTACTAACTGTAGTAAAGTAAAGCTCCAGCGCTACCTAACTGTAGTAAAGTAAAGCTCCAGCGGTACCTAACTATGTAGTAAAGTAAAGTAAAGCTCCAGCGCTACCTAACTAATGTAGTAAAGTAAAGTAAAGCTCCAGCGCTACCTAACTAAGTAGTAAAGTAAAGTAAAGCTCCAGCGCTACCTAACTAATGTAGTAAAGTAAAGTAAAGTAGCTCCAGCGCTACCTAACTAATGTAGTAAAGTAAAGTAAAGCTCCAGCGCTACCTAACTAATGTAGTAAAGTAAAGTAAAGCTCCAGCGCTACCTAACTAATGTAGTAAAGTAAAGTAAAGCTCCAGCGCTACCTAACTAATGTAGTAAAGTAAAGTAAAGCTCCAGCGCTACCTAACTAATGTAGTAAAGTAAAGTAAAGCTCCAGCGCTACCTAACTAATGTAGTAAAGTAAAGTAAAGCTCCAGCGCTACCTAACTAATGTAGTAAAGTAAAGTAAAGCTCCAGCGCTACCTAACTAATGTAGTAAAGTAAAGTAAAGCTCCAGCGCTACCTAACTAATAGTAAGTAAAGTAAAGCTCCAGCGCTACCTAACTAATGTAGTAAAGTAAAGTAAAGCCAGCGCTACCTAACTAATGTAGTAAAGTAAAGTAAAGCTCCAGCGCTACCTAACTAATGTAGTAAAGTAAAAGCTCCAGCGTACCTAACTAATGTAGTAAAGTAAAGAGCTCCAGCGCTACCTAACTAATGTAGTAAAGTAAAGCATGCTCCAGCGGTACCTAACTAATGTAGTAAAGTAAAGCATGCTCCAGCGCTACCTAACTAATGTAGTAAGTAAAGCCCGTACTAACTAAAAGTAAAGTAAAGTAAAGCTCCAGCGCTACCTAACTAATGTAGTAAAGCATGCTCCAGCGCTACCTAACTAATGTAGTAAAGTATGCTCCAGCGCTACCTAACTAATGTAGTAAAGCATGCTCCAGCGGTACCTAACTGTAGTAAAGCATGCTCCAGCGGTACCTAACTGTAGTAAAGCATGCTCCAGCGCTACCTAACTAATGTAGTAAAGTAAAGCATGCTCCAGCGGTACCTAACTAATGTAGTAAAGTAAAGCATGCTCCAGCGCTACCTAACTAATGTAGTAAAGTAAAGCTCCAGCGGTACCTAACTAATGTAGTAAAGTAAAGCTCCAGCGGTACCTAACTAATGTAGTAAAGCATGCTCCAGCGCTACCTAACTAATGTAGTAAAGTAAAGCATGCTCCAGCGCTACCTAACTAATGTAGTAAAGTAAAGCTCCAGCGGTACCTAACTAATGTAGTAAAGTAAAGCATGCTCCAGCGCTACCTAACTAATGTAGTAAAGTAAAGCATGCTCCAGCGCTACCTAACTAATGTAGTAAAGTATGCTCCAGCGGTACCTAACTAATGTAGTAAAGTAAAGCATGCTCCAGCGCTACCTAACTAATGTAGTAAAGTATGCTCCAGCGCTACCTAACTAATGTAGTAAAGTAAAGCTCCAGCGGTACCTAACTAATGTAGTAAAGCATGCTCCAGCGGTACCTAACTAATGTAGTAAAGTAAAGTAAAGCTCCAGCGGTACCTAACTAATGTAGTAAAGTAAAGCTCCAGCGGTACCTAACTAATGTAGTAAAGTAAAGCTCCAGCGGTACCTAACTAATGTAGTAAAGCATGCTCCAGCGGTACCTAACTAATGTAGTAAAGTAAAGCATGCTCCAGCGCTACCTAACTAATGTAGTAAAGTAAAGCTCCAGCGGTACCTAACTAATGTAGTAAAGTAAAGCTCCAGCGGTACCTAACTAATGTAGTAAAGCATGCTCCAGCAGTACCTAACTAATGTAGTAAAAGCATGCTCCAGCGGTACCTAACTAATGTAGTAAAGTAAAGCAAGCTCCAGCGCTACCTAACTAATGTAGTAAAGTAAAGCTCCAGCGGTACCTAACTAATGTAGTAAAGTAAAGCTCCAGCAGTACCTAACTAATGTAGTAAAGCATGCTCCAGCGGTACCTAACTAATGTAGTAAAGCATGCTCCAGCGCTACCTAACTAATGTAGTAAAGCATGCTCCAGCGGTACCTAACTAATGTAGTAAAGCATGCTCCAGCGCTACCTAACTAATGTAGTAAAGCATGCTCCAGCGGTACCTAACTAATGTAGTAAAGCATGCTCCAGCGGTACCTAACTAATGTAGTAAAGTAGAGCATGCTCCAGCGCTACCTAACTAATGTAGTAAAGTAAGCTCCAGCGCTACCTAACTGTAGTAAAGTAAAGCTCCAGCGCTACCTAACTGTAGTAAAGTATGCTCCAGCGCTACCTAACTGTAGTAAAGTATGCTCCAGCGCTACCTAACTAATGTAGAGTATGCTCCAGCGCTACCTAACTGTAGTAAAGTATGCTCCAGCGCTACCTAACTAATGTAGTAAGTAAAGCTCCAGCGGTACCTAACTAATGTAGTAAAGCATGCTCCAGCGGTACCTAACTAATGTAGTAAAGTAAAGCTCCAGCGGTACCTAACTAATGTAGTAAAGTAAAGCATGCTCCAGCGCTACCTAACTAATGTAGTAAAGTAAAGCATGCTCCAGCGGTACCTAACTAATGTAGTAAAGTAAAGCATGCTCCAGCGGTACCTAACTAAGTAGTAAAGTAAAGCATGCTCCAGCGGTACCTAACTAATGTAGTAAAGTAAAGCATGCTCCAGCGGTACCTAACTAATGTAGTAAAGTAAAGCTCCAGCGGTACCTAACTAATGTAGTAAAGTAAAGCATGCTCCAGCGGTACCTAACTAATGTAGTAAAGTAAAGCATGCTCCAGCGGTACCTAACTAATGTAGTAAAGTAAAGCATGCTCCAGCGGTACCTAACTAATGTAGTAAAGTAAAGCAAGCTCCAGCGGTACCTAACTAATGTAGTAAAGTAAAGCATGCTCCAGCGGTACCTAACTAATGTAGTAAAGTAAAGCATGCTCCAGCGGTACCTAACTAATGTAGTAAAGTAAAGCATGCTCCAGCGGTACCTAACTAATGTAGTAAAGTAAAGCATGCTCCAGCGGTACCTAACTAATGTAGTAAAGTAAAGCTCCAGCGGTACCTAACTGTAGTAAAGTAAAGCATGCTCCAGCGGTACCTAACTGTAGTAAAGTAAAGCATGCTCCAGCGCTACCTAACTAATGTAGTAAAGTAAAGCATGCTCCAGCGGTACCTAACTAATGTAGTAAAGTAAAGCATGCTCCAGCGGTACCTAACTAATGTAGTAAAGTAAAGCATGCTCCAGCGGTACCTAACTAATGTAGTAAAGTAAAGCATGCTCCAGCGGTACCTAACTAATGTAGTAAAGTAAAGCATGCTCCAGCGGTACCTAACTAATGTAGTAAAGTAAAGCATGCTCCAGCGGTACCTAACTAATGTAGTAAAGTAAAGCATGCTCCAGCGGTACCTAACTAATGTAGTAAAGTAAAGCATGCTCCAGCGGTACCTAACTAATGTAGTAAAGTAAAGCATGCTCCAGCGGTACCTAACTAATGTAGTAAAGTAAAGCATGCTCCAGCGGTACCTAACTAATGTAGTAAAGTAAAGCTCCAGCGGTACCTAACTAATGTAGTAAAGTA